>VUYV01000310.1:352899-528398 GCA_008711295.1 Anarhynchus alexandrinus
ACACACAGTGGAAAACAAAAAGGAAAAACAACAACAACAACAAAACAGATACTGTGAGACAAAAATTTTAGTTCTCAAAAGCGAGAGAGAGAATGAATCCAGAAAAGGAGCAACTGATTACTGCTCACTTACAGTTTGGCCCCATGAATTATGCTTATAAATTTTCATAAGTTTCTTTTTTCCTCTTAATCTTCTCTACTCATGTAAAACAGTCCTCAGAAAGGGCAATTAGACACCTTTTTTGTTTGTTTTGCTGATGGCAAGAACAGTTTAGCACCAAAGAAGAGAAAGCAAATCCTTTTAAGAAGTAAAACTAGCACGACTCAAAATCTCCACTACCTCCCGTCACAAATGTGCCCCGAAAACCTCGTTACGGTGTTACGGATGCACCGATTTGCCCTGCAGCTCCGCAATCCCACTTCGCTGTCCCGTTTCCCAAGACTTAATGCAGTTGTATATAAAGGAAAAATAAATTAGCTCAGGCTAATGCATTTTTCCATTGCCAGTAGGCATCGCTGGAAAAGTATATGGAGGAGATCAAAGTGATAGGGTCAGAAAGGAGAGCGTAAATGTTTATACCCTGCTAAAAGGAACAAACTACATTCCTACTGCTTGGGAGCGCAGGGAGCAGGCCAAATAAGTAACCAGATCTGTATGCTAACGCTGCTCTGAAGCAAGCCTGCCTCATAAGGTTATTCCCAACGCATTTTGCACAGTTGCCGTATTTGTATATGCAAGCCCCTTATGTCACACCGAATGATCTCTCCAGGCCGTGCCCGGGCTGCAGCCCTGGCTGAAGGCTCCGGCGTACGCGGTCCTCCCTGGGCTCATCCCTTCGCTCCCAGGCAGAGGGGAGCAGAGGGAAGGGGACAGAGAAGGGACCAAAGCCGCTGGGAGAGTGCCTCAGCAGCACGGGGCTGTGCCTGGGCAGCCATCTCCCTTTCCCTGCCTGTGCCACCTTCCCCACCGCGTCCTCACGGTGGGACTCTCAGACTGCATCCATGTGTGGGTAGGGTAACACCAACGCTTTGACTACGTAACAGAGACCAATGGAAAAGTCAATCTTTTCGGATCCCCAGCAGCAAGCTTGGGAAAAACACCGCGCAAAACTGTGGTGCTTACATAGGCTAAAAAAAAAAAAAAAAATATATAGATATATGTATAATATCTATAACAAATTTTATATATAGGCTGAAACATACAGGGACACTCAGGAGGTGACTCCCAGGGCTGTCCTGCTAAACTAATGTTAGAAAAATGCTTGGCCTCAGGCCCCCATCCGACACTGTCTCCGAGGGGCAGGCTCCGAGTGCAGCTTCCCACCCTGCTGATGGAGAGCGGCTGTCGGAAGGGCTGTTCCGGGTACCGCTGCACACGCCATCAGCAGTTTGGAAGCTTTTCTGCTTAAGTCTCTGTGAAGCCAGAGGAGCACCAGGGACGGGCAGGAAGCTGCATCAAGTGATGCTGGTTACCCTGAATCACCGAAATCCACTCTGCTGACAAAGCTCGCAAACGCGCTGCCGGCAGAGTCACAGCCCATCGAACGCTGGCCTTTGAGCAGAAGCCCATCCTCTTTGCAGGCTCTTGTGGCTGGTGATCAGTCACCAGGAGGAGAGAGCATTTTTTTGCCTTTCATCTGGCAGATCAGGCCGGGAGCGCTGGCAGCGTTTGCGGCAGACCACGCAGATGCTGTTTGCAGCCGTCGAGCCGAGGCCATCCTTCACCCCCACGTGACAGGCCGTTTGGGAGCTGGAGCCTCCCTGTCTGCTCCCCCCATCCCTTCTCGGCAGGCATTGCTGCACGAGGCTGCTGCCACGGTCTTAAACAAGCTGGAGCTCTGCTCTTCCCCCTTTCAGCAGCTCTCCGCTGGGTCTGGACAGTGTCCCAGCCACCACAGGCGCACGGAGCTGCTGGGTGGGCTTCCAGGTGTGGGTGGTGCCCACCATCACCACCACCACCACACAGGCATTTGCAGAGCGCTTGCAATGCAAGCCCTGCATGCCCAGAAGACCCACCGAGCAGGAGCTCCTCTTGCCCACATCAAGACAGACTCAGTGGAGGAGGAGGAATGCCACAGAGCTGGCATCAACCTTGCCCTTAAAGCCATTACCTGCTCTTCCACAGGCAGCCACCAAAGGTTTGGGCTTTGCCTACCATACTGATGGAAAGGATGATCACCACGCTGATGGGAGGGAGCTGGTACACCCCAGCCGCCTGCCGCTCTTCCTCCTCCTTGCACAGGGAGACTAATCCTGCACAGAGATGTACAATAGCCAAGAGTTTTCCCAGTAGAAGGGTTTTCTACTGGAAAAATGGAGATTTAACAGATTCAGAGCATTGCTCAGGCAGCAGAGCCCAGTCCTGGCAGGCTGCCTGCCCACAGCCCGGCCCTTGGGAGAGGCACAGCTCTCTGAAAAGGGACTTTTAACACCCACAGGAGGGAAATTTCCCTCTTCAGAAAAACATTTGTGCATGTACAAGTTGTCCTCATGGAGACTCCTCACCAGGCTTGATGACCTGCCTGAGGATTTTCCTGCACGAGGACCCAGCGGAACGACTGAGCTATTCACACAGGGACAGGCAGAAACCAGCAGTCCCAACAGAAAGACTTTGTCACCGCTGAAGAGCTGTCAGCCCTTACAGCTGCTCCCACGCGCCGACCTCCTTTCTCGTTCAGGACAAAAACTTTGTTTCCCCACGTTTACCCCAATGTTCCTACAACAGAATTTCATCCAAACGTCATTTCAAACCCACAAACGGCTCATCTCCCTGCATCGCTTGCTTGTTTGTTGACATTTTCCAGGAACAAGAGCCGGCAGGGAGATGTGGTTTTCTCCCCCTGCAGTCACGACACGTCTCCAATCACTGCCCCGTTCTGCCAGCCAGGACACAGAAGCAGGAGTGCAGGGGGGGATACCACACTCTCCAGAGCCCCGTAGCAGTGGCAGAGCACCACCACCCCAGCCCCTCCCAGTGCCCACGCTCACGGGTTTGCTCCCCAGGCACTCAGAGAAGCCCAAATACTTCAAGGCCGGGTCTCCGCTCAGCAGACAGCCCTTTCAAGGAGATGGAGGAACTCCCTTGAGGGACACTGGAGGGTACAGAGAGACCTCCCTGTGCTTTGAACAACACAACATGTTCTCCTTCCCATTTGCTCAGGAGAAGAGACAGTGGAGACCGATACTAGAAAGAGTCGGCATGCTCAGGGCACTGGTACCCATGCTGGGATGCTGGCATTCTGTCTAGGATGGCTGACAGAGTCAGCAGGGAGAATAAATCCACGAGCGAAAGCAAGGCCTAGCCATTTCTCTTCTCTTTTGGCAGACAAACCAGGAAAAGCTTTATCAGCTCTTATGTTTTCATTTAAGGGCAGGTACCTCTGCGTGCCCTGTACCATCTCACCAGTTGTTGCACAATTTTCCAGAACTCTGCCTGTAAATGAAAATATTTGCTGCTGTGGCTTCTTGCTAGCATGGTTATGAATGCAACCAGGGATTTTTGTACACCTAGCTGGAGTCACAAAGGAGAGGATGAGGTCGGACCCATCCATCCTCTTGCCTGAAGGCAAGGGTAACTATATCCTAATGTTTACAAGGAATTACTTAATTTGCTCTTAAAAACTGCCACAAGCTTTATTCCAGCACCTCACTGTCCTTTCGTTTATAAACCTTCTCCTTGTGCCTAACAAACTCCCTCAAGCAAGATCCCAACCCATCCCATTCTTTTCCTACCCACAATAAAAATTCATAGAAAACAGCAGTGTTTCATTTTTGGAGCTATTTTGAAAAGGAATGTAACCCCTATTAAACTCCGAGGAACTGAAGTAATGTCAGAAAGTGACCTGAATAGCACAACAAATTATACTCTTAATTTCAAAGCTGTCTTGGGTGTTTTGCACCACAGGCACACAGAAAGAATATGCACATAAATTTGAAGAATTACAGCCCCGTTTACTTGTGTTATACAGCTCAACATCTCCAGTTGGGGAACCTGCTGCCAAGAACAACCCATGCAGCTCAAGCCAAAGGAAAGGTGACAGGGGACGATGGCCGAGTCCTACCAAAGCCCCCAGGAGGATGTCTTCCACTTTCCTTTGCGGCTGGGAGCAAGCACAGCTCTGCGGGCGCGGATAACAACTCACATACCCTTTTCAGCATCTGCATCCCTCAGATTGGATTTCTCTCTCTCTCTCGAGCCTGCTGATGCTCGACCAAAACTGAACTGCAGGAACACGCTGCTTCCTAAGGCAGCACTGCTTCTGCCGGGCAGAGGTTGAGCACGTATCAGGGTACCAGGCTTAAACACAGACCCTGTGAGAAGCTGGAAGTGATACCAAAAAATTACTGTTCCCAAAGCTATTATTAACACTCAAACAGCAGATTTTTCAGGCCATGGGTTCCTGGGCTTGCGGCATACCAACAAAACAGGAGGAAGTGTGGTTACCTGGCTCCGGCAGGCACTACCCTGCCTGTCCCCAAAGCTGTTCCTCACAGTCCGAGGGAGAGCTTTAGGAAAATGAGCAACGTCTTCACAGCATTGTTGGCACCAGTCAGGAGACTCCCTTGGGATCACTGGACATTTGTTATTTGGTTCAGGAAAGCAATGTTACTTTTTTTTTTAAAAAAAGCAACAACAAAACAAACAAAACACACCATCACACTTAAAAACAGGTTTTAAGTTTTTTTTTAAAAAAAACCTTAAAAACAGGGTTTAAGCCTCCACTTTAAATTCCTGTTTCCCTGTGGAGGAGGCCCATCCACTGGGCAGCAAGAGGAGTCTTGCTCCTGATCCAGAACAGGCTGTCCCAGGAGCTTCCCTGCCTGGAGGACAGTGTGATCTCCAGGCTGCTTGCGTTCAGGGAGGCATCATCTGGACTGAAACCCCCCCACCAAAAAAAATGCAGGAGAGGCTACGACTGTGGTGAGCATTGTTTCTGCTGGACTGGGCTTGTTTGTTTGTTTCTCTGCTCCTAGAACAAATATTAATAGCTGTATATACTCATCTTTACAAGCGCAATCCCCCAAAGCAGCGTCGGGACCTCGCGTGAACCTGAGCAGTGACTCACGTCTTGACGTTGGAGGAGACAGTCAGTGTTTAACCTACCGTGGCTCCAGATTAGGGTTTTCGCAATGTGCCTCGCAACGATGTGCCACTTTGTGCTTTCCCTCATCCTGCCTACATACTACTTTTACCCCTCCCAGAAATTTGGGAACAGCTTGAGAAGTTACTGGAGCTCCTATTGCCCCGTGAACCTGAAGCCTCGGTACGGCACCTGATGAGGAAGCCTATGGCACAGACCCCAGTGGGGACAGAGGTCCCAGGGTAACAGCCAGTCTCAGGCAACAGGGATGGATGGATGGAGGGATGGATGGATGCGAGGGGATGACCAAGTCCCACCTGCTCCCTGCTGCTTTCTAAAAGCAGCTGTCCTGCACACGTGAAAAAGGCTCACTCTTTCTTTTTCCAAATCGCGGCTACGCTTGAGGAGATGAGAGTCATTTGCATCGATGCACGAAGTTTTCCTTAAGCCCTTTTGTTGGGAAGAGTGACTCACTGGAATATCAATCTGAAATGTTTTCTTGAGGTATTTTTAGACAACGGTGGTGGTGGTCCAGTGAGTCATGGCTCCAGTGCTGCCCATTCAACCGGATGCAGAAAGCAATGGGATCCAATTTAATGGATTGCTTTCCAGGGCCGCTTCCACGGAGATCTGCTGCCCCAGCAGCACGAGCTCCCACAGCCGCGCTTATTTCTATTGCGCCGTGTTTAAATGACAGGTTTGGTTCCCTCCTCGCACACAAAAGAATCGAAGCAGGCATCCAAAAGCCTTTCACCTCCAAATTACTGTAATCCATGCTTGATTTGACTGCGTGCAATTACTCCGAGCACAGGAAAATACAAGACAAAAGCAATGCCGAGGAGTGTTAAGAATAAGGCACTGAGAAGCGGGGAAGAGCAGAACAACACAGGTTTGCAGCCTCGTGCTGTCTCTGTGGGATACACTCGCTCTGGGGTGCCCTGGGAGGCCTGCCCTACCCCCACGCACCCCTTTTTCCCCAGATGGCACGTAATCAGGGACCCTAAGCACCAGCACAGCCCTGCCTGCGGCTGCGTGCCCAGAGCTTTGCTCCAGCCCAGAGGGAGGGTTGCCCATGGCAGGCAGTCCCAAAGTTTGGTGAGGGGACAAGCTGCATCTCTCCTGAGTCTGGCAAGGTTAAATTCTTCGGGCGTCAGGAGTGACGGTTTCTTTTGCTAACAAGGGAAAAAGGCAGGGTAAGCTTTGGAGAGCTTTTGCTATTTACCTACAATAAACCTCACACTTCAAAGGGCTGGAGGAACTTGTGGGGAGAACAAGCGAGAAGAAAGACTGCCTTGCTATCTCCTGGCACAGTATAAATATGCTCTCTAATACAGAAAGTGATCCAACCAGAGATTTTTGTTTGTTCACTTCAAAAGTGCCTACTGAGAGATTTGTTCAAGGTCTGGAAACCAAACAAAGGAATATCAATGGGAGCACTGCGTCTGAAAACTGCAGTAGCGCTCTTTGGAGATCCCCATCGTAATTACTGCATGATTTCATCACCGGGCAAACTCTTCTCTCTCCACTCCCTTGCCCTAAGGTCAGGCTAGGGCAAGCCATCAAGTTCAGCAAGGTTGCTTATTTATTTATTTATTTATTAATTTTTATACAGTGTGTGAAGTGCAGCCCATCCAGCAGTGAAATGCCAGAGCCTTGTCAAAGGCACAGGTCCATTTCATAACACAGATGTACTAATGAGCTCTGTCTCATGCGAGAACCAGCCTAAAAGTGAAGAGAAAGAGAAGACTGCTGCTTTTCCTACCTGAGGATCTGCCTGAAAGGGCGGGCAGATCTGGGTTCCTTCCTCCTCAGATGGGAAGCTGCCGGGTCCTAGACTCAGAAATGCTCTACAAACCCAACAGTTTCTTTCATCTCTGCATATACGCTTGCAGCCCAGGGCCACCAAAGGCAAAGCCAGGACCAGGGCAGCCATGGTGGCCAGAGCACAGGCTGCGGATGATCTCCATGCTGCGACGGAGCTCTGTGCCCCAGACCTGCTCTAGAGCCTCACACCCACCTGGGGCCCCAGCCACACCATTTATTTACACACACAGTCGGGAGAACAGTGACCAAGAGCAAACTGCAGGGGACTCTTATGTCATTTCCAGCTCAAACTCTCATTCCCTGGGGATTGTTCATTATTCCCTGCCTTCAGTCCTTAATTTGAGTCAATCAGGCAATGGGCAGAGAGACCCGAACAAGTCTGGCCCCAAAGGGAGGGCCTAAAGCTCCAGCTGAGATTTATTTCTGTTTGCTCATGTAAGACGCCCTGTCTGGAGAAAGGGAGAAGCGCTGAGGCTTGTGAGGAGCTAAAAACTAAGTGCAGGGCAGGAGATCTCTTCCCTCTCCCTCCTTGTCACCCCTAGCACAAAGCCAAAGGCCCTGCAGCGAGTCCCTAATTTTGGATGCCCTTTGGGTGACGCTGAACAGGGACAGTGAGAAGCAGGTACACCGTGTCCTTCCCAGGCTTGCCCCTGCGGCAGAGGAAGCATCCCCACCACCCCGAGAGGCTTCTGTGCTGCCTGCTGCCTCCATTTGCTAGGGAGGCATCCGGGAGGAGGGCAGGGAGGTTTAACGAAGTCTGTGGTTTAATGAGTACCTCCACAGGTTGGGTGCCTGCAGGTCAAAGGCGACCCCTCAGATTGGGAGGTAGCTGCTTCCCAAAAGCATCTTGTGTGGGTGAGCTGATGGGAGCATCCCCAGAGGGCTGGGAAGAGCTGGGGTAAAAGCCATTTTCTGGCGTTAATTGCCCTGTAAGCAGACAGGCGAGAGCTGCAGGGGAGCGGTATGAAATCTCCCCCATGTTACAGGAACCAGATAATCTTTGAGATCTGACAGAGACACGCCTGCTAAAATGAGACATATCAGCAAGTTGCCTTGAATTGGTACTTCTCTGCATCACGAGACCTCGAAGATAATGCACGCAGGGATCAGGATGGTCACGGGCACAAACGCCTGTGCAGGCAGTGCAAATTGGTCCTGCATCAGATCTAGCCTGAGAGCCAACTGCCTCAATAATCCACACCAATACAAGAAAAACTAGAGATGATGCCACGCATCTTCACTTGATACCAGCAAAAAGCAGAGAAATAAAGATAAAATTTCCCTGGTAAATTTTAAATATTTCCTGGTAAATCTCAACCCAGCACTACTTCTTTGGACACAGAAAGCATTTATCACACTATCAGAAGTCTCCTGCTTCTCAGCCACATCTATTCAAGACTGCTTAGAAAGATGCTATTAGCCAAAGCTGCTCTTAAGGCTGATTCGACAAACCAAAAAAGTTTCAATGACACCATTGATTTCATGAAATTGTTCAATAAGCTAACAAAGCTGGAGGGAGGGAAAGCCAAAAACCCAACCACAACCAAAAAAAGGCCCTGAGTAATATTTGAAAAGTTAAGCCATATTGTCACAACATCTTCAAACAATTTTAGATGTTTGTTTTACTGAAAGAACACGCGAGTTAGGTATTTTCGTTTCATACATTTTTAAACACAGAGGTTTAAAATGCTCTGTTTTGTGGCGGATGGCGCTTCTCATTTGGTGAGAAATAAATCAGTTCTTCCCCCCCCAGTGTTTATCCCAGTTCAGCCTGTAATATTTTGGGGCTTTTCTATGCTCCAGGCTGAGCCCCACCATCCATCGCATGCACCCCAGGGATGACAGACCCCAGCCTCCCACAAAGCAGCATTACAACCCCCCAGCCCTGGCCCGTAATCACCTTTAGGAGCACCACAACTCACCATGGCCATCATCAACCACAGCATCCCACAGCTCCCTGGGTCACGAGCGCACCAATGCAGAGCAACACCCAATAAAAGCAGAGGCAAAAAGCACAGGCTGTGGACAGACAACTGTTGGCTAAGCCAGATGTTACAGAAGTAGTCCTGCTGGCCACCAAAAGAAAGAGCTGGACCTCATTTTCCCCACACCAAATGATTAAAAAAAGGCACTGTGCAAGCAGTTTTTAAGAGATGAGGAAGATTATTTTGAAAATAATCCTGGCAGGATGCACAGCCACATCTGTTGAAATAGTACCTTAGAAAAATGCATGGTAAAATGATACCCATTCAAGACATACGTTTCTACAAATCAGCAGCAAAATCCTTGGAATGGCAACATTTCGTCCTGGGCTGACACTACATCAGCAATTTAAAGAGTTTTGCTCCGGCTCCGACTCCTTCCCCTGTTAGATTTTCAAAAGGCACCAGCCGGTGTCCTCAGCTTCTCCTGGTGTCTCTTCCAGGAAAATCAAACCTCAAACATTCACACCAAAATGCCCAACTCCCCTCCTCACCCAAAGTTTCACCCGTTTTTCTCCCTTGGGAAGATAGCATTCAAGAGAACCACACTGCCCAAACGTACATTATAGCTTCTCTATGGCCTCCAAGGAGCATCTTCACGCTCCCCAACACACTGTTATTCGGGCAAGCAGTTTATCTGCCAGGGTCAGGGGCATTTAGGGGTCTGGAAGGGGCAGAAGCATTTCAAGAAGGGATTTACTGCCTATCCAGCTTCCCAGCTACCACTGTCCTGCATGGCCATGGTCCCCTCCGTCCCCTCCTGGGCACTGAGCTCAGGGAGGAGCTGAGCCCCAAGCAGGCTGTGCTTCCACCCCACGAAACACAGCGCTGGGCCCCGAAACCACCGTCAGGCTTCCTGACAAGAAGTGCAGCAGGAAATTTATATTAATTCATTGCTAGTTAAGGACACTCTTATCTTTAGTGGTGAAGCTTTTCAGTTGAAGTATACAAAAACCCAAAACACCCACACGGGCAGCAGAGATAAAAACTTGTTTCACCAGCTGAGAACAAGAGAGCAAAAACACAAGGACAGAAGCAGAATAGATTTTTAGAGGGGAAAAGAAAAGGGAGGGAAAAGGCAGGAAAAATAAAAGCAACAACAATAAACACACCCTCATCAGGACATTTTGATCACACGTTTCAAAGACCAAGTACTTTGGCCTCCCTATCCCACCTTGCTGCTGACACAAGAGTCCCCCCAGCAGCTTCGGTGAATCCCCCAACGTGGGGGGAATGTTCCCAGTCACAGTATGGGAAGCAAGGAAAAGACTGAGAATATACCTGGCTCATCCTCGGCTAAGTAAATGATGACAACTGTCCCATTTCATTTGCAGCAAGAGGAAAATACAGCATTTATGGGATGCTCCCAGCACTTCCCGCAGACTGTGGGGTCAATGCTGGGCAGTCTCTAAGTGCTGACCAGGGATGGAATGCTAAGTACTCCTGTGCAGCACCCATGGAGGTAAAAAAACCCAAAACTTGTGATTTGTCATTAAGTTGATCTCAGCTGTCCCCATTTTGAGCAGATGCTGGGCCAGAGTCCTCCAAAAGTCCCTCTACACCTGTTAATTCTGTGACTTTGTTATCAACTGTTACAGAAATTTGGATTCCTGCCTCTGCAAACACTTTGTGCTTTGACACGAGCTGACTGTATTTCAGCCAGAAGCACTGGAAATGACTGGGGGAAAAGGCACAGGAAAGGATGTGAAGGAGGCAGACGGAGAGATTCGGGTGTAGTCTCCTCTACCTGGTTGGACCAGACCATGTCCACCCACCCACCGCTGCACTTTGAAGGGAAGAGTGTTTTATTTTTGAGCAGAGAACTCCAAAGCACACAGCGGTGCCACTTGTCCGGGGTTTCTAAGTCAGGTCCAACACCTGAAGTAAATATTGCACCCCTTAGCTCCACCAGCTGTGGGACTGACGCAACGCACAGGCCCTGTCTTGCAAGCATCTCGAGACCAAAGGAGCAGAGATTATGGCAATGAACATTAAAAGCTCCCCCCCCCATCCTAAGCTAGGACATGGCAAGAGCCAGCAGTGGGGAAAAAAAGCTTTTTCTAACAAATGACTCCAAAAGGCGTTGGAGACGAGCAGACTCTGCGCTCCTGGCTGCTCCCAGCCAGGTCAGCCTCTCACCGCAGCGCTGGGGCTGACCACCTTTGCCACCACAAGTTTAAGTGCTGCCTTCGGTTGTAAAGGTTTACCTGGTGCCACTGATGCTGTGCTTTGCAATGAGAACCCACTTCACAGCGGCAGCAGCAGACCCTCCTCCTCCCTTGGTGCCTGTTTTGGGGAACTCGGCTCCCATGGGCCGGAGAAAGTAAACCAGGGAGACACCAGCCTGCCGGTACACAGCTGAGAAGGTGTCTGCAGCCAACCCTGCCGAGTCCTGATGAGGTGCCACTGCCTCTGCACAGCACCCTGAGCCTGCTGCTCCTTTCACAGTGCCACCCTGCTTTGGTCCACCGTGCCCCTTGGCAAGCTCAGCGAAAGGGGAAGGGGCAGCCCTGCGCAGCATGCCTGGCACGCATGGACTCCGGGCACCTCCGGGGGATCCACGAGAATTGATGCACAGAGGTAAACAAATCCTCATTAGTGACATTTATCTCCAATAGTGATCTGGGCAAAAATATGTAAAAGCAAGCAAGGCGGCACAGGCAAGAGATGGGCAGTGACAGCCGCACGCCTGTGTCAGTAGCAGAGGGCACAGCCATGGTGTGACTGCATGGGCCCGATCCTGACAATTCCCTCTTTGCTCTCGCTGGCTCCCGCATCTCCAGCTGCAGCCCGAGGTGGAGCAGAAAGCTGGGAACGAAAGCAGATGAACCTGTGCTGGAGCCAGGCAGCTCCTTGGGACGGCTGCTGCAGCCCAGCTCCAGATCTCCCCAAAAACTAAGGATGTCCCTGATGTATGTTTTCAGCTTCCCATTTCAGCCTTCGTATTGTTTAACTCCTGCTACGATATTAAAAAGGCCATCATCTGGCTTGATCAATGAATCCGTCAAGGAGAAGCCACAGCAGGCAATGCGGACGTGTTTCTGTTTGACCCAAGTTTCGCAGTCTCAGCGTGCTTCCCCAGGCACCTTGGCCTCCTGTCCCACCTCCGAAATCACACAGGACACTGCTTGGCTGGAGTGATATGCCCCATCCAGATGATCTGTGCTGGGGATGAGCCAACATCACCCTGCATTGGAGCTTGTTGACATTAATCTAACTTGTTCGTTTACCCCAGTGATGAGCCGGAAAGCCTGCCTCGCTCCCAAGGAGGGGAAGGGCTCTCTCCAGCCACCAGCCCCCTGCCCTGCTGTGCTAGGTGGCTCCTCACATAAGAGCACAGAGATGCGGTGCCACCTGAGCAGGCATCTTGCCACACTTCCCCTTTGGGGGCTGCCCCAGAGCCTCAAAACTTAAAAAGCTTCTTCTGATCTCCAGCCTAAATGCTTTGTTGTCAGACTGTATTCATTTGCTCCAGTGTTGTCCACCACATGAAATAGCTCCATCCTTCCACGAGGTTCTTTCTCACTGCTGTATTTACATATTTTTATTCTGGAAGCATTCCATGCAACTGCCATTCGCAGGCAAGGAGGCCCAGCAGAGATTCGTGGAGGCAAACACTGGAGGATCCACCTTTCTCCATCCCAAATCATTCCTCTGAAGTTGTCTCTACTCATTTCCCAAAGCCACATTCAAACAGCATCCAACTCAATAAACCCGGCCAGGAACGATGGGGTGGGATAGCGAGTTTCTGCGGTGGTGGGCAACACAGAGAGCTGCTCGCCGGAGCCCTGCATCCCCCACCCCAGCTGCACACCACCGCCTCCACAGGGAGTGGGCAGCCCTCGAGAGTGAGCCTGGGTGAAGGATGGGCACCTCTCTCCTCCTGCCGGTGCCGGGGGTGGGGTGGGGGTGGGTGGAGCAGCCAGCTACGCTGTCAGCTCTTAAGTGAAAATTAGGCTAAGTGCTTCATCAGCTCGCCTTGAGCAAGCCCAAGTCCAGAGTCTCTCCTCCCTACGTAACTCTCCTTGAGCAGAAGTTTGCTAGGACTTTCTGTAAATCCCTTTAAAAGACTCTGTCAAAGCAGAGTCACTTTCGCTCTGCAAACTTCCCTTATTTCCAAATGGGAAAGACCTTTCCCGGGCTCCACGGTTCCATCAGTCAGGAGAGTCCTCTGCTGCTCTCAGCCACGAGCACTCCAGACACTCTTACGTGGGGTTCTAAATCCTCCGTATTTCATAGTCCTTTGAGAAAGTGCAGCGTGGGCACCGTGTTCGGCGCTGGCAGGCAGGGAAGCACGGCGCAGGCACCGACGGAAGGAGCCAGGCTGCTGCTTACCCGGGGTTTGTCTTCAGAAAGCAAACTGCAGGAAACCAGAACGCCTGTCTGCTGTGAGGAACTGGGACAGTTTCCCCAACAAGATATTTTGGAACAAGCAGCTGTCACTGAACAAGAGTGTTTGACGTTTGTGTTTTTTTTACTGAAATACAGCAGTCGAAGTGGAAAGTCATCTGTCATCAGAATGGGAAGTGCATTTTGCAAGTGCGAAAAAAGCATTTTTGTTTAACTCTCAGCTGAGGCGGGATTTCTACGAGCCAAATGTTCCCAAGTACAGCTCCCATGCGGCTGGAGAGCCGTCAACGATGGAAGAAGCTTTGACAGAAATGTTGCCACCAGATCTACATTCCCAGCAGAGGAGATGCAAAAAAAAACCCCACAAACCCAACCACCTCTCTGGATAAACAAGAGAACAAACAGCAGGCCAGTTTTAAAGGAAGGATTAGAAGAAATCAGATTATTGAGCCTAAGAGACCAAAGACTGGAGATGAGACAGTGCTGGTGAGGGATGAGGGGACAAGTCCGCTCTGGGGGCTCCAGCTCCTCTTTGCCATTTCAACTGCACACCCTAAAGCACGCCCGAGTGTTTTTCTGCACCGCTATCCAGCCTTGAAAAACTTCATTTTAGTATGATATTAAAGTGTGCTGTAAAACAGACTAAAAGCCACACTGGTTTACGGGAAAACTGCATGCAGGTGGATTTTAGTGAAGTTCAGCTAACAATTTTGAGACTGAAACCTGACGTCATGCTGCCGCCGCTAATGTGGAATAGAGAGCCACAGCCAACGTTTCAAACAGGGGTCTGCTGAGAACTCCAATCTCTGATTTATAATCAGGCCCTTTTTAATTCATTACTCACACTACCCTCTAAGATTGGAAACTGCGAGCTCATCCATTCAGCCTTAACTTTGACACTCAGAGATTTTTCTTTCTGAGCACTTACATCAATAGTCATAAGTTATTTCACTTTTAATCCATTAGTGTTTACACATCAAATTAAATCCCTCCAACAATTTTTCCAATTACCTTTGGCCTATCATAGTAGCATCATTTCTTCATGCTATTCCACCCGTAAAATTCTGCTTTTTAGAGTAACATAGCCCTTCAATTCAGCATCTGAACTGAAACGTTTGCAAGATACCTACTGGTTAGGATTTTTTACTGTTAAAATTATTGTCTTTTCTAGAAGTCAATGAAACCCAGCACTACATTTTCATAGGACCCCTAACACAATTTCTGGTTACCAAGGAGATTTCCTTGGGGAGTTTTCTATTGAGAAAATAAAAATATTTTTTAAAGAAAAATAAGGACCTTCAGTAAATTGCTCAAGTACAAGTGTGAATTTCAATACATAATAGTTTGCAGCCGCTCCATTGTTTGCCACTACTTTAAAAAGGAGTTATGGAAAATATTTGCATTCAGATTTATATTGCGTTGATACCTGCTGGGCATTTCAGGCAGGAAAACTCGATGTGCCTTTCCCGCAGGCCTGTCTGTTACACGTGAACACGCCGGGGTGCTCACAGACACCCTACCAAGAAGCATTTGCAGTAATTTTATGAGCGTGTTCACTGTAAATGCACAACCGGTTGTTAGAGCACAGCTACGCTGGAGGTGTGGAGAGACTGCCAAAAAAATATGTTGAACTGTAAATAACCACAGCCATAACCAAACCCACAGACTAATGAGGTTTCTTTGCTTGAGGGCTGTAAATGCTCATTCTTACTTGGCGTATTTATTATTTCCATCGCACCCAAAGGCTTCCTCGGTATTTTACCAAAGGTGATGACTTCTGCGGGATGGGAGACAAGAGGACCACAGCAGCACGAGGAGCGCACACAGACTGCTCTGGACCGAGGCACCGACTCAAGGGGGTGTTGGAAACCTGGAGCTGCCTCCCTGCAGCGTTATTGTGGGTCAGCTGGTACCGAGGCAGACCCCAAACCATCCGCCCCACAGGTTCTGCCTACGGGGCTTTAGCCCGAGGGTAGCCAGCACATGCCTGGAGATGAGACACTGCAGGGTCTCTGAAAACGGGGCTGTTTTACACACAGCCAGTAAAAACTGCCTATAACCCTCTTTGCCAGTCATCTGCTGGTCATAGCCGCGCATCACAAAGTCGGCGCTGGCAAAGCTCCCTGCTCCACGATCAGGACAGGAAAAGGGAGCAGCAGCGGCGGCAAGGAAGTCCGAGTCTGGAGGAAAGGGGCTAAGTGAGCAGCAACTTACTCAACACTCATTAATTTCATCCATCAACATTTATAAATACATGAGAAAACCCACAACCATGCCTTTTCACTGAATAAGATCATTTGCAGTGTTAGGAAAGAGTAAGAAGCATTCCTCTGACGTAAACCTCGGTCTGTTCTATGGGGAGACTATAAGACCTCACCAGAAACAAGTCGAGCCTAAAACACCCCGGGCAGGGAAGCAGAAGCAGGTGTCAAAGGGTTCCCGTTTTTGCTTGCAGCTCACCACAAGCAAGAAGATCCACAGGACAGAAACCACCTTTCTGAGCCTCCCCTGAAAAGCATCAATATTTACCTTTTTTTTTTTTTTTTAAGTTTCAAAATTATTATTCTGCTTTTGTTTGGTCCCTACCAGCCTACCTTCCAGGGTGCAAAGAGGTTGCTGGACCTTATTCAGGCCACTGAGGTCTCAGGAACAAGCTGCAGAGCAGACGGCGGGGTTCCAAATGAGCTGGAGCAAGCAGGGGAGCGCAGTTAAACATGATGAGCCCGAGACTCAGTTCCTCAGCACTGGGCCAGCACTTGGCTGGTGGGCATGCTTCTGCCTTCACTTTCTGCAACCTGTTAAGCACAAATTTGACAGCAGGCTGCAGGGGCTGCGCTCCCAGGTAGGGACGCTCCAACAGGGACCAGGCACCAGAGGAAGGGAAATTCCCCATTCCTTCTTTCCCAAAAGACACCACTTGTACCTGGGGGTGGAAAAGCCACCTGCTGCAACAGAGAAGTGACTTCACGAGAGCTAAATTGCATGCAGGGGCCAGATTTAAAATGATGTAAATTCTAAAAGGCAAGATTAAACTAAACCCTTCACCCTGAGCTGGCTACTCACAGCTCACTCTTACACGCCAGCTGTGGGCTACCAAATCTTTACTTGCACTTCAGTATTTTAAAAAGCCAAGACAGGGCAATTGGAACCCCTCCTGTCTCAGTATGAATGATCTTTTACTAAGGAAGTAGTTATAGGCAAAAAGCTACAGGGGGAAAGCTAAAAAAGCCCACCCTACCCACAGTTGTCCCATACTCTGCAGCAATGTAAATATGATGAGCATTTGGGTGACAGGCAGCAAACATCAAGGAGCTAACCCTATTACCAGGTAATGACAGCTGTGCCATCAGCATCTTCTTGATGGCCAACAGCAGATGGCAAGGGAAAGGAACAAGACCAAGGCATGCCTGGCAAACAGCCTGTCCCACCACAGCCTTTCCCAGCCGTGAGTGCTTAGTGATTGCCCGAGCTGGAAGTTGTCTCTGAACCTGGTGCAAATCAGCCACCAATGGTTTTAAGCCACAAATATTTTTAGTCATTTCTTAAAAGCAGTTTTTGGTTTTGGCTTCCCTAAAGTGCCCAAACCTGGAATGTAGGATTTTTCTGAGAGGGGGCTGGGATCTCCCTTTGTGCATCATAAAGAGCTGAAGAAAGGTCTGAGCAGCTCCACGGCTTTGGGCAGCCAATGCCTCCGGTAGGACTGCACACCTCCTCCTGGGGCACTTCTGCTCTTGGACCTCAGAAACCAGCACAACACAGACCTGCCCAACAGACCCCAAGCCAAACACAGGCAGGCAGAGATGTTTAGGTGTTTTGCAGTGGTTCTGCTTTTGCAGGAGGCACCACGGCAAGGAGACGGCCCCTGTGGCAAACATGCTTTGTAACAGGTACCA
The DNA here is from genome assembly GCA_008711295.1 of Anarhynchus alexandrinus. Taxonomy (NCBI): domain Eukaryota; kingdom Metazoa; phylum Chordata; class Aves; order Charadriiformes; family Charadriidae; genus Anarhynchus; species Anarhynchus alexandrinus. The sequence goes on from VUYV01000310.1 coordinate 370,029, forward strand.
CCACCACTGAAAGAAGGCCAAGACCCAACTACCTGTTGCGACCTTTCCTTTCAGCCTGCCTCAGCTTGGCTGGAGTTTCCCTGGGTTGGACGCTCACAGAGTCACAGTGTGCTGCTCCTGAGCTCTCATTGTCGGCCCAGAGCTTCCGAGGGCCATCCTGTCTCCCAGGAGCCCGATGCTCCGTATGGGCCACGCTGCTCCATCCCAAGGACTGAGCAACAACGTGCACTGCGCAGTAGGCGCTGGCCTAGCACCAGCTGTTTCTTAACCTCTTCTCTGTTCTTTAAAAAAAAGTTTACAAAAGGGATGTTTTCCCCACATGATAAGTGACTGGCAGCTGACCTTTTCCGTTAATAACTTAATTCGTGTGGTGTGACGTAGATGTCGAACAAGAAATGACACTATATACAGACAGCCACGGAAATGGGCGGCATATGACACTGTTGAGCGAGACCCTGAGCGTGCTTGGGTAATTTTCAGAATTGATGTGTAAGTTTAAGGGAAAACCCTGATTTATTTTTGAAGCAGAGCACACGTACCGACAGTGAATGTTCTGCCTTGGGAATCCTTCCCCCAGAGGCAACCGAGTCCAGCAGCCTTGCTTGGGTCATGTCAGCATCCAGCTGCACGGGTTTCTCACGTCTTGCTTCTCTTTCCCCATTTTCCATCTTTTTCTGAAATACTAGGGGAGTGGCATCGAGGGGAATGGTTTCCAGGTCTCTTGTGAACCCTTCAAGGGTCCATTGGGGTTTTTGCACAGGAAACCACTGAAGGCAAACAGACAGAAACGTTGCTCTAGACAGGGATAAAAACAGGATTCTTACAGGATAAAAACAGGAAGAAAAGTATCTTATTGTCACAGCATGAAAATTAGTGCTGAATTGTTGTTTAACATTCCTAAAATGTCCAGATTCCATACTTTTTAATGCTGTTGAAAAGATAGGACTGATGAAAATCATCTTTTTTTCAGCAGAAATAGCAGGGAAAACCCCCACACATTGTATTTTGGCAGCAAGGCCAGCAGTTGCTGAGCGCAAGGGCGTTTTTGCTTTATTTTCTGAGGTTATCTTCTCCTTCCCAATGTACCTATGTGCATCCCACACTGAACCAGAAAGGTTCACTGATGAGCTTACTTGCTGTAGAGCGCGAAGCCTGAGGGAGCAGGAACCCATCTGATCCCAGCTGCTGTATTACACAACCACCTAATTTTGACCGCAGTCCAGTTAACGAACAGCACCGTTTCACACACGTCTGACTGAGGCTGATCTCCACGAGCCTGGGGAAGACAGAAATGCAGGCTTGAAAGTTTCTGCAATTCCTTTTGAAGGTCTATCCTGAAGAAATTATCTTCTTCCCAGAAATCTACCCAGCACCTTATGCGAATGCATTCAAATTAATGTCATATAGGTAATATGACCCTCTATAAAATGGGAATCGCCCCTCATCTTTGACCACCAGTGAGGTTCGTGGATTTAAAAAGAAATAAAGAAAAAAAATCCCAGCAACTTTCTCAGCAGTATTTGATATTGGGTTGTATAAATAGCACACCAGACTGAACTGCACGTATAGGAACATGAGAGAAGGGTTAGATCTTAACTTCACCAAGCTGTTAAGCAAACTGCACAGCCAGCCGAGGGATTAATTATCCAGGTGAGAGAAATACCTCTCTCGTAGTACCAGGGAACTATTTCCTTAAGTTTCAGGACCATTTTAAAAAAGAGCGAGGGAGCTGAAGGGACGGGGAGCATCCGCACGCGGCACGGGCTGAGGTCTGCAGCACAGCCGGGAGGTGCAGGGACCGCCTGAGGAAGCTGCGGTTCTGGTCCCTCTCCAACTTTCACAATGTTTTCCACTTCATTTCCTGGGGATTATGTGTTATTTGGGTATTGCGATGTCCAGGGCTGCTCCAGCATGACCTGCCTGTTGTGGAACAAGCAGGAAGAGACACAGCCGTCTCCCCCAGCTCCGGAAAGCACGAGGCCAGGCTCTGAGTTAAGTCTCCGCTGCATCGCAAGACCAAAATTTTACATCTCCTGGGCCAAGCTGAAGACAGCGGTGACAGAGCCAGGCCCACAGACACACACACCTCCAGGCAAGGGGGAGAGGTTTTCACCCACTCCCAGGCTCTGGTTGTTGGCAGCAGGGTGTAAGGGGACGCAGCTGCATGCGAGGCTCCTCCTCAGTTTTACTTACTTTCTGCAGAGGAGGTGTTGCTGACTGATAATAAAGTGCTGGATATCAGCACAGGTCTTTAATTACAGTGGGGCAGGCAAGTGGGCATGGGGCATGAGAAGCCGTCAGTGATGGGGGCTGGTTTGTACAGGTCAGTGCCAGGTGAGCTGCAGACCCCCGGTCACGAGGGACCCGCTGAGGCCAGTCCGTACAGCCGCATTTCACAGAGCCCAACTGAACTAAAATTTAGGACATATAGGATGTCCCCAGGGACATCAGACGGCTGATAGTGATCTGTGCTTTCAGAGATGTTTGGGAAACTTTCTCTGGGACAATGGAGAAGAGCCATCTTAGAATCATAGAATGGTTTAGGTTGGAAAGGACCTTGAAGATCATCGAGTTCCAACCCCCCTGCCATAGGCAGGGACACCTCCCACTAGACCAGATTGCCCAAGGCCACGTCCAGCCTGGCCTTGAACACCTCCAGGGATGAGGCCTCAACAACCTCTCTGGGCAACCTGTTCCAGTGCCTTACCACCCTCAAAGTGAAAAACTTCTTCCTAATGTTCAATCTAAACGTGCCCTCTTCCAGTTTGAAGCCATTCCCCCTCATCCTATCACTACATGCCCTAGTAAAAAGTCCTTCCCCAGCTCTCCTGTAGGCCCCCTTTAGGTACTGGAAGGCCGCAATAAGATCTCCCCGGAGCCTTCTCTTCTCCAGGCTGAACAACCCCAACTCTTTCAGCCTCTCCTCATAGGAGAGGTGCTCCAGCCCTCGGATCTTCATCATTTTCTCCAACTTTCAGAGGAAACACTTCCCCTGCCTCATGTACAACTGACCAAACAGTAGATGCCACGAGCCAGCATCAGCGTATAGCCACTTTGTAATCAAGAAAAATCTAGGTGGTCTTACAAAAGAGGAAATTAAAAAAAAGTTGGACATGTTACCTGCCAAAACATAAGTGTTACAAAATGCTTAAATGGACTAAAGCAACCTCCTGAAAGGAGGTTGTAGAGAGAGTGCTGGTCTCTTCTCACAAGTTACAACCCATAGGACAAGAGGAAATGGCATCAAAGTTGCACCAGGGGAGGTTTATGTTAGACATTAGGGAAAATCTTCTACACTGAAGGGGTTATCAAAGACTGGAACAGGCTGCCCATGGAAGTGGTTGAATTGCCATCCTTGGATGTATTTAAAAGCCATCTAGATATGGTGCTCAGGGACATGGTTTAGAAGTGGGCCCAGTAGAGCTAGATAACAGTTGGACTTGATCTTAAAGGTCTTTTCCAGTTATAACGATTCTATGATTCTAAGAGCAAAATAATATTTGCCAGCAAGAAAAACACAAGCCCTTCTGCACAGTACACAAATATCACTCTCCTCACCCAGAGATGACATGGGGACAAGAAGAAAACAGCTGCTTGAAAGTCCCTTGCTGTTTCAAACAGAGCAGCAATACACCTACTTGCGCTAACTAACAGAGCCCGCAAACGCACAGACCTCCATTAAATTAGTCGTGGGTGGTAATGACAGTCGGGTTTTAATAAGACCACTTAGGTTCTGGTCGGTCTGGGGCTTCCCACCTCTCATTGATAGTGTTGGCAGCACCTGAGCATCTTTAGGGGCCCTAACTTTCCAATGTTCACCAAGTTGGTGAGGTTGGGTGAAACGAGCTTCAGTAAAAACCCCAAACTCACAAGGTGCCAAACTCACCTGTTTGCTTTTATACACACCAGTATGAACACCTACATAATGAGTGGGAACAGCGTGATTCAGAACAGATTCAGAACAATACCAGATACAGGAGGCAAAGTTTTCTTTAAAAAGGAAAGTGAGTGTCATTGTTCATTTCAAACCATCATATTTAGATGCCCAAAGAACAAAAATATAGAGCACCCAAGGATTTTCCATATTTTTGAAAGCAGCAGCACTGGAACATCCCTGGGGCTGGAATATAAGCAATCTACAATTTATTCCCAGGAGAAGTTACTGAATTGCTCTGATGAACAGTAGGTTGTTTACTGCCAGTTTTTATGAGTTTTGGACATGAAAATTATCTGGCAGAATTGAAGCAAAATAAGGGAACCAATGAGGAAAAATGCACAAACATCGTTAACAAAAATTAAAGAAAAAAGAAATTAGTCTCCTTTCATCAACTCCAGGGAGCTAAGAAATTAAAAAAAAATAAAATAAACTGAAATACACATCTCTCCCTTTCTGCCTAGGTTCATGCCACCTGCTTTCAGGGGCTGTGTTAGGAGCAGAGTACCCTGAGGCTTGCTCTCCAGTCAATGGAGAGGTGATGAGTACACCCAGAGGGAGTTTCTTCTCTGCTGATTATGAAAAGCAGCTAGGAGCAAGTTTAATATCTAAAATTAGGTAGGATTATGGATGGTCTTCAAATTTCAAGTCTAAATTCCATTTCCAGTGCCCGGATTTAGATGTTCCGTTTTGAGAGAAAGGCTCAGATCTGTACAATTCATTATGTATGAGCCTGAGAAGATACTTCGAAGTATGATGTATGTACAGATACATTTCTGCCCCCTTCCCCCGGGAGTACATGGTCCTGAGGCTCTCTCCCCAGACCCCCGGAAGTCAAGTTTTGAGCCAGTATCAGCAAAACCCTTCCCCTCCCCTCCGCCTCATGTTCTTCAAAACTTCCTACCGCTTACAAACGCGGAAAAAAAAAAAAAGCGCCCAAACCCCACTAAGCAGCTTAAAGAAAGACTGTGCACTGTCTGAAACCCTAAAATCAAAAGCTGTAATCTTCTGCAGCAGGTTACTTCAGAGCAAACGGCAGATAGCCCTGCTGATAGAGGAGGTGACCTGCCCCCAGCCCCACTGGCTGCCCAGAATTAACAGGTTTATCACAATTTCACCTTTTGGCACTTCCCGAGCAATTCTCCACAGGCTCCAGGTGCTGCTTCAGCAAAGAGGAGAGCCACACCTGGGGCCCAATTTGGATGTGTCCTTCCCAAGTCACATCTGCTTCTGCTTGGCTGAGGTCATCCTTGTCACAGGGGGCATTTCTTCCTCCCTTTGATCCAGAGGGCACCTTCGTTCTGAGCTTCTCTCTTCATTACTGTTTCTCAGGTTTCATCAGCTATTCACAAAAGACAGGGAAAAATATTTAATGAAATAAAAATATAATTGCAGAACATATTTTTTAAAAATATTATAAATTTTAGCATTTGTATAAAATTGTCAACTCGGACTCACAATGCATACATCAACAAAATAGAAAAAATACCTGACATTTTCAGATGTTTGGAAAAAACAGTGAATTATCCTAAGCATGATCATCCCCGAAGTACAAGAAGTGCTATTCAGAGGACTACCCTCCACTTTTCAGAGCTGTTTCTCCATCCCACACAATCTGCCAGTATGGCAAAGCAGAAATACAAAGGATCAAAAGGGGAGAGCCGAATTCCGCCACGCTCTCATTCTCTTTTGCATTTCTAGAGGCAGTTTTGTCATTTCAAAGTTCTCAGTCAACTCCCATATCCCAAGATCAGCAATTCAGCACACGAGACCTTCAACAAGAATAAATTTAATTTCTCCAGTGAGAGATGCGTGTCCCATAGCATCACCTAGAGTTTAGAACAACCATTTCAGGTCAGACTGGAGAAAACCCTTCTCCTAGTGCTGCCCGGCTGCCCCGTGGCAGAGATGCTCTCCACGTTAGTGAGAGGCAAAGCATGCTGCACCTAGCCGTCACCTTTGCCTCTCCCCCCCCATTTCTCAGAGGAGCAGGCTGCAGCAAGCCTTGGGGACACTACAGATCAATAACTTCTTAAGTGACCACCAATACTTCACTCGGGCAGTTTATCAGCTTGGCCGGTTTCTGTGATCTACTGCATTTCTCCACTGCTTCCACCACAACTCCCCCAAATAAAGCACGATAGTCATAAATCATTCCAGGGCCAGCAGACTTCTCCAGGGGTGAAGTCCTCACAGAATCAAATAAGCTGCTGGAGAGTTACAGAAGGTTGTGGAAGATGCACACAGAGCTGCAGAAGGAACCTGTGGGTGGGTAAGAGCCTTGGTTGCCGACGCAGAGCTTTGGGAGGACACCCAGCAGCACCATGCCCCATCCCACTCCTCTGCGCCTGCCCGGGCACCTGCCACCGGCTGCTGTGGGGACAAGGTCCTAGGCAGATGCCTTCTCATCACTATTAATTCTACCTTGGTTAACAGAACTCCCAGCGTCTCTGGCATTTGGTTCTTATTTGTATAAATGCTGTTGGGATCACGCAGGTGCTGAAATCAGAATCGGGATTTCATTGATCTTCACAGTACAAAAACATTTCAGAGGAGAAAAGGCACAGTAGCTGCATGCTTCAGACAACAGAAAGCACAGCTTCTGGGTTTCAAAAAGTAGATTTGTGTGCATTTAAATAGCTATACTAGCAGGCACTGCACATTCAAGATCAAAATTTATTACTGACTCTCAACATAGCAGTCAGCAATTACAAAGTACCTCCCAACACGAGGCTGCCACCCAGCCAAACCTGCTGCTGCACACCTGCAAACAGCTATGTATATTTAAATTTATTTCCCTTTGCCATCTGTACCTTTTCCTGCAGCAGCCAGGATCCTAGCAGGACCCTTTCCCACTCTCAGGGGTGCAGAAAGTAGTTTCTGCTCTGTGTATCTCTTCACTCTGTAACTCTTAACATAATTGTTTCCATAAATTATGCGATTACAGAATGGCACGAAACCCACTCTTCTCTAAACAACTTTTTCCTCTTTCTTATTATTCAATGAAAAGAAAAGCCTGTAACATAAGGCAGGAGTAATCCAAACTGAGTTACGTTTTTCCTTGTGGAGGTTGTGAGCTAACCTAAGACAACAAGCCCTGTATTTCCCAAATTTAGGAAGCAGTTGTGTATTCAGACCATGAAATTTGCACTGTGGGATACAGAATCCACCTTCATAACATGTATTTGTTCATATGCACTATGACAACAGGTGGAAATGGCTCAATATATGATGGCATGCTACATTACCATTTCACACATGCCTATAGTGACCGTTTTCCAACAGCCATATTCTCACACCCCAAAGAAAAATGGCACAAGCAGTTTTGATGACAGAAGGGGTTACCTGGAAAAGCTGTACTAACTCCTGTTTCATCAGGAATATGATTTAGGTTTTACTTTAAAGATTATGCCCAGTTAAAGGTAAGCTTAATAAAGGAATAGTTTCATCCCTCTAAAACTTGAATATTGAAATAAATGAGGATTTCTGCATACATACATACATGCATGCGTGCTCTCCAGTCTGTGCATATACCAGTCTATGAACAAGAGTTCAGATATAAAGGATATGATTAAATTTGCATTTCTTTGTACTCAGGGAGACTGATCTGTATTACACAGGTAAGAAAGGAATTACCTAAATTTTTCTTTCTTTTCTTTGCTTTCAAAGTGCTTAAGTAATCTAAAAGGATATTTAAAAAAATACTCAGTTTCGGAAGACAGAGTTGCATGTGAGCTGAAAAAAAGTTAAGACTGCTTAAGGTTTGGTAATATAATGAATAAAACTTCAGACACAATACTGGTTCAATGAAACACATCTTGAATGCTGCCTATGTAACGACAGTGCTGCACAATCACCGGCTCATCTGCGGAAATACCGTGAGCCGTTTGTGGCCGCTGCCCCATGACTGTTGCTGGCACACCAGCATGGATACTGGCTCAGCTTCTTACCCGTGATCTAAAAATTTGTTCCTTCTGAGGCATTTTGGAGAGACGTTAACGTTCCAGAGCGCGGTCCTTGGACCGGCACTGTCCCACGGCACAGGTAGCCCACCTGGGTGGACGTGATGCAGGACAGGTCAGCGGCACGCAGCTGAGCTACGTCTGCAAGAGGGATTAAACGTTGGTGTTCATAACGCAAGACCAGACATCCCACGCATTGAGCTATGACGTGCCGCCTGCAGGCAAAGTTATCTACGCAGATGTGTAGAGTCAGCACTCCTCAAACCTGTAAGACTGTCCTAACTACAGGCATAGCAGGAGTGATTAAGCCTGAAAACTCGCTAGGAAAATCATTTCAAACAGAAAGCAGCAAATGCTGATTCTTGTCACCTCAAGCCACAGTAGCCTGGAATAACACCACGTCACGAACCACAAGCCTCAAACAAGTTGGCTTTCCAGAGAAGCTGCTCGCTCCCTCGCCGGCAGCCAAAGCCCGCGCTCCACTGCTTTTGGGGTCAGCGGCTGGTCAGGTGCAACCACTGAATTGCTGGAGCGTGACAAGAGACCGAGACATCTTGAGTGTCGAAAGACTGTTCTCATCACACTGCACAAAAAAGGCTGGTCTCAGTCCTCAGAAGGCAGCTTTCAATTTCTCCCACTGTTATACAGATATTTCACCTTGCTGAGAGGCTGCTAATGAGCAAAATTAGATATTAGGAAGAAATTTTTCACTCTGAGGGTGGTGAGGCACTGGAACAGGCTGCCCAGAGAAGCTGTGGATGCCCCATCCCTGGAGGTGTTCAAGGCCAGGCTGGGTGGGGCTTGGGACAACCTGGTCTAGTGGGAGGTGTCCCTGCCCATGGCAGGGGGGTTGGAACTGGGTGATCTTTAAGGTCCTTTCCAACCTCAACCATTTTATGATTCTATGAAAACCACCTGGACTGACAGGGACATGCCCCACCCCCTCCTCAGGGGATCAGCAGAGATAAAAAACAACATCCATTTTAGAAAACGTCAGGATTTACACTGGCGTGACAACTCCTTTCCCAAATTTTAGCCTGGCACCATTTAATAGTACACAACAGGCAGGAAGCCCTGGATACAGAATGCTGCCAGTGGGAAGCCTGACAGCACTTAGAGAGGCGGTTTTGCAGAGGCAGAGATGTCACATCACTTCCATAATCAATTTGTCTTTTGTAAAAACCACTCAGACTAGCACACAGTCCCAACTTAAAAAAAAAAAGCTAACGATTCTCTGGGGCTTTGATGCAGTTAGTTCTCCCCTAGTGTGAAACTCTCTTGTGCCAACCACCTTTCACAGGTGCTTGGTTCCCTGAGCACAGAAGCATGCCCAACATTTCCTCCGGGGTGGGTGTGACAACAGATGGGGATTTCTGCTGTAGAGATGATCCGTGTGTTTGTTGTACAGATGAGCCCGCCAGGACATGAGCTGAGCCCCCAGTTTTTAAGGTTTCCCTTGTCAAAGAGAGATCACGAAGGATAAATATGTTTGAAAACTCCTCTGAATTGCCTTTGGAGTCACATTGCCAAACTCGCCACCACAGCTTCGAGGGTGAGAAGGGGAACGTGCAAGTTTCGGCTTTGTTCCTTGTTTCTCTGCAGGGCTCTCATCTCACCTGGGAGCCGTGCCGCAGCCCAAGGGAAGCATCCTGGCCGGGAATGCGGCTCCCAGGAAAAGCCCCAGCACCGAGGAAAGGGCTTCAGCATCCTCCTCACGGGCTGCAAAACACCATGGGATGGAGGGCTTTCCCTGCTGCAACACCCTCCTAAAGCCTTGAGATAGAAAATGTATAGACAGAGACGCAGCGAAACCTGGATGTGTTATATCAATACATTATTAACTTAAGTCGGGTAATAAATGCGAAAAGGTAGTACCTGACCTTGTCGGCCCTGAAATGCTCTCATTTCACACTTAAACAAGTCAAAAACATGCTGGAAAGAGAAACAAGAGGGGGATTAAGTGTTCTTCTGTAATGCTTCTATACTGTGTTTGCTCAGATTGCTGGATTAACAAAGGAACAGGATTTTATTACATGCATGAGAAATTTAATACAAAATTAAATTAATACAGCTATTTGTATTACTGAAACGGGACAAAATGCAGGAAGAGCAGCATGTTTTAAGTGGTAAATGGGTAAATGTATTTCTTCAACTATAGAAGTTTATATTAGTGATGAAGGTAAAAAGAAACAGTTTTAGTTCCCCTTTAAATGGAATTCACAATTTTCTGCATTCAGAACAGCTACAAGAAGGAACAAACAAAGAGAAAAATAAATCTATTTCCTGCCCACAGCCTATGGCAACTTAAACGTCCAAGCTTGCAAAGATTATATTGGGACTTTGCAAATATTATGCAAGCTAGAAAATAAGCTAGTTTCTTTCTGCACAACTATAAACTAAAAACCCCCAGCTTTACAAGAAAGCATTTAGATAAGGCACATTCCTAATGAAAAGAGGGGAAAAGGATAATTGGATGATGTGGTATTATGGTATTATTCTGAACAGTGATGCAAAGCTGCGCAAAGATAAAACAGCTGTCAGATAATCTTCATGATTAATACCAAAAAGCCTTTGCATTCAGCTCTATTGCTCTTACAAGATACTAACCAACAAACTAAAAGTCACAAACTAAAAACCCAGAAGACTTTCAGGGGACAAGCAATGCAGTTTTTTCTTCCTACCATTCTTTCAGAGTGGGGGGAAAAAAGAAGAGTAATAAGGGTTTCACTGCAGTTTAACCTTTGACTTCAACAGTTCCTTTAAAAACAGAAATGTGTAAAACTACAGACATTTATTTCTAAAAATCCACTTAGTATGTGTTTGCTTTGACTGAAGGATTAAGCAGACGATGTGTTGGACTTTCAGCTCCGAAAGCTATGAAAATCCAACTGTGGGTATTAAATTGGATCCATTCAGTGGCTGAAGTTCAGCTCCTGGTGGAAGCCACTCCTCCACACGGACCTCATCCAGATCAGCTGCCTCAGACAGAGCCCGAGCACGAAGCCCCACAGGGGAAACCAGTTCCCCCCCAGCACAAGGAGCAGCTTGGCCAGTCAGCAACATCACGGGCACCCCGACAGCTCAGCTCAGGAGGAAAATGGGCAAAAGTAAATGCAACTACGACATGAGATGTGCTAGAAATCTTTTTCATCAGCATTTTGAAGTGCATTACAGACAAAAATACACCAAAGCACTAAACAGTTTCTGACACTATGCAAAACCTTTGTTTTAAAGGCTGATATAGATATCAGGAAGAAATCTTTCACCCTAAGGGTGGTGAGACACTGGAACAGGCTGCCCAGAGAAGTTGCGGATGCCCCATCCCTGGAGGTGTTCAAGGCCAGGTTGGATGGGGCTTGGAGCAACCTGGTCTAGTGGGAGGTGTCCCTGCCTATGGCAGGGGGGTTGGAACTAGATGATCTTCAAGGTCCTTTCCAACCTCAACCATTCTGTGATGCAAACATCTGCCACCTCTTAAGCAGGAGCTGTCATGGTCTCTCAGCCGCCAAGACTTTGGGTGGCTGAGAGATGATGCCTCCACACTGTCCACCCCCACGAAACACCTCATGTCCCTCTGAAGGGGCCTGGCAGCAGACAAACCGCAGCTCCATCATCTGCTTCCTCCAAAATAACTCCCCAAAGCACCAGATTACAAAGGCGATCAGCAACAGCCATCCAACACCACCCCAGCCTTGCTTCCATACATCACCGAAGCATGTGTTTAAAAAAAAAATAATCCTTTAAGACACATTTCTGGGGGTAAAATATTATATGTAGAAGAAAATTCACCAGGGGTTTGTTGTTGCTGTTGTTTTAAAAATTTCCCACTATTTTCAGCCTTTGGTTTTCCACTGCGGCTGTAAGTCGGCACGCGTTGAGCTGCGAGCCCTCCGGTTGCAGCTGCGCTCCTCGCAGCTGAAGGACGGCGTGCTACCACGTCAGTCCACTGGCAGCCAGGATGCCGGATTAAATTGCGCGGAAGCTTCTAATTCAGCTCCGACAGACAGGGCGGGCGGCGTTTGCACGGCTGCCCTCGGGTTCAGTTTGCTGCACGGGAGCTGCGCGTGAGCAGTAAAGGACTCGGGGACGCGAGAAGAGAGCACTGTGCCTTGTGTCGGAGGAGCCCATCTAGGACCAGGAGAACCGGATTTCACCTGGGGCTTTACTGAGACGGCTGTAACACGTGCAGAAAAGCGCATTGAGGGTTATGTGAAATTTGCTGTAGCGGCTTCAGCAGTCACAGCGTTTGACTTTGCAGCCTCACTTTTTCCTCCAATGTTTTCTTTTTAGCACATAATACATTAATGAATTGAAAAATTAACTCAATCTCAATTAAAAAAATCAATTTTTATGCAAAGTGGCTTCACGATTTCCAAGAGGTTTTCCAGGAGAGAAGTGGCTTGCTCCAAGTCCCACTGCTGGAGAGCTGCTCCTGCAGAGAGCACCTCGAGAACGCTGCTGTTTACCCACCGCTGGAGCAATTTCGGCACATTCCCACAACTGCTCTCATGATGTGCTGATCATCACTTTAAAAAGCACCAGCCCAGAGATCTCATGGAACGCATTTCCAGCGTTGCTTTCCATTGCTATCCTGCTAAACAACATCTGCTATAAATAAGCATGTTTCATCAATAATACATAAAGAATGTATTCAGTGCGGGTTGTAAAACAGATGTATATATTGAACCATTCAATAATTTCCATAAAGAACAAATGTAGTCAAGTAGTACTGAAGCAGTAATCACGCGTTCAGTGAAAGCCACCATAAATAGTTTTGTAACTTGGGAACATTTTATTCCCCCCCCCCTTTTAAAATTTGTAGCCGTCCTTGTTTTCTGTCATTTTTATTATTGTTTTTCACTTCATCGTTCTCTGTGCTTTCGACAGAAAGAATGCTTGATCACTTCTTCTAAAAGCCACCGATAAGAAAATTAAATCCCTTTGGCATCACTGCACAGGGTAGTTGCATAACAAGCCGAGTATATATAGAAATTGCATTCTGAGTGTTTACATAAGAGCTCAGAATAACACAGATGTAAAAAAAAAAAATCCAACTCAATTTACAAACCAGCCCTGCAGTGCTTTTGTGTCTGATAACTTGGAGCAAGCGAATCAGCTTACTAGTGGTACATGGTTAATATTATTCTTGCACTATTTACATAACTGGAAAAGAAAGATTAAAAATTGAACCGGCAAATGTGTGTAAAAGGGCGATTTGCTTATCTTAAAGAAGATACTCTGTCTAGTCAGGAAGACTGGCACAGGAGCTGATGCTTTAAAATACTCCAAGCTATGTGAAATCTCTTCTAGTTTCTTGTATTCATGCAAATCAGTGTACATGCTTAGATCAGACTTCCACAGACATTTTCTGCATGCTCTTCTTAACAGGCTCAATTTTACACTTGCAACTCAGAACAAGGAAACACAATTTTTTCCCCACAAACTTTAAAGTAACTATACTCCCAAAAGCAACTTGAAGGGCATGAAATCCAGGCTTCCAGTAATTTAAAGCTTCTTTACCTTAGTATTTTAAAAATCAGGATAAGTGCAGAGTATAAAGGCACCCTAAACGACAGACCAGTGCACCGAGAAGATTATTTGGGATAAAATTATATTGATTCAAATCAATCCTGTATATCTACAATGTGAAGGCAGGTAAATTTGTGAACAGGTACAAACTGGAAAGCTCTGCTGAAAAGGTCAGCAACGTTGAAAACCAAATCATCTAATGTCACTGAATATGTCTATTCAGTTCCTTGCCCAATTCATCTGCAAAGAAGTTTGGTTTAATGTATAGCTAGATACAGGTAGCTTTTTTGCCCCAATGTTATTTCTTTTACTAAGAAAGAGCCACCCAACCCAACGCAGCTGCCAGACACCTTTCTCCTAGTAAAAAGTCGCTTTCTGTTGCTCAGAATCATTCCCACCAATCCCCTTGGGACAACAGCCCCACTGGCCACACAGGGGGACGAGGACCGGGATGCTCCCCATCGGGCTGAGCTGAGCCATGGCCCCGGCCAGACCAGAGGAGGAGCAGGGGAAGGAGACTGCTTTCCAGGAGTCCCTGATGACACCCAAAGAGGGAGGATGGCTATAAGCCACCTGGGCAGCAAATGCCCATGCTGTCTTTCAGGCACTTTTCAAAGATGCCATCATGAGTAGCAAGGGTGGTCCAGTATCCCCACAGCTTCTGCCCTCACCAGCAAGGTTAAGGGGAGATTCGTAGACCTACTAACCTGGGATTAAGCAAAGGGAAGGAGGAGGTTAAGGGAAGATTCAAGTTAGGGCTGAGAAATCATGGGATTCACTTTGAAGAGAGTCTTTTCCCCCCCATCGTCGGTGAGCGCTTCACATAATAGATCCCCAGGGCACGAGAGCAACAGCAAACATGCATCGCTTTGGTAACAGCATGTGTCATTTGTCTAAGTGTGCAAAGCTATCCCTCCGAGAAAGGGAGAGAAACACTCAGAAACGCAGACGAGCCCTCGGAGAGGCAACCAAACAATCAGGAAAAATGCAAACCATCCATCAGTCCTCTACCAAAAAACAACAAAATAGTCTTAAAAGAACAGCAAAGCGAGCGAGAGGGCTTCAGCTTTTGCTGGAAATCCCCAGTTCACCAACTTCTCCCATTTTGAAGCTCTGTCTTGCAGGTGTCAGCAAAGCCCACGAGGTGGAGGGGGACGCTTCCTTGCTGCCCCTTCCACAGTGGCAAGAGACTCCCCAGGCAGAACAGATCTGCAGGACTGTTTTTCTTCTCCAAAAAGAAGTTAATCTAAAACCCAATGGGACTTTGCGCTGTGTTAAATGATTTAAAACAGAGTCTTTTATAGATGGTCACGGCTGCAGATGAACGAACCAATTCGAAACCAGTGTCTTTCATAGACCTTCTGAGGTTAACTCAGCTGAGGGATCTCTGTGAAGACAGGAGATTGAGAAGAAAAAAACCCCACAAAGCTCGTGTTTCCTGGGCTAACAATACAATACAGTCAAGTTGCCCGGTCCCCAAGCCACGCCACAGCCACATCCAGCCCTGTGTATGGCCCCCCATACACAAGGGCACACCATACTTTCCCTAAATCCTCTGCTAGCTTCAGCCTTCATTTAGCCAACCCCTGTTCCTGCAGACACAGGCTCCAGCTGGCCTGAGACCACTGGGTCATTACAGCCTGAGGAGCGCATGGCCTCCTAGGAAAGCACTAGCAAGGTGTTCCTTAAAAACTTATTCGATGGCTAAAAATGTAATAGTTAGCATACTTCCCACCTATGCACTGAAATAACTCTACAGACATAAGTAATACCAAATGAAAGGCACACCATATAGGTAGAAATAATCACTGTTTAAGCACTCTAAATCAAAGTAATATTAGATACCACACAGATAGTTACAGTATTGACGGCAAATTATTACTCCATGGGGTGTTGCTGTTCTCGCAAGGCTATTTGGTGACATGCACATCAACAGAATATGCTCAAGAGGGTCAGTTCACATGTTGCTCTCAGAGGAGACCAGCAATTCATCTATTACTGCCAAGACCGTTTGCTTTGTTGAAGCAGATTTCATTTTAAGGTATGGGATATTCTCACAGCAAAAGAACAAATTCACATTTCCCATCCAGAACACGACTGTAAATAATGCACAAGTTAACCAACTTAAATGTGAATTTCCCTACTGAAATTCTTTAACATTTTCATTCTAACCCCAACTTCAAAAACAAAGCAAGTGTCACCAATTAAAAGAACAAGGCTGTAAAAACAGAAGGAAGAACAGGGGCTGTAGGCATCTGGAGCTGCCTTCAGAAGTGGAAAGCTGCAGTTGCACTCATGTCTTCTGCTGAATATTGCCCTTGTGCCAAAGTGAGCAACAGCAAGAACTAACAACCCCGTGATGTGCTTCTCTATGAAGTTATATACCAAAGCCCAGAGCACGTCAGCAAAGTTTTCCAGTCCCAACCTCCCATCCCACAAGCTCTGAAGAATGAGTAGCATAATCATACATCTCCAAAACGCTCCCATAATCCATAAGAAAATTAAGTCTACTTAAAATTTCCATGCGAATTACCTACTGGCTTACTTTTTTCCTTAAAAGAAATTTGAGCAGGTGTGCAAGATGTTTACTATTTTGGCCGATGGAAATATGTTATGAAATAAGGGGGAAGAAAAAAAAACAAACAACCCAGTGCAGAAGATGAGTAAAGCATTACTAACCCCACCGATAATTCGAAACCAACTTTTCCATCCTCCAACCCAGAGCAGTAAATGAGATCGCTGCACAGCTAGACACGTTCAGTTTCTGGTATGTGTTTCCTCGCCCTGACCTCCTCAGAGGTCCTGCAGAGGGTAGTCCACATGCACTGGGTCCTGCTCAGCCTCCCAGCAATCCCCTTCTGCAAGAAAAGTATCTTTAGGACTTTAGAAAAATAATCATACTTATATTTTGTAACCTCCAAAATGTATAAAACAAACATTCAAAGTTTTGGGAAGAATCAGGATAACCAAAACCATAAGAGTTTGGCTAATAAGTAGCCATAACAAAGCATTAAAGAGGATAAGAAAAACATTGGGGGGTGTGTGTGGGGTGTGTTTGTTTGGGGTTTTTTCGGTGTGGTGGGTTTTGTTTGGTTGTTAAATGAAGGTTAGCCTGCTGGCTAGGGTTTCTACACAGAAGCATTTATTTAAAAAAAAAACCAAAACAGTCATCAACCTGGCTTAGTTTACATATGGTGTCAGTGCTGACTGTTTCAGAGAAGCAGACCTATGACCAGGCACCATTCAGCAACAACGGGCAGAGAGACCTGCTCTCTGACCATGTACTGGGTCTGGGACACAAAACATGCAAGGGTCCCATCGCTTCATTTCAATCAAATGTAAAATAATCTCGTGAATAAAACGTCTCCTCTCAAAAACCTTTAAAATTTGCATATTAATTCAACCTAAATGTCCTCTGCATTCTTGATGGAGAGCACCATTCATCTGTATCTACTGGGTTTTGTGGGTTTGGTTGGTTGTTTTTAACTAAGCTACATCTTGAGTGCATAATGCTAATGTTACTACCCAAACCTGTCCAAGACCAGCATTTCAACACACCAGTTGACACTTCAGCTAGGCAAATAAAAAAAAATAAACCTATCTTTCTTTCTCTTGGAAAGAAGAAGGTCAATAAAAATGGAGGAGGAGGTCAATAATAGATCATCTCCTGGCATCTGATGTGGCTTGCAGGTCTATTTTCTTGAGAAGAATCAAGTTAAACGAGGCAAACTTTTCCTACCCTAACGTGAAAAGCTGCAGGAGGTCAAAAGACTAAACCACACTGGGAAAGATAAGAGAAGCTCCAGCTTTGAAGAACAGAAAAGAGCAATTGCCATGTCTGGAGAGTGAGGAACAGCAGCAAGTGCAGCACCGTGGGGTGGCTACTAATGGCAGCGGAAACACTGTACTTAATATTTGCATTAACAATCTAGGCAGACAGCACCGCTTCAGCCACAGTCAAGTTTCTTAACCATAAAACCAGTGTAAGGAAAACCTGCAGGAGGTCCAAAAAACACTACAGTCCATTTAGAAGCATAAGGACAGCACGCTGGATGGCACTGGTGAAATTTGCTATTAATAAGTGTAGGATAAGTATATTTTTTGTGTATAATAAGGAAATGTAAGTATGCTATTTTTGTATAAATACACATAAAATAACCATAAAGGAAACATGAATAAGAGCATATTAAAGAGCTGTACTTTAGTGAGGGCCACTGTGGCGCGATGCTGAGAAGCAGCGCTGGGCAAGAGGAAAAGAATAAGAGAGAGAAGCAAGGAAGAAAGTGGATCGAGAAAATCCCTTCCTTAAAACGAGGTGGGAAACTGAGACAGAATGTGAGACCCTACAGCCCCAGAAGTTTCCAGTGCACCGCGCTGTGATTGATATCTTTGGACATCTGGAGGCAGACAGTTCTCTCCCCCACCCACACCCTTTATTAATAAAGCTTCAAGTATGATAAGTGTGCTTCTTGCTTCCGAGATACCACACATGTGAAATACCAGAAACCAGAAGGCAAATAATCAAGACAAAAATAATTTTAAATATTGAACGAATCTAAAAACATAATTACACCAACGGCACCAGCATTGTGCTCCTGATCACACAACACCGAGACAATCCCCATGCCACCCTAACAGGAAAGTTCAAGCTGAAGCATCTCTTGGCAGCTGAAATGCCTTCAGCTATGTTATGTTGAAACTGAACTGAAAAGTGTTAGAAGAGTTAAAACACTAGATTTGGGTTTTCTTCATATTCAGGAGAGAAGACAGTCTTGGTTGCAGTGTTATGAGAATTTTTTTAAAGCATAAGTGATAGGTACCTGTAATTAATTAATTTTTCTGTAATCAAAATCCTCCTACCACTTAAAATATGAATCAGTTCAATCTCTGACTTGAAAAGATCCTGTCTCATTCCAAACAGTGATCCTTCCACGGGCCATAGCAGTGTCACTTGTTCCTTGTATCGTACCAAGCACGTGCACATCTCTGCCAGCTTCCCAGAACAGATAAAGGACAGGTGCAGGGAAAGAGCTCTCCCTATGCTTTCATTCTTCTGATCTCTCCCTCTGCAGCATCCAGATCCAAAATATGGTCTAAAATAGAATTTTAATTTATTTCCTTCTGGACAGTAATGGAACAAACTGGCCCATGGAGATCAGTTCAGCCTTCTACTACTGTACGTGCATTAAACATTAAAACAGCTGTACTCCTTCTCCTGGTAGAGGTATTAAAAATGCACAGAACATTTCCAATTTGAACTCCATCATTATCCATAATGCTCTCAAAGGTTTTTATTTTTTCAGATGTCACCATGTCATTTCCCCAAGCAGCTTCTTAAATCTCTCCCTCCTCCATTTCTGTCTGGCAGCTTCTTACTTGGTACAAAATCCTCACAAAACAGACAAATTCAACCAACCCAAGCTTTCCTCAAACAGGAAAACCAAAAAGGACTCTGGGCATCGCCAACCTTATCTCAGCAACTACATCAGGCTTCATGGAGAGAGCAGAAAAGTTTGCTACAGTCCCAGCATTGGCCTCTAACTCCCGATTTCATCCTATAGCCGCTGCCCCAGTTTCCTCAGGGCATTGGTAGCATACATCTGCAGACCAAGGGTTACACCAAGTGGCAATTCCATAATAAACAGCAAAAGCCCATTCTCTCAGGTGGTGCTCCCAGCAAGATTCATGCCTATTTCCATGGCAGAGGGCTGCTTTCCAAAAATAGGCTGTCACCCATGGGATCGGCAGGTTGCTTGAGCAACAGTGCAATACTTGGCTGCTTGGGGACATGTGCTCTTCTCCCCTAGCCCCAGAGGGGCCCTTATAGTCCATCAGCACTCCCTGTATTAGAACCACAAACAAGGAGTACCAGAAGCAGACTGCCTTACATGGAGTTTTAAGTTTGTGTTCAAAAGAACAAAAACAAAAACCACAAAACAAGGAAGCAACAAGAGAACATTTATCTCTTACCCAGGAATGGTCCTCATAATCATATCCATGACCAAGCAGAGCATCTCTACCAGCAGCCAAGGAGTTATCCCCACATCGTTCTCTGCACAGCAGAACGAATGTGGCCTCATTTCCAGCATCATTCCCCTGCGCCAATGCCCTCGTCCCTCGAGGGATGCAAGGGAGCATTCAGTTTTATGGAGCTTGTAGGAACTTTAAAACCTTGGAGACCTTGACCTTTTGCAGAATTTGGCTGCGAACAGCCTGCCAGTCCAGGCGTTATCAAGGGAAGGAGAAGGGGGTGCACACATACACGTGTATATATACACATGCACATATAACCATAAAGCTCATCGCTCAAGGTAACCTGATAAACCTTCCCCTCTTGCCCAATTTACAAGGTAGGTGTGTGCGCAGTGATCAGTGGATGAACGGTGCTTCTTCTCAGTCCAACTTAGATGTTACATCACCAGGGACGCAACTATTGTGACTTCTACAGGTCCGTCCTTTCTCCATGAAAAATCAGTGTTTCCAATATTACCCAAATGGATACACCTGACTCCAAAAAGGAGTTCTCTAAACCCACTCCACAGATTAGGGCTGGAAGCTACAGTGCTGCTGTGGACCATTAACAAAAATCCTGTTTTCTGTACCGTAACCAAGAGCAAGAAGAAATACCTGATCTACCCGCTCTCTGAAAGACTGCTTTAGCTCATATTATATTGAATTTGTCCATACAGATGCTACACATTCAGCCAATTTGCTCACATTCCCATGAAATGACTCAGATTTTTTTCTGTTTTCTATTAAAAAGAAAATTATTGTCAGTATGAATCCTGCAGTCTTGCTGCTAAGCCCCTATTATTTCCCTAGAGAAATATAATCACTATTATCAACTGTGAACAGAGTCACAGCATCTTTACACGGACCCTTTGCCATTTTATGCCTTTATATTTTCCTATTTCTTATGCCATTTCTAATCCATGGCTTTATTTTGCCTTTCAAGCAGAACTTTGTGCAACAGACTTACCAAAAAGGTGCTGACAGCTCAGTGAAATGTCAGCTGCTCCTTTTCCTGTTATTTCATTCGTGTCCCCCAAAAAATTCTAATACATTTGCAAGTCTTTTCTTCAGAAAAGGCCCAGCAATCAGCAGGTACTGGTGATGTAAGAATATTACTTTACTTCATAGTTCCAAATCATTCACTTACCATTAAATAAAGCCAATACAGTTTACAACAACAAATTAAACTCTAGTAGCTACTGCTGGTTACTAAGGTTTTACAAGTTGCTTTACAATTTTGTTGTATGAAGACATTTATTTTCTGAATTAATTTTGAAAGCAGTTTATTTACAACTCTGTAGCACAATGAATATATAAAATTACATTTGGATTATTTAGGCATTGCACTAATGACACCATTACTGAGGAATTACAAAGATCAGATTACCAATTACAACCACAATAAACCACGATGTTTCAGTGTCACATTCAATGACATAAAAGAATTATGTGGACAATTATTGTGGATGATGCATTTCAGAAGACAGGCAAGTAAGCCTTTACATTTGCTGTTCCTGTACGTGGTTGGTCTGAAACATGCTTGGGCAGCTTCTCCATCTGGTCCATAACATCCCAGGTATGGACCCCATCAGAAGATACGCAGTGTAGCCTTACCTTAGGAGAGGGGGGCAGCGCTCTAAGCACACCCTGGACATGAAGCCCCATCTTTACTGATGTTGGATGAGGTTTAGGGAAGAAAGGAAGAGACTGAGACACTTGCCATAACCAGGAAATCCAAGCAAGGAAAAGGCTGAAAACCTGGATCTTTCCCAGTCTTTTGTCCCCACTGAAGCTACCAGCAAGGTGTCATCAGAGAAGAGCTGATGGCCCTGCTGATATGTGGAATGTTCACATCCACATGAGGAGGGCAGGGATAAAAAGCTCTCTCTGCTCCGCGTTTCAAACCAAATCCTTGCCATCCTCCAGGGATTTACCCACCCTTATGCCAGTGGCTCCCACCAGACTACTTGACCAAAACAGAAGTCTCACCAGATTTGCCCAAGACCCAGACAACGCAGGGCTCCTTCCCAAAGTTCCAAGCAGCAAGAGAGAGATGCAGCCATCAATCTGCCTCTGATGCTCTCACCATGGGCCACAAGTGCTGCCATTCAAAGGACATGGTCACCCACACCTGCAGCAGAGCCATGCAGAGTGCATATAGAACCTGTGCAGAAGATGTGGGAAGGGAAGTTTGCAAGGTGGCATTGAGGGAACATGCCCTTAATCCATCCCACCAGGAGCCGGAGTGGCAGGAGCAGAGGACCAGTCCTGTCACAAACAGCACAGCCAGACCCCAGCCCTGGCAGCACCATCTCATCGATGTGGTGCCTGACAACAGCAGTCCATGACCCCTTTGAGGGTTTAAGCAGATTTCAGAGGGGAGAGCAGAGTGCTCTGCTTCTCTGCCATCCAGCTTTCCCCACACACTCTTTCCTAGGCAAACTGGGTGCCAGCTCAGTTCCTCTAATTGGGGATGGGTCCTCAAACCCACAGATGATCCTCCTCTCAAGGACAGGGCCACCACTGCTGCTGATTACGCACAATTTGGGCTGAGGACTCTCTGTTCTAAAGCTCTGAGGGTACGGAGAGGGAGAACGGGTACATGCCTGACAGATGCTGTGCTGTCAGGGGGGTAAGACATCACCGAAGGATACAGAACAGAATTTGGAGGTAAAGGGAAACCAACTCCAAACAAAATACCTTTTCTATTTAAGGCAACAGAAATACCAGCCACACACTGTTTACAGCTTGTTAGTTTATATAGTTTTAATTCCAACGTGTTCTAACCTCAGATGCTTTAGTCATATGCTCCCTGTTAGCAGGGTTAGTCTGCCTGCTGATAAGCATCTTTTTTTTTTTAATTTTTGTTTTTTAAACTTTACCAACAACCCTTTGCGGGGGTTGAAGGCAATTCTGATAAGTTCTGTTTTTTCAAACTTTTCTCTTATTGATATTTCCACTGGGGAAGGGAGTTGACAATGGTGTTACTTGAGGTTACAGTTATAAAACCCTGTCATCTGATGGGATGTGGGCATATGGAAGCATGGAAGAAAACCGAGTTTGTAGGCATGGCCCTTTGCTGTGCACTGTGCTACTGAGGGAGCAGCAACCCTTGCACTGCAGGCATGTCTCTAGCTCATCTGCAAGGTCAGAAGTTTCAGAGAAACTGCTTTTACCCTGCCCTACCAAAGTCACCTCCCCCCTGAACAGAGAAATTACAACAAATCTCTCCCCAGGCAGCTTTCCCAACTGTGTAGCAGAGGGAAGAGGAAGAGACCTGAAGCCCAATGCCCAAGCATAGCTCTGCCCAGACATCAAGCCAAGCCTACCCGCTCCAGGTGACACAAAGCTGGTTTTAGGGTCACTCCAGAGGAGCCTGCGCGCCCCAGCAGCGCTGCAGGTGCTGCCCACCATGGCCAGTGTGCTCCCAAGCTTTCAGGGACCCTCGTGAGGATGACAGCAAGTCTTAGAAAAGCCCATCTGCCACATCTAGGGATAAAGACATTAAATTGCCTCCTTTTCACCAAAACGTTGCTCTACAGCAATGAAACGCTTATGGCCAGCAGCCCCTCATCTTCCCACTTGTGCAATGCTCACTGGGACTGAGGGAGAATATTTTCAGCCTGTGAGCCTCAGTTTTATCTTGCTTTTGAGCTCTTGTGGCAGCAGATAAACTATCCACTAATGAAACACAACTTACAAGCACACACAAGTGTTTATCTTCTTTCAAGAGCAATGTTTTATTGACTGATTCTATCTACAGAAGTGGAATGAAAGCACAAATATCATAAATCCCTCATGAAGAGGGATATTTTTGTAAAAGCAGGTAAAAAGGCAACTTCAAGAAAGATAACACACAGAATTAAGAGTCAGGAAATAATAAAATATGCTCTCTAAAAAACAAGCAGCAGACTGTAGCTTGTGAACTTCAATAATTTTCACATCCTGATAAAGCAGCAACTGTTGCTAAATTGGTGGGCCTTTCAAGGCAGTGACAGAAAATTTAAGTTGTGCCACACAACAAGCTCCAGAGCGTAAAATATATTTACCCCTGACTTAATGATGGAGTCAGCCCTCTTTTAAACAAGCAATTCCATGAACAAGACTATTTTTAAATAGCTGTTCCAGAACAAATGCATCCTAATCCCCAAAGTCTTTCTACCACCCTCCTTGTGGATCCTCCTTTGCCAGGTAAAAGGTGAGCCAATTATCTTTCTACTATATGAAGCCACTGCTAGGTATTCTCTCTTCTACCTGAGAATCTGATTTTTGTAAGATTTAAAGCCCAAAAGCCCCTAACCCATGACACACGGCTGCAAGAGAGGGGACAGACACCAGCAGAAGCCCTGTTTCCTTGCACAGCCAAGCAGAAAGGAGCAGGGGCTACATGGCCCATGCAGAGGGACAAGCAGCAGAGCCCATCCCCTCCACAGGGACATCTTCACCTCTCCTCAGCCCAGCAGAGTCACCCTGCTCCAAGGTCCTCCACCGCCCACAGACCTTCCCCTAATACACCTAACTACAGGGTCAAATCAAATGTGGGGTAGCATAAGATACTTCATTTGCCATGTTATTTTTCTGGTAGGTATAGCTACTCCTGGTTGACCACCAGCACAGTCATCCCCCCCAGTTAGTGGGCAGGACTTGGGATCCCTGCAGGAGGTGACCCCACCTGAGCAGGCGGGCTGGGAGCCGTGGCGATTTCAGCTGGAAGCTCCTGTGCCACCCAAAACAGGGCATCTCCCATCATCTGAAGTTACCATGGAAACGGAGGCCCTATATAGGTCATCCTGTCCCAAGCCAGGACTCCTGCTACAGCTTGAAATCTTGCTCAACCTGGCATCAGGACAGCTCAGGATACATTGCTGGAGGTGACTCACATCTGCCGCCATTCCCCATCGTTATACAGGGTGCAGATGTTGGTCACAAAGTGGTCAGAGTCATAATGACAAGGCATCAGGACTTCTTAAATAACAGTTAGCTGCCAGCTGAGCTGGGCAACCTCCAGCTCCCTTAGGCAAAACTCTTGTGCCAGGTACGCAGACAACACATAGCAAGTCTTTTCATACCAAAAAGACAAATAAATAAGGGAGATCCTGGTATCACATTTGAGGCCTCAGAGCCAAATTCAGGTAGCAGATTTTAAGCAGAGTTTGATTACCAATCAAGAAATACCATTCCATTCCTATAACGTTAACATGATGGTTTTTGAGGCAGATCTCAGATACTCCCTTTGCTGTGATCTGCAGCTCATTATGACTAATCTAGAAATACTACTTTGAAAAAAATCCTGAACTGATAACAGTCTATTTGTCCAGCCAAAAATCCTGCAGATACGTCACATTGCTTCCCTACCTTCTGTCCTTGCCATGCCAACTTGTGGAATTCAGGTCATGGTCACTGTGCTAATGCTCCACACCCTCCATCTCCATGAGGCTGCCTAGAAATGTCAGAAACCAGCTCTCTGTGCGCAGCCTTAGCATCCCACTAGAACACAGTGGTGGGGAGGGAGCATCGATCAAGGGCAGGGGGTGTAGGATGCAGAAGAGCCTGCTAGGGGAGATAGGGTCCCCACTACTGAACTCATCCCCCACCAAGAACTGCCACCTGAGGCACTTCCAGCTCTCAGTGCTAATGGCAAAAACCATTTATTTGCCTGAAGTGACCTCAAGCACGTGCCTTCCAGACAGAATAACACAGTGCACCCATAAAACAAGTAACAGCAACAAAGAAAAGAAAATCCTAATAAAAATTATCAAATTATCCTTCCTATATACTGAGAAAGAAAGAAGGAAGAACAAGATTATTTCTTTTCTTAAATGCCCAGGAGGAGTTCAGGTGCTACAGCGGCGTTCGGGTAAGGGAAGGGCCAAGAGTTGGCACATCGAGGCATCTATAAATAATGCAACACATCTCCAGATCTGTAATTAATTTGCCAAAAATGTATGTTACAACTAATCTGGACATTGTATGATTTTAATTACATTAATCATATAATGATACACAAGTATTAACTATAAGCTTATATAACATACAGTTATAGGTATTTTTATACACGATATACCCAAAGCTTCCATACTTATTCCGAAAATGCACTTCACAAGGCGAGAAATAGTTCCACATATTCTAAATACGTGTCATTTTCCATTAGATTGAAGCACCAAACCCACTGCCGGCTGGTGCTTGTGGCTGAGACACCCTCTGAAAACATCGGGAACGCCGCAAGCATTGTACCCTGGCCTTCCTACACCTCTGCAGGTTGCCCCAGTGTTACCCAGGCCATTATTTCACTCAAACTGCTTAAACCACCACCTGCTCAACGTCTCGTCCGGCAAGCAAGGGTTAGCTTTTGTGGCGACTCTGACAGAACCAGAAAAATAACCCTCAACGTGTTGGAAAGCGAGCTGTGTGACCCAGCACCCCCGAATAGAAGTTGGCCACAGAAGCCTTGTGTTTGGGATGGGAGCAGCCTGAGCAGCAGGCACAGTTCGGTACAGGATCAACTGCCTCGGCTTCTCCGAGGATGGATTTCACGCAGAGCCTCCCACGGTCCTTCCTGGCAGGTCCCTTCCTTGGAAGAGGACAGGCCAAGCGCTGCTGGTTTGCAGGTTCTGGTGCCCCCAGCGCCATGATGCAGAGATGAGGCGCTGCCAGCACCAGCTTGCACAGTGCCCTGCACGAGCGGACTGGAAGGCTGGTTGCAGACCCAAATTAAGATGGTGCTAAAAATACCAGAAACTGCTCGATCTCCGCCTATCCCCGCTCCTCCTGCTGCCAGGACTGCACTGCAACCATTTGCTCACCATTCGCCTGTCCGTACAGCGACACCGCGCTATTCCACTTCTGCTTAAAAAGCCATGGATCTTGTACGACTCGCCTTCCCCCTTCATATATTTTCCATATCAGAGTTAAACACACAGTCCTGCTTTCAAAAGCGCTGCCTTTCCCTTTGAGAGAAACAATCGTGTATTTTTAGACCGTGCTCTGTGGGAAGCGGAGCTTACACAGCCGATTTGCTTCTGCACCCCTCCAGTTTTGCACTGGCCACTTGCAACTGAAGAAGGCACTACCAGGGATGCTTGGGTACCAACTTCCCAGGAGAACAAGGAGAAGAGAGATACCCTCCTCCAAAGAAAAAGTACCAGAGGCGCTTATTCCTTATTAGACATCAGAGAATCCAAGCACAGGTTGCAGACTGGGATAAAAATCTACCCACTGTGGCAGCTCAGCTCAGAGAGTTTGTTTGTTTTCAAAATAACAAAAGGACCAAGGAATAAAGCCTACCCAGAGAGGGATTCTCTCCAAAATTTTGCTTCAGCAGCAGAATAGCTGCCCAGTTTGGTTCCCCGATTGTCTGCAGAGCTGACAGAAAAAAAATGCATTTGTGTTCATTTACAAAAATGCAATGTTTGAAATGATTTTTAAAAGAACATTAACTTTTATAAACACGTTCCTACAAAGTCACCTTCTGGAGCATATTTTCTGATGCAGGTTTTAGCTGTGCTTACTACAGCATAGGGAAGCATAACAGCCAATTTCATGATAAAATTCCAGAATTTGAATTAAAAGCTTTTCTCTTCTAATCTGACCACTTTCTAGAGATTGGGTGTGTTGTATTTCAGTAAACATCACTCATGCGTCTGTTCTAACAATCAAGTGGTAGTTTGATCTTACTTAGTATCCAGAACATCACTATGAAGTACTGCTTAATAAAATTGTAATTGGGCTTGAGGTAGTTCTTCAATGCACTGTGTAGCTGTTTTTCAGCTGACAGTCCTTCTCTTAAGGATTCAGTATCACCAAATTTCACTCTAGCAGCTTTGCAAAAGTTAAAACTAAAGTCAGAAAATAATAATGAAAAGTACATTTTTAAATGGTCTTTGATGCGCATGGGAGAGTATTGCCCAACAGTGATGCAAAAACCGCTTTGAGCAGTCATGTAAATAAGCAGGTATTGACCGAAACCTGCCCTCTGTCCCTGAGGAAGACAAAGGAAAATAAATCAGACCACTCTTGTACTTCAGCATTAACGACCATTTAAAACTTCACTTGCCAAACACAGGACAGAAGTAAAGGGCATCTGAGGCACCGCAAAGTTGGACCTGGAGGCGTCTGCCAAAGCGTGTCCTCTTTCAGTCAAACCTGAGCACCCTCAAGAGCCCCATGGGAGACAGCCGTGGCCACATCTCGCTGTGCAAAGGGGACAGTTTTATAGGTGCGTGGGAGGCGTCTCTGTGCTGGGGCCAGCGCGCAGGAGCATCGCAGGGGGCAGGGATGCTCCAGAAGAACGTGAAACAGCACTGCTGACAGCACCGTTCTCCATCAGGGAGAAGGCAGATGACATTATAGCCCCTAACAGAACCAGGTCCTCAGTTCCTTGATGTACACTCTAATTTAATTCAGCACCACTTTCTGACATGCACATTAACATTTTGTTTCAGCCCTGTCCATCAGAGCACAGCGAAGTACCAAGCAGCCCGCTGGGGGTCAGAGGCGTTCCTCTGGTAGGGAAAGAAGGGAGGCAAGGGAAGAACTGGAAGAGCCAGTGCCAAGTGTAGGTAAAAGTGGGAGCAGCGCGTTTGCTTTTGTTCGCTGCGTCTCACAAAACCTACAGAAGTTGGGAAGTACAGGACAGGGGTAAAAAGCACCACAGCATCCAGGGCAGTCAGCACAAATGCTGCTGCGAGCGGGACCCTCCGGCAGACCCTACTTCTGTGCTGCTTGAAAAAAAATTAAAAAAAAGAAAATTTACAATCCATAAGGAGGAGCAGCATCACTAATTGACAAGAAATGCCTCACCTCAACACACCAACTGAGCGTTGGCCCAGCTGCGTGCTTGCTGTGTCACTCCAAGAGAGATTCCCCATGCACAGCGGGAACTGGCCCCACGAGGCTCTTCCCAGTTACTGCCCTGACCAAGATCCCAGTCTGGATTGCTGCCAGATGCCATTTCCTACTGGTTAAACCAAGATCTACTTCAAGGCCTGCAAAGATTCCAGCAGACCACGTTCAATCCTTGAAAAGTCTGAGGAGAAAAAGCTATCACTGTAAATACGTGGGAAACTGCACCTTTTTAAGCTTGGCACCCCAACTTTTGAAGTATACAAAAAATTAACACTGAAATTATTGAAATAAACCACTTAAGTTTTATGCTGAGTGTAACAGGAGGGTAAGTATGGCCAAGTACTCTTGGAAAGCATAAGTTCCCTGGCAGAAAGTGTCTGCTTTACAGGTGCCTCACGTTTTCCAAGGAATAACAGGACAGAGAAGCGTGTGTTCGTTTACCACTCCAGAAGTAAGAGACCCTCTTTGCTCTCCTGGGGGTTTCTGGGCCTCTCATTCCTCCACGCGACTACCAGGAAGGAGGCCAGGGATGCTGGCTGGGTGGCAGGAGACCTGGATGCAGGTAGGTCTACGGTGAAGCACTTGGGCACATCCCAGCTCAGGGCATTTCCATCACCTCAGAGAGCACTGCTCAGAGCTCTGCAGGGGGGGTTACAGGGCCACCGGTGCGGCTCCCAGCGAGACCAGCGCTGTGTCAGACCCACAAGGACAAAACCCACGGGAAGCCTCCCCAAAGCTTCAGGACACTGAACGGGAAGGAGCCTAAAAAGGCAAACGCCGGCGCCACGGGCAGCCCGCCGCGGCTGTACGTTTGTGATACGGCGAGTTTGGCATAGCATCCCGCACGTTTAGCATTTTTCCACCACCTTAGATGTAATCAAACCCCAAGAGATGTCAAAACCTGCTATAACCAAGCTATTTGTACAAACACAGAGGTTATGCATAGAGAATGTCTTAAAGCAATTTCTAATAAAACTTGCAAGAAGTTGGACATGTACACAGTCAGCCCTGTGTTTGTGCACAATGTCAAAGACAGAAGTACGTGCTTTGACCACGGCAGCATTTGGCTGTACAAAAGTTACATTAGCAGATAATTTTTTGCTAAGCTTACTACGGAATAAGAAACTCCTGTTTGCCTTTTCCAAGATAATAAGCTTATAACAGGGAAAGAGGGAGAGAAACGAGGTGGAAACATGGCTGTGACCTGAGAAATCAATTAAACTTGTACACCTCATTAGTGCTCTGAAGGGTGGAACAGCTTTACTACCAGAGATGCAGCGTTCAGCCTGTCAGTTCAGATCCCTCATTGCAGGTGTTTCAGGGTTTAAACAGACAAAACCAGATCCCAAAGATCAAAATTCAGATCAGCTAAATGTGGAATAGCCCTGGAAAACCCAGAGTGAGAAGATGGAGACGTCGAAGGGGTTTCTGTTCCAGGGCACACACAGGGATGGGTAACAGGGAGCAGGCTCAGATGGCTCTCGCTATTTTGGCAACACCCACACTAGGGAGATAGAGCTGAGGACCATAAATGGAGACTTGTGCTGTGCAGTGGGTGCCAGCAGACCCTCGTCCTGTGCATGGTGGAAACATGTCTTTAACCTTGGAAATCGAGGAGAGAGACAGGAATCCACAGAAAGACAAGCTAAGATTCCCGTGTTAAAAAACAGTCCTCTGACACTCATCCCCCAACCCTTCTTCTCTACTGCTTTTCCCTGATGCCTTCTCCAGCAGAAGGCAATTCCTACTCAACCTATCAAGTGTTCTTCCAGGATTTTTTTTCAGACATTAAGGAGAAAAGGGAAATTGCATACAAGTCCAAATGATTAGAAATATCCAATGCTTTATCTGTTACATTAGCATGAAGATCAGCTCACTCCTGTTTTTATTGGATGTTCTTCGGTCAACTTCTACTTTCGTGTTCAAGACCAAAGCAAACGCCACCCCAACTTTCAACAAAGGCATCTCAAGATAAATCTGCTGCCACTGTAGCTCTGCTGGTTTCGATTTTTGTCTGCCACTGCTCTGTGGACCCTCTCTCTTCTGGTCCCCCTTTTCACATACAGCATTTCTTTTTTCTGCTGGCGTGCAGCAATTCACAGTTTTAAGGAAAGACCGCTGCAGAAGAGACGCCTCTTCAGCTGCTCCCGTCGGACCGCAGATGCGCTTTGCGGGATGCTCTGAGATGTGGGGGACCCACAGCATCCCCCGTGTTCCCCAGCCTCTGCGTGGATGAAGGCCGAGGAGCGGGCAGGAGCAGCTCTGCCGCCGCCTGGTGCCCGGCAGGGATGGAGCTCAGCACATCCTTGCTGGGATGAGTCGGGATTGCAACTATGGTCTCTCATTGCACAAATAAAAATAAAATAAAATAAAATGCACTGCAAAATTCCCTCCCCAAACCACCAAGACGCTGACAAAATTAAGCCCGGAAGGCATAAGAGCCACTATAAATTTAAATAAGCTAGATTTTTATCCTGTCAATATGCT
Source organism: Anarhynchus alexandrinus (assembly GCA_008711295.1). Lineage (NCBI taxonomy): Eukaryota > Metazoa > Chordata > Aves > Charadriiformes > Charadriidae > Anarhynchus > Anarhynchus alexandrinus. Next base: position 400,797 of record VUYV01000310.1, read on the forward strand.
CCTCACGGTTGTCACAATGAAACAGCGCTGCTTTACCATGCAGGATTTTAGAATTTAGGGAGTAATAACAATTGGTGCGAGCATACAGCTGTATTACAGCTACCAGTTGCACTACTGTTATGAAAAAAATCCACCATACAATAATCAAGCTTTAAAATAGGAGGTATAAACTTACATAGCTGGCTTGAAAATCCAAATGTCTGGGTTTGTTTTTTTTTAACTCGTAAAAACAGTAGTTAGCAAGTGATGAAGGACAGTCCCCACCAGTAATTTTTCTTGCCAGTCAGCCAGCCAAGTTAACAAGATGAGCAAACATGGGACAACTCAGGGCGGGAAGGACTTACCAGATCAAGCAGAGCATTGCGCAAACAGGACTGGTCCAGACCGCTCCAGGCAGGCACCCACTCCTGCAGATTTCCCAAGAAAAGAGCAAGAGCTTTCCCCTAACAATGCCCTCTTGGCCGTCCCCTACTTGCAGGCATACCCTCAGTATCCTCCTGTTCTGAATTCAAGGTCCCTTATGCACAGCGCCCCATATCCCATCCTACCAACTCAGCCCACTGCACCTTCCCTCACCAGCAGCCATCACCTCCCACCCCCTCATTTCCAATTTAAAGCCTTCTCTCCGGATTGGCTAGCCCCTTGGCAAGCTCCTTTGTGCTCTCCTTGGCCAGGTGGGTCCCATCTCTCCCACCAAGAGGGCTGTGGTGGTAAAAGACCAATCACTCTCATTGGCACCAGCTGCAGGATCAGGCTCTCACCTGTGACCCCCTCCACTCCTTCTCAAGCCCTTTCTCTGGCTGGCAGGATCCAGGGGAAAACCACCTAGGCCCCCACACCCTTGACCACTCCTCCAGGGCCACAAAGTCCTGCTGGACCTTTCCGGGTCTCCCCTAGCAGAGTTGTGGTGCATCCCCTGCATGGTCACCCTGTCCCACACCAGGCAAAATGGAGGAGCTCAAAAAGCGTCAGCCCAGGGAGGATGACCGGTGGTGGAGATGGTGAAGGACAGAGGATTTGGTTTCTGACCACGGGGTGCACAGGGAAGGAAACGTTTCCAGCTGCAGGCAAAACTGGCCCTTACAAAGAATAGACCCAGGGCTGACCAGCTGCTCTGTCCACAGCTGGACAGGCCAGATGTGGCCAGAGCAGTGGCAGCTGCCCAGTCCTTAGTCAACAGCAGCTTTGTATAAGGCCTGACTCATAGCTCTGGTGGCTATTGTGGCACACTTTCCCCTTTTTTTTTTAAAAAAAAATCCCCATTCTTCCTGGCAGGCGAGGTCCCCAGCCACAGGACCAAGCCCCAGGGCAGCAGTCCCTGCCCTCCCCAAGTCTCCCTCCCCACCACAAGGGCAGATTGCCTGACTTCGCACGCGCGCAGACAGAAAGGCTCCCTCCCACCGAGAACTTATGGATGAGAAAGCTTAGGCTCAATTTTTTTCCCCGTGAAATACAAAAAAACTTTGAGAAGCCTACTTGCGCTGCTACTACTTCACTTTCCAATAGATTATTTACTACAAAATATGCTGCCAAGACATTCAAATATTAAAACACAGACTGCGTGGTAGTAATTTCCACAGATGCGTCTTCTAGGGGCTAGTGTCAGTATATTTAATTTCTATTATTATCCCTCCTGAACAGTTTTCTGGGATAAAAGCTTACTTGGATAGGTAGTTGAACAGGTTGCAGTCAACAGGATTTGTTTCCAACTATCCTTGTGATCCCTACATATTTTACAGAATTACTGGAAAAATCAATCAGGAATGGTTAGAGACATCTCTCTCATTAAAGAAAGTACATCTGCTGCCTTGGTATGTTAATATCTTTAAGCAGTACTGAGATAGTTTGTGGGAGCCTTAGAACAGTGGGTCTTGTGCTAAAAACAAAGCTGCTGTCCAGTTCTTCCAGTTCTCAGACCACTGGTAATAGCTGCAGACTCCTGCACGTGCCCCGTGACCTTTCATTTTAATTGTTGGAAATCAACAGACTATTAAAGGGAATCAACTCCAATATGGTGCTTTTTTTTTCCAAACAAAAAATGTCTCAAGTCAATAATAGTAAAACTCTTCAAATACATTTATTTGTCACCAATGAAAATACTGTACAATACCCAAGAAAAGGGGGAGGGAAAGACAATGTATTAAGACTGGCTTTCATCAATGTCTTTGTCTGGATCCACCTCTGCAGCTTCACTCTCCTGTTGCTGTTTCTTCCAGAGTTTAGCCATAGCAAGTAGTTTGAGATTAGGCTGATTGGCAGTATCTTCTGGGAAAATATAATCATAGTATTCCTCCCAGCCAGCATCAGACTAGGAAGAAAAAAAATACCACAAAGGAAGTTTAATTTGCATGTTAATATTAGCTATTAGAAGGTGCTTCTAATAAGCATAACAGTGAGATAAAATTAAAATCAATGTTTGTTAGACCATCCATGGCAGCTAAAAACCAGATGAAACCAATGAGCTGAACGAGTGTAAGACAGTACTTCTGCTGTGCGTAATGAGCAGGCAGATTTGATGAACAGCCTGGCTATAGTTTCCCAAACAAAGTTAAGAAACAAACTATCTCCATAGTACTACCTAAAATTGTTTTGATTTGTCTGTGGTAGGAGTTTAAAGTAAAGGTAGCTTGAGCCTTTGGTACGAGTATCTCGCTCTGAATCAATTGTCCACGAAGCTTGCTGAAGAGCAAAGAGCTCAGGAGCACGTGTTTCAGGCCAATGCTTTTTTTCAATTACTGCAGTAAAATTGGTATGCAGTTCTAGCATCCATCATAGCAGACTTTGTTTTGTGTACCAGACCCCAGCATAAAGCCACCAAGGATTCAAAGTGACTACTTGCATAATTTTTCCTCTTACCCCATCTTCAGCCTGCAGTTTTCTCCTCTTCTTTATTTTTTCAGGCATAAGTTTATCTATCCTCTCTTTAGTGGTATCAGTACCAAACTCCTCTTCAAAGCTTCTCCAGGATTCCAGAAGCATGACTCTCTCCTCTTTCTCCTCACAGTTTCGCATTGCCTTATTAGCCTCTTCGTAAATCTGCCGGCATCTTGACAAACTCTCCTCCCTTCCTGCAGATAGCTCAAACTGTGCAAAGCTGATCCATACCTGTGGCGAAAGCAAATCAAAACCAAGCTGAAACCTCCATTTTGAAGTTTGATAGCTCAGTGATAGTTTCAAACAACAAAGCAGCCAAAAAAATCAAATATCAATGCAAGTCTGAAGTACCTTTTCATAAGCAGATACCAAGAAAATTCATGTTGGTTTCACATGTGAGATTTGCCTCACTTTGGCAAGAGAATATTCATGTAAGCTATGTTGACAATTTTCTTGCGGTTGTTTCGAATCATCATAAATCTGTCTAAATTTAGTCAAATGACGGTACCAAACTACACTGGAAAAAACACGACTGTTTTTTCCTTGCAACGTTTTTCCAACTAAAACTCCAAAGCTACTCAGCAGGAAGAGGGCTGCAAGGAAACCTTCTGCAAAGCCTTCTTTCATGGAAGACATATCTGTTGTCACATATAATTTAGAAACGTCTTCCCCCATTTCATGGCACAGGCACAGGACTGAACTTAGGTTCCCCGTTGATTTGAAAAATCCAGGCAAGCAAAGCAGTCAAGGCTTTTTCTCCACCCTGGACCAGATTCAAGACCAGTTCTGTGTTCTGGGTGCCCACACATACCTTAACATGCTGTGTCCGCTGAAGTAATCTGCGGTAAAGATTCCTTGTTTTCTCGTACTCTTCTTGCTCAATTTCAAAGTCAATGTAGGATTTCCAAAGAACCTGCAAAAGAGAAGTCTCTCATTCTGTTCATAGCACACTGAGATAATGAAAAGAAACAAAAGAAAAAAAAAAAGAGGAGGAGCGTGGATAAATTTGAAATTTCTCTGAAAAAAAAGTTTCAGAGATCTGCGTATTTATTGACACTCCAAGCTAGGATTAAGACTAAGCAATATTAAATCTTGTGCACATAATCCATTTAGCTTACTCCTGTAAGCATGTTTCTTCCCCCATGTGTTATCATGAGTTGTATAGTCCTGTGTACCCTGCTAAGAAACAGATGCTAAATTAACGAGAGACAGGCTAAGCCACTATGTAAAGTAGTTCTGTTCAAGCTGGTAGATTATTGACATTTTAATTAGCCACACTGTGCAATAAATACCTTAAAATTGTGCCAACTGTAAAGTTCATCTACCGCCTTAAATCTCGCATGTCTAGCCGGGGCTGGCCAATAGCCAACTCATATATTGCACGGGCTCTATCAATATCGCCAAGGATGGTCTCTAGTTCAGCAAATTTAATCCATGATGTGCAGTTTTCCGGTGCAAACTCCAGGAATTTTTCATACAGCTTTCGACAACGATCAAATTCTCGCAATTGTAACTCCAATTCAATATAACCTTTAAACAGTTTGTTTTTTGGACATTTACCTATGGATGTCCCCTGTTAAGCAAAGAAAAAACAAAAACTACTTAAAGATCTTGCAAGGAAAAAAAAACCACCCTGTTTTCTAAGCATCTGTTTACTCTCCAGTAGTTGAACTAAAATTAATTTTTGAGCAGAGTTTGCTTTTTAAGACTCTGGTCAGAGCCAGTATGAAATCTAACCAATGTTTGCAAAATGAATGCGCATCCATAAACATCAACAAAAAGTCTGAAAGCAGAAAACCTTCTAACTTGTTACACTTTTACATAACATGGATTCCCCATAAAGTATGAGTTGAAACTCACCCTGGCTCATCAAATGAACACTTCATCTTGCATCAAAAGCTGAAGAAAGCATAGTACCAGTCTGTACCAGTCTTCCAGGTAAGCAGTTTCCAAGTATCTTATAAAAAAAATTATATCAAGAGAAACTGTCTCCTGAACCATCACTGCTATTCATCATTGCAAGAGTTAAGAATGGGAACATCTGAGACAGGTATATAGTGAGTTTCACTCTTGGAGTCACTTCTGTAGACAACTATTATTTATTAAGGACTGCAGCCTCTGTTCCTTCAAGCTCATGTGAATTAAGTTATTTGAGATCAAACTCCTGTGCTACAATTCTCCTGCAAAACTTTCCTACACATTGATTATCTTGGTACTTATTAAAAATGGAGGAAACCACCACTAGGGAACATCAATTTGGTCACCATTACAGCTCTCCAGCCGTACAAATACCTTTTCTATTTCAAAATACGCTCAGTTCTTCCCCACACACCCCTCACTACTATTTTCTTAAGCAGCATAGGCTCCAGCTGATCTCCTGTCTCCAAGTCCCAGCATCTCTCAGACCCTGGGAAAACAAAGAATCCACACACCATCTGGAGCCAGTGAAAATGAGGCAGAGCAAGGTGCTGCCTGCATGCTGATGACAGCTTCAACATCAGGAGTGGGACCATCTCTTCTGCATGGTGGCAGTGCAGGACCCTCACCTCAGGAAAGGAGCAAGGCTCCTTGCCAAAGAGGAGGTTCAAAGTCAACTAGTTGCAACAGAAAGAAAGAAAGAAACTGCTTGCCAAATCTAGGTCCAGTCCTGTCCTGGTTCAAAGTAAAACAGAACCAATTTTCTGTTCAGTTTCAGTGGCCAGTCCAGCCCAAATCACGACAAGTCCAGAAAAGTATTGGCTGCAGCAGCAAAATCTGGTTTCCAAAATAAGAAAAGAGTAACCTACTAAAAAAGTCTGTCCAATAAATTAAACAACAACAGGGAAAACGACCAACAAAATAGAAGCCTAAAAGAAACTGAGGAAACTTTATATTTCCAGACTGGCCAAAGCAGCCTTTCCAAAATCTCCTATAAAAATACCCCTAAAAAAAACCAGAAGGCCAGAAGCAAGGTGCTGACTGGTGACTATGGTAATGTTGAGCGATGGCCTCTTAAGCCAAGCTAGAACAACAGCACACTTCAGGACAGATGGTTGTCTTCTCCTGCAGGGAGACAGTAACAGTCTCACAGGGGACTTAGCCCCTCTTGTTTTTCTGGTCATGGGCAGAAGTCCAGCTCAAGAGACAAAGCTTTACTAGCACATTGGGGACAGACTTGGTCCAGTGTCAGCTACAGAAGGCCATTTGTGTTTATGCTCTTATTGCTGCTGTGCCATGGGTTTGATGGAAATCCCATCAGTTTCCTCGTTAAAGTCAAAACACCTCAACGATTACCAACATCAGCTTTCTCTCAAAATTCCTAATGCTATCACTGAGCTTATTTAGAAAATCTTGAAGAGAATGAAAGTTTTTTAATTTCAACAGGTTTTGCTGCCAAAATGTACTCCATTGCTCTCTGACATGCTGACATTCACATAGTGAACTCTACACAGAAGCTCCTGAGCTTGCCCAAAGTCCCCATGATTGCTTCTCTCTGCAACCTGGTAGCTGGGACCCAAACACTAAGCAAGTCTTAGCTTCTGAGGGTCAAAACCTCCTATTTATTTAAAATGTTTTTTAAAACGCTATTGGTAGTACAAGTACCATTTAAACAAATCAGCAGCAGTTAAAAATTTCCAAGTGCACTAAGCTGATTTGGGTACTCCTGCATTCAGATGTGTGTTTTGTCAGCTGAAATGAGAAAGCTACATTCATTTCTGCCCATGGCTAATTCATCATATCAAGCTACGCTTCTTTTTAAATCATACATGACAGTAAATACTGGTCCCTGCAGACTTCTCGGATGCTTTATTTAAGTGGATTAAACCAGCAATTTATAAAGGACAATTTAAGATATTTTAATGCCATTCCCTTGTTACTATTAGTTAGTAAAGTCAATTATGGAATTAACAAAAGCTTACCAAAGCTCTTCTGGCAAGTGGAAGATTTTTCTGGCGTATTTCGAATTGTGCATACAGCAGCCATATTTTGGCAAACGTAAACTGAAAGAAAAAGAACAATGTGATGCTTGGGTTGGAAGCTTAGTAAATAATACTGCATATGTTCTTTAAAATAATAATCACTCTGTCTATAACAAGATGTTACTGCTACTGCACCTCAGTGTTGTCCCACTGAAAAACTGATTAGCAAAATATCAGCTATCATTGAATCAATTAATAGCTAATCAACTCTTAATAATTATAGATTAATTCTAATCTACACAGCTGATAATCAGATGACATGATTAATGACAAACTAGAAAACAAAGTACATGAACTAAGATTTTGTGATATTCCAAGGCAATGCTGATAGTTTTAAGGGTTTTGCCATGCAGATATTTTAGTTAAAACTCACTGGCAAAAAAACCCACAAAACCAAAAAATCAGTCTTGAAGACCGATTGTAATGGGGAATACACACCTGAAAGATGGTTTATCAAATGCACCTCCCTCAGCTGGGACTGTGCAGACAATTAGAAACAGTTGCTATAAAAGGCAGTAACCCCATATAAAATAGAGTAACAAGTATTCTGCAGAGGCTACAAGCAACTATAAAAGGAGCAACCTAAAGAAGAAAACAAGTAAGTAAAGAAAAGAGAGGAGCTCTTCTCTACTGTTTGATAGTACTAGACTATCATCTGACTACATGTTATTTCAGCTTCTTAGAGTATACTTAGTGATCTGAAAATGCTGGAGAAACCTTTGCATCACATCTGTATGAGAAAATCTCACATGCTGTTTCTCATAATGCAAATTACAGACATCTAACACCTTAGCTTGAAAAAAAAAAACACCCTATCAATTCTGGAAGATGGATGTTATGAAAAACTGGAGGGGATGTTTAAAGTCCTAAGCAGAGTCTTCACGAATGTGCTGGTAGTCATTTGGAGCTGCTTACATACCTGAACCTTAGAGGGGAGGAGAGAAAACTAAAGGATCTTATCTTGGAAACTTTTAATTCAAGACTCAATACAAACTGCTGGAGAAGCCATACCTTCTTGTGGGGAATGAGCTCGATACAAGCCTGGTACACTTGTCTGGTTCGTTCTCCATCCTGTAAGAAAAAGCAAAATTAAATACTTTGTTCACTACTAAGATTACACTGTATTTTGGCTTGTGCAATGATTGCAAAACTGAAAAACAGTATTTTTAAGTCAAGTTGATTAAAATCATGTATACTTAAGATATAAAGTACTTATCTACTTAGTGTCCACAATTCAAAGATGGTAACTTCTAAGAATCAGTAAGAGTCATCATTTGAAAACAAGATTCAACATGAAGAATTACACTGTAAAACCAGGCATGTCCCCATTGTGGGGGAAAAATAAGTTTTTTCCCCTCAAGACACTGAATAGGTACACTGCGACACAATTTTATAAAACAAAGAGCAGCTATAATGTTATGTGACTGATAACAGAAGAAATACTTACACAGCCTCAAAAGGCCACTACAGAAAGAATTTGACTGCTTCACAGAACAACTTCACAAATAGTTTTGTTAAATACAAAACTATTTTGCAAGTCCAGGTAACAGTCTGGAACAGGCAATTCAGATGGGGTAGAAATACCTACTTCCGCTTTTATCATCAGCATGTTTCTGGATGAATTGGGGTGAAATGGAAGTATTTTTACCCAGGTGCATGGGAGGAAAAAAATCCACCCCATACTTAAATAGCAAATTCTGTAGCTAGTTAGACAAAACAAGTAAGACAATTTTTAGTTCTCAGTTTTCTTATTATGTGTAGTTATTTAATATAAGGAAAATACATGGGAAGGAAAGAAAAAAACCAACTCATTTCTTACTACTTGCCTTTGCCTCCAGCTCTTCATATAACGCATAGTTAATCCAAAGATAGATGTATCTTTTCCAGTGTCTTTTCTCTTGAATTGGGGGAACATTGGCGATGGCTCTTTCATACACTTCTCGGACAGTCTCGGCATCTGTGTCACTCTCAACTAACCTCAAGTAGTCAAACCATGCATCATAATTATGTGGATTTGCCTTCCAGAAAGATGGGAGCAGAGAAATGGGAAAGAAACTTCAGTAAGTACAAATAACAGACCTTGTTCCTTTACTTACAGTTTTTATTCAGAATTTCTCCTTTAAAATAGATCATCGGAATATTAATGAAAAGCGTTGGTCTCGAGTACGCTTAAGCTAGAGCTTTTGGGTTAAAAGGCATTTATTTCTTCATTTTTATTTTACCTACAAACATTCTTTAAGTGAAGACAAACTCCACTGTGAGAAGGGAAATGATGACATATGCAGTATTCAGTGAAGAGTAGGTAGGTGTGACACACCTGCTTTCTCACAAAAAGGTGAGGCATTCTGTCACACAGGTGAAGTGTCCTATAACAGTTACTGCGTAAGAGAAGCGAAGTTAGTTACAAGCTAAACTGCATTGTCCTCTAAGATGACTGTGAAGGGTACCGAGCTCCGAGTTCAATCAAAAACTTTCGCTCCCCAATCTACATCAGAATGCAGAAACAAAAAAGCAGTGAAAACAAGTATCATCCTCCCCCATAGATGGAATTCTGCCTCCAAAAAGAATAGCGTTCTCTTGGTATTTTCTTGGACTGAGTATCAGGGGTAATATAAAACTCAGCAGCCTTCATATCACAAGACACTCATGTACCTTAAGCAGTAGCTGGATGAACAATGAGCCCAGAGGGTATTTGTAATACATACCTTCACCTCCTCTTCGTACTGGAATCTCCTCTTGCTGACAATGATGTCTTCAATTCCCCTTCTGTCTCCAAACTTCTTCTCAAAGATGGTGTAGTTCTTGAAGAGATTTTGGGCCTCCTGTTTTGGAATTCTATCCAAGGCGTACTTGTAGATCACCCTTACTCTTTCAAACTGAAAATATTAAATATCATTTGAGTAATATTTACAAAGCAGCTTCTGTCCTCCCCCACAATTTCTCAATAAGCTTTTGGCAATATTTAATAGAATGCAGAATCATAGGATATCTCAATGTAAATAACTGTTTTAGGACAGGACTAACACAGATCTCCCTGAAGAGTAAAATTTGTGGGGAAAAAAAGAAATCTGTAAATACCAAAACCAACCACCTCTTACTCATTGACAAGTCTGGAATACTTAACAGATTTTTAAGAGGCCATAGTTTCGGGTTCACAGAACGTTTTCAATTGCTTAATGGACTGCGCCCTTTAAAAAGACCATCTAGGAAAAACATGGCCAATTCAGTTTTTTTATCATGCAGGCCTACAACCTCTCTGGAACTTACAAATCTGAGGATATGTACTTGATCTGATGACAGTATTCTCAGGCTTGGCAGATTTGGTGCCCACCTTTCTTAGAATGTTATTTCCTTGATGTCACCAAAAGGCAAACAGAAGCCAAGCAAAAAATTGTCTCCTTAACTCAGACTACACTATCTCATACAGTGCTGAAAAACACAAGTATTGCAGTGAATGTTAGGTGGCGTTGAGTTTGATATTCAAGAAGAAATCTTGTGGGGGCAGTTGGTATTAGCCTGATGTATTATCAACAAGGTCTTACTTCTTTCTGGTTCTCCTCAAACTTTGCGAAAGCCACGTATAAGTTCTCATCCATATGCTCTTCTCCAAAGAATTCCACTGCCCTCTCGTATACTTTCCTTGCATGAGCAAAATAACTGTGCTTCTCTTCAAAGCGGGCATACTTGATCCAGTTCTTAACGTCAGGATGAACAATAACAAGTAGAGCTATGTTAAAGAAAAAGCGGTGGTTGAATTGAACATTTCAAATTGCCTTCTTCCTAGTGACTACAGGGTCATGGAATACATGAAACAACTCTGAAGGATGGCATATGCAAAAAAATGCAACTGGGAAGAAGACACAAAACAGACCTAAGTATGCAAAGGCTTTGTGCCTTCCTGAGAACTTAAAAAAAAAATAAATTTAAAAGGGATAAAAACCAGGCAAGGGTCAGGAAGAAGTTTAAGGAGGAGAAATCTGAAAAAAAATAACAACTGCAAAAAAGCCGGACGCATGAGTGCTGTTTAAATATACACTGTTATGGCAGGATGTACATTCACTTAACTGAATTTGGAGGCATATACTAAATGTGCTTTTAATACCTGCTGCTGGTTCTCAGCATGGTGGCTCACTCCCAACACGCCACAGTAAAAAGGAGCACAGGGACACAGCTGGAGATAGAATAGATAAGAAAGAAATGAAGAATGCAGGCCTAAACTTGGGCAGGTGTTGCAATATATTAAAAAGGATATATCTCTCATAAATGGTACGAGCCCTGTCCACCTCCTTGTATCTTAGCTCAAAGTTAATGTAGGAATGCCAAGCTTGCTCTTCTGGTTGCCACTCCATCCAACGTTCAAACACCTGACGTGATCCAGCAACATTCCCCAACATTTCTTCCATGTAAGTATACTTATACCTGAGAAAATAAGATCAAGTTTTTATAAACACATAGTAAACACATAAATTACAAGAATTTTTTGAGTGCTTAATAAGAGCATTACTGAGATTTCTTCACCTATTCCCCACTTGCACCCCAGAAATGCCTACAGATACTGTTGTGACTGGCAGCAAGCAGGCACACAAACATCTTTCTGTCCCAATACTCTTGCCATTTGAAAAGTACAAAACCTTTCCAAAACTTAAGCCTTTCTCTTTTTTTCAGACTAGCCTAAAGACATGGAGAAACAGAAAACAATGCACTCTTGCATGATACCAAAATAGAAAAGCGATCTAGTCTTTGGGGGTAGAAGCACTGCCCCGCTCTCTGTAAACATACCAGAACTGGTTGACCCTGGGAAGGGTGGTAATGGCTCGATCCCAAATGTTTCGTGCATGATTAACCTGGCGGTTCTTCATTTCCATTTCTGCATATTTCAGCCAGAGTGTGACATTTCTGTAGTCCACATCTAAAGCACGCTCGTAAATGGAACGGGCTCTGGAAAGCAAAGATAAGTAAGTTGTGTATATAATGAGCCTTCAAGACTTTGATGGCATTTGTCTACATACGTCTTAAATGGGTTTATAAGAGATGTCTGCATCATAATTACCTCTGTATTTCTTTTAGGCTTTCCTCCCATTGTGCGTACTTTATCCAGTTACTGATAACAGTCCTATTTTTTCTTATGTTATCTTCAAAAGTCTGGGGAGAAAATTATTTCTGTAAGTAAGAAATCTCTTTGCAGACCAGTCTTGTTATAAATGGCTTATGGAATATTACTATTATTGGAATCAATTCCAAATGTCTTACACCCATGCAGATGTAGTAACAAATCATATTCAATACAACACTCCCTAAAAATTGCATAACAGAGAAGCTAGAAGTGTTGTTCATCAGACAGAGTAGGACTAAACTCAAGTTCCTGCAATCTGACAGCTGAAATACTGATGGAATAATAACTGACAGCACTAAAATCTTACTTTTTTTTAATCTCCTGCTTAGTGTTTCAGTAGCAACATTACCTGGACAGATGGAATACAGTGATTGCAGACAACTCTGAATATACACGAATGCACCAGCATGAGTTTATTCACTTTGACCTGCTCTAAACTCTTCTTTAAAGCAAGATGCCTTACTCTTATTCCCTGGATTTAATATGCCAGCATCAAATGTGCTGGACAAATTTCACTGCTCAGCACCATGGTGAGGGCTTCTTCAGCCTTGTGTTTGACTATTGTGAGGATCAATCCTATTGGTATTTAACGTGTGGCTAAACATGGTTTAACAGAGTTAATGTGGTGGCTCATTACTGCCATTCATATGAGAGATGAAAAAAGACAACATGAAAAATTGTTTTTGCAGTGCTGTGGTGTTGATCCTCTGACTCCAGTTGCTCTGCATGCGCCCAAGTGAAGTACACCAGCATCCAGCACAGTAACGCCCAAAGTCATCGTGAGGAGTGCTAGCCACTATGGTACGGAGGGAAATGGAAAACCCACTCAGGGCTGAGTACAGGGATGCCGTGGTGTTGCAGAACAAAACTGTAGATAAGTTTGCACAAGCATAGCACTTTTTTTTTTAAGTAAAGAAGAAAAAAATTATACCTGAAATGTGACATGCAAAATGGTCAAGTTCCAAGACAATCATCAAACACAACCATCAGTAGTGTAGAAAGTTGTGTTCTTAAGCGTGCCAAATAATATTGTAATTGTACAGAACAGAAATATTACTTGCAAACACAGTCTTTTTTTAAACACGTGAGATGGAAAAACCACCGGCATTACTGTAAAGCTTGCTAATGTTCTGTCATGCTGACTGGCCAAGTGATGAAGAAACTGCATATAAACAATATATGTGATTACTCTTGCGGTGTTATGAACATATTGAACATGGTCACATATGATATGTTGTTTAACACAGAATTTGGTAGTACACAACATATGTTTAATGTACAATTTTTGTATGACAGTAGCATTTTCTATGGAAATATTAGGAGGTTTTATGAATTGCTATTCATCTGGAAAATCCACAAGTAATAGAGACTACATCTTGTTTAAGTTAAAAAAAACCCAAACAGTAAAATGATGAGCGTCATGATCAGGATTTTTTTTTTGCCTTTACCTTCCTTTTCCGGAGTTTATAGTCATTTAGCTCTTCAACATCTGTGATCTTCTGTTGAGGTGGTGGTGGAAGAAGCTCAAGTTCTCTCTCTTTTGCTTCTCTTAAAAGCTGTTCTGCTGTGATCTGAACTTCCGCGGGTGCTTTATTTTTCACCTGTAAAGTAAGGGGCCTTGATTCAAGTTTTCCCCTTCTAACGCAAAACTGAAAAATCCCCTCAGGACTAACTTACTCCGCGGGCTTACTACGTTCGCTATTCACCAAAAAAAGGACCCGGAGACACCCCCCCGAGACCGACAGGGCCCTTATCGCCAGCACTAGCCCGGGGTCTGAGGAGAGGCAAAACTTCCCGAGGCCGCGGGGAGCGCCGCTGCCTCCGCCCGGCCGAGCGCCGCGGGGCTCGGCCTCTCCGGAGCGCCCGGCGCTGCTCCGAGGACCCGGCCCCGACNGGATGCGCTGCTTGCCGGCCGCCGTAGACGCCATCTTGCCGCCTCTCCGTAAGGGCCCCGCCCCGTCACCTCTGACCTCACGCAGCGCCGGCGCGCGTCGTTGCCGGAGTAACGGCGGCGCGTCCCGACGCCGGCAGCGAGGCAGGGGCTGGCCGGTCGGTCCGTCCGTTAGTCCGTCCGCCCATCCCTAACCGCGGAGGGAACGGGAGTCCCCGCCGCAGCGGGAGACAGGTGAGTGCCCGGCGCAGCCGGAGCGTCCCACAACCCCCAGCGTGGCCCCAGACGGCGCCCCCTGGCGGCTCGGCGGGCCGGGGTCCGGGCTTCGCGCTTCGCCCGCCTGTGGGGGCTGCGGGCCGGCGGGCGCCCAGCGCCGGCGGAGCGACCAGTGTGTCTTTCACGGTGTGGCAGGGTCCGTGCTGCCGAGGCCTGGCCCGAAAGGTGTTAACGGTGTGGGCGTTAAACGCCTGTCCCGCCATAACCGCCCCGTGCGGCTTTCGCTCCTGTCAGGTGAGCGAGCCCGGGCCGGGTCTCAGACCTCGTAGCCTTCCTGAGGGCCACCTGGGCCTTCGAATTTGGGCCTGGCCCTTCGGGGGCGGAGATGGCCGGCAGGCTGCAATCCCTGCTGCTGAGGGCAGCCGTGAATTCTGGCCTGGTTTGGTGGGCGCTGCCCGGCATCGCTCCAGGTGTCCTGTGGAAGCCCTGTGAGGTGCACACCTATGGCATGTGTGTGTGCTCATGGTGCGTTTGGAGTCGGTAACAGAAAAAAAACATACCACAGGGGGAATCCCACTTGTGTTTAAAAAAGGAATATTTGTTTAAGGAGGCAGAGAGGGAATTATTCTAAGCGCTAGGTCAGAAGAGGAACAGTTCCTTACCTGCTTGGCTTGCCAAGTCTCATCTGTGGTATGCTGCTCTCGTAGCATAATAAAGGAGTTGCTGTAGGAACAGTGCATTTTCTTACGAAAATGGTACATTTTCAATGTGTAAATGCTGCTTTCTGTCAGTTGTGATTACATGAGTGTTTAGAGCCTTAAGGGGAAGCTAGTGGAGAAGGGGTGATTTTTTTTTTCAATGCATTGAGTTAAACAGTTGAATACAGAAATGCGGCAGACTGTTTTCCTCAGTTGAAGTCATCTTAATGCTAGACTTAAGTTTGTTAACATTTTAAAATTCCTACTTATTTTTATATATTGAGTTGATATTAATAAAAAATAACCAACTATTTTAGCGGTCTCACAGTTTGCAGTTACTTAATGAAATGTATAAGTGAATTATGTGGTGATTTTCTTTGCTCATTTTAAGAATCATCTGTCATTTAGCCCTGGGTATAGTTGCTTTCCACTCCCCTAGGAAGAATATATATATCTTACAACTTAAGACGTTTGAGAAGTTGTACGCAAGCTAGTATAATTTTTCTCCTTGTAGATGTTATTGTTATACTCAGTAATAAGTACACTCTAGCATAGCTAGTTCTTTCTACATAACCACAGTTCTGTTTACTAAGCTCACGCATTAAAACCTGCAGAGGATATTTTGCCTCAAGTTGGTGCCGGTACCTCTTTGCAAATGTATTTTTGCGTGACTGAGACCTGTGGCGTTACCTGTAACAATATCTTGACTGTGTGTGAAAGATGTAGCTGTATACATGACTTGATCTGTAGGTAAAAGCTATAAAATGCAGGGTTTCCTTTGTTATCCAATTTTAGTTGGGATCACAGAATCACAGAATGGTCAGGGTTGGAAGGGACCTCTGGAGACCATCTAGTCCAACTACCCTGCCCGAGCAAGATCACCTACAGCAGGTTGCACAGGACAGCGTCCAGGCGGGTTTTGAATGTCTCCAGAGTGGGAGACTCCACAACCTCTCTGGGCAGCCTGTGCCAGTGCTCTGCCACCCTCAAAGTAAAGAAGTTCCTCCTCATGTTAAGATGGAACTTCCTATGTTCAAGTTTGTGCCCGTTCCCTCTTGTCCTATCACCAGACACCACTGAAAAAAGACTGTTTCCATCCCCCTGGCACCCTTCCTTTAAGTATTTGTAAGCATTAATAAGATCCCCCCTCAATCTTCTTTTCTCTAGACTAAAAAGACCCAAGTCCCTCAGTCTTTCCTCATAAGAGAGATGCTCCAATCCCCTAATCATCTTTGTAGCCCTTTGCTGGACCCTCTCCAGCAGATCTGTCTTTCTTGATCCAGGGAGCTCAGAACTGGACACAGTACTCCAAATGCGGCCTCACCAGGGCAGAGTAGAGGGGGAGGATGACCTCCCTTGATCTGCTGGTCACACTCTTCTTGATGCACCCCAGGATGCCATTCGCCTTTTTGTGTGGGGATGTGTGGGGCTTAATAATTGGGCATCATATCTGGGTTTGGAGCCAATGTTAGAAATGGCTATTGTGTTTGGTAGATTGGTAAAAGTGTTCTGCTAGTCTAGGTATGTTGGTTGTTTTGGCTTTTTTGAGTTAGTAATGCTATGTTTTGCACAAGTATATTTAAGAAATTGCAGAAAATTGTTGTGCTTTGTCAGTTTGTTTTACATGCCTAATTCTTGATTATATCACAACAGGCTACAATATGGGGTAGCAACACAGCAGAAAGATAAATGAACTGTTAGCTGATAGTTGCAGATGGTCTGAATGCCTGTTGCCCCTATATGTTCTGAAATTGCTAGGCATGCCAATAAATCACTTGGACCTGGCAAATTCTGTGAATGTGGAACCACAAAAACTTTTTTCTTCTGGGCAGGGAAGCCATAGCGCTTTCAATTCTTTCTGAAATTTAAGCATCACTGTTGACTTAAAAAGAAATTTGAGGAGCTGTTTTGGACAAAGTACACTTAACTCACCTGGAATTGCTGTTTAATGTTACCGAGTCTTTCTTATCCTGATTGTTTGCAGCTGACCCTCCCAACCCTGTAGACTTAAGGCTATTAAGTTTGAAATTATTAATGATGGGCACTGTTCTGATAGATAGCATGCAAATGCCTATAAATGAATACATGTAAAAGTAATTTGTAGCCTATTAAAAACATGTATGTATTTTACATGCTACACAGGAAATAAAATGGGGATGACTGACTGCTGTATTTATACTTGCGCACTGGTTGCATGCTGTATTTATATGCAGTCAGTATGTATTTTTGTAGAGGTCTGCGGGAACTAGGCACTTAAATCTATTCGAGTCGCACTTCTTCACAGTTTATATAAAAATCCCTTTCAAGTAACTACATTGAACAATGGATTGTAGTGGGATCCACCAGAACAGCAATGTCTTCTTTCTTTCTTGTTGCAGTCTGTAAGATGACTACGATAACTTCTCCAAGTGGAAATACAGAAGTGGTCAGTGCCAGAAGAACAGAATCACATGATGTTTCAGCTATTATCGGCCTCTTCAGCCATTTTACAGAAGTAGTTTTTGGAAGGATTGATGTCATGTACCTTTTGTAAGTAACAGTATTTTAGGGACATTATATTACCTTTCCTGCAGGAAACTTCAATAAATTATGACACACTTAAATGGCAGAAAACATTATGAGCCTTTACGTGATGTGGCATAATGACTCTTTATGCTATTCACAAAAAAGGAAAGGAAATCTGTTTCCATCTCTTCTCTGTGTTGCACATGTATGACCGTGCAAACTTGGATCACTGCTGCCAGTGTGGTGGACAAGATTTGACTCTACACTGGCTTCCTTTTTATAAAAGTTCAGAAGAAATACTTTTGGATAATACCCAATGAAACCATCAGATTCCAGCGTCAGCGGTCTGCTCCATCTAACAGAATCCTTTTCCCTGTTGGAGAGTGATAGAAATAGAGGGGCAGGGACTAGGGGTTTTAATCACTCTGTGGCCATGACTGTTCTGTTTTGGGTTGGTTTTGTGTTTTTTTTTTCTGTGTATGTCTAAATCTTTTCCTTCTCTTCCAGTTTCCCCTTAACAGAAGGAATTAGTTATTTTTTGCCTCTCATTATTCTGCCTTGGGAGACAGCCTCTATCTGCTATAACATATGTTTCAATATGCCTCTTCTTTTCATGCCCCCAAGATACCTAATATCGTCCACTGACATCTGTATTCTAGCTGCTCACATGGCAATGTCCTTAGCAGAAATGGGTGTTTGTAGAAGTCTTCTGCTACAATATATTCGTCACTGCAGGTAGTGATGAACCTTCTGTGCTTCATCTTTCTGTGCAGTAATGAACAGCAGACAGAGACAGACTGCATGAAATGCTGATGGGTCACTTAGGTGTTTTTTTCTACTTGAATTAATGGCAAATGTCTTGTATACCAGCTATTTGTGCTAAAAATATAGATGTATGAAGAAACACGCAAAGAAGAGGGAGCATTTAAGTCTTGCATATCAAATTCACAGTAACTGAGGGTTTGAAAAGTCATGTGAGTTGTTATAATGTCAGAATACACTAAATAAATATTCGGAATTGAAGCAATAATGTCAAGTTAGGATGTGGGTAATGAAGTTTTATTGAGGCCTGATCCTGGGAACACTTCTGAACATGGTTAATTTTGCTATTCTAACAGGCTCAGTCACTTTTCTTTGTGTAGTTGCTTTAACTTCTGCAAAATTAAATTGTTTTCACAGAGAAAAATCCAATCTTGCTTTGACACTCTGCAATGAGAAGAATGAGGTTATAGCCCATGCTGCCTTTCTGGACTATCCAAATTGGAATATCACTGATCAGTCTGATTGGGAATCATTCTTACATGAAAACTACATTAACAATAAATGCACTGTAAGTAAATTGTGTGATTTTAGTTGAGTTTTCATTTAAGGCTCAGGTATGAAAAATATGCATAGGCACCTAAAATCTACTTTAGGTAAATTTGAGGCATTCAGGCTGTAGAAGGTGATCATCAGATTCTTTACTAAACCCTCAGGTGCTCAGAAGTTCATCAGTACCCGAGCTTTTGCCACTACAGTAACAGAAGGTAACTGTAAGGATGGCAGTTAAGGAATACAAGTCCTTTCTTTGCCACACATGTGCAGAACATGTCTGATGCATTGCGTTAGCACTGACAGCAGTGTGAATCATAGCTGTCACCAGTATTTCTCATTCACAAGCCTGTCCAGCTCTGGTGTTATTTAACAGAATGTTTACTGGGGAGGCGAGTCCTTGCTCTAAGGTCCTTTTCACTGCAAGGTAACTAGAATCCTCATTTCTCACCTTTTGGAAGAAAGTTTTGCTATTTTACAGAACTGAATGCAAATTTAATGTCTTCAGATAAAGACTAAGGGACAGGGAGTGTACCCCTGCTTGAAGGATGGTGACTTACAATGGGTGGAGAACGATGCTGACATGAGCGTCTTGGTTCTGGAGTAAGCTTCTTTGCTGGTGTGGAGACTGCTGCGCTCTGTTCTGTGTGGCACTAGTTTTCATACAGGCTCCTTGGTCAAGTTTATGAATTACTCTTTGGAAATATGGACTAGAAATAGGCACTTAGAAGTTCAGGGTTCAAATGCTGTCCATCATGCAGTCCAGCTAGGAACTAGATCCTGTGACTGTTGAGGAAAGATGGAAAATGTTAACCGTAAACACTCAAAAGCTAGGCAGCATGTGCCAGAATAAGGTATTGGCACTATTGAAATTATCTCTAGACAGTTTGTTCATCAGTTTTCCAATGTTGTTCTGGGTGACGTTAAGCAATGGCTTGCAGAAAAACTGACAAATACAGCAATTGTATTTGAAAATGCTGTGTGTGCTGTTAAAAGAAACAAAATTATTACAGCCAAAGGGAGTATAGAAAAAAAAAACCCATGTAATTTTCTTGTAATCTGTTTTCTTTGTCACTTGAACAGTACTTTGTGTACAGGCATATTGCAGGCACAACCACTTCATTCACTGTGCAGCTGCAGCTGCTCCTGTTGGGTTATGCCGTGCTGTCAGTTCTGCAAGCTCTTCCTCAGGCAGCCTGCTTGACAATCTCTTGCAGCAAAGCTGCAGCTGACTTCGGAGTGCAGGGGCATACAAAGAGAAAAGACCAAAAAAAAAAAAAAGAGCTTTAGCATGTTAGGAATTACTGCTGATAAACAGCAATGAAAGGTACTTTGGAAATTGACAAGGAGCAGAACAACTCTTCTTTTTCCAGAATGGAGATTATTTTCTAAAATATGTACAGAAGATTCAGTACATGTTATATGCTTCTGCACTGACCAAACAACGGAACCTATTCTGAGTTATAACTAGGTGAGATATTGTTGGTTAACTGCAGGTTAAATCCTTGCAGATGTGCTTTACAAAATTGAGAACCCCTGAAAATAGAATTTTGTAAAAGTCTAGTTGACAAGTGTTTATCCTAGAGCACAGAAATTATAAAATAGCTTAAAGGTCTAAACTAGGAATTGACTTGTGCAGGAATTAATTGGTGAAGATGCTTTACAGGATTGCCTGGTTACCATCACTATTCAGAAACAGTTACAGGCCAAATCTTGCCTCCTGGGCCTCCTCTTGGACCTCAAGAACAAAACATTCTTTTTCTTCTTCTTCTTTTTTCTTTTGCATTTAAAAAAAAAAAACAAAAAAGAAAAGTCTGTTTTTTGTGGTTTATGTTTTGTTGGGTTTTTTTTTTGTTTGTTTGTTTTTAAGAAATGGCTTTTGATGTTTATTCATTATAATAGCCTGTTGTATTTGTGCTGGTCCATATACTGCAACCTCTGTTAAAATCATTCTTGCTCTAAATTAGCTGATGTTTATTGGTGACTCTAGCCATTATGTTTTAGTTGAATATTAAACTATTCAGAAGACCTCAAGCTTTTCCATTTAAAATAGTTTCTGTAGAAATATTTAATCTACAGGTAGACCTTCATTGACTCAGCGCTTGAAATTAACATGCAAGAGTAAACAGCTGAATTAATAGCACTTTCTATTCCAGCACAAGGATTTTTCTTTGCTAGTGTTTTCCAGGTTAAGTGGAGGCATGTAGAATAAAGATGTCTTTTAGTCTGCCTTGTTTCTGCCTGGATATTTAAATGTGTCTAATGATGTAATCTTAAGACTTTAATTTTTTCTTACTTCTTTTAAAGAAAAAACGTTTCAGGAGTGTTACAAGTATGTGAGCTTTTCTTGTAAACCTAGAAAGAATGTCTTTATCAGCCAAATGTTAAATTAAATGTTAAGATTTAGTTGTTAGTTGTTGTGGTTAGATTAAAATGGTTTTAGTCTGGAGTTAATACTGTTAAATATGAAACAATTTATGTATATTGTAGTCAAACAATAGTAAGCTGGAGTGTAAATCAAAAATATTACAGAACACAAATTGTGATATTAAAAAAAAGCCCTTTAATTACATAACTTTATCCACATGTGCTTTGAAGTTACTTATGTATGTGAAGCTACTCATTTTGAGTGCAGTTCATACATATTGGAAATAAATGTCCATATTAATACTTGGGTTGACTTAACAAATATTAGCTGCATATTGTTTAGATTTTCATTCCTCATTTTGTAGCCTTTGAACACATTGTTCATGCATCTTTTTGTGGCAAAAGAAGAATACACAGCTGGATGTTCCCAAGAAATTGTTAGGTGAGTTCATATGTAACTTTCTGTACTGAAACATGTGCGCTCTCCTACCATCATTTGGAGAGATTATGGAATTTAAAAATGCCTTCCGGTGTTCACTGGATCAAAATATCTTTCTAAACAGTCTCAGAAGGTAATCAAATGTGCACTCTTGGCTTTGAAACCAAGCTGTTACAGTTCCAAGTACGCTTTCCAAACAGTGTTAAGGTTTAGCTGCATCTCTGCAGTAATTTTCCACAGAAATAGTACTGCATTTGCAAGATTTTTTTTTCCTAAATTTCCACTTGTAAAAATCAAAGCGCATGACTGAGCAGGAAGCTTAAAAAGCTGTAGATGTTTCTGGAATATGCTTGTTCCCAGGTAATCTATTGATAGTTTGTTAGCTACAGATTATATGGTAAGGCTGCAAATGATACAGTACAAGCAGCACAATATATTACCCTGTTAGCTCAGTGCTCAAATATAACCATTGTTCAGGTTATTTGGTATACTCAGAATCTACTTACTTAAACAGTGAATTGCACTTGGTGCTGTTGCTGTTGAATTTACAGTTACTTTATCATCTCAAGCCAGCTCATCCAGATGCCAGGTCAGAGATCTGCCCGCAGAGATCTGGCACCTTTAATTTTTTCACCACTGGGGAACTGATATAAGAAGTAGGATGTTTGAAATCTAAGGATTAGGAAATTAAGAGAGAAATAAGATAGAAAAAAGCAACCGGTAAAAAAAAATGCCTGGATGCATTTCATATGATCTTATTTGTCATAAATAAAATGTTTTAATTTTTAAGCCATGTGGGCTCATGAAGGAAGATTAGAGACAATGGAGAAAAACATTTATATATTAAAAGACTAGCTGCTGTATCAGATTGATGGGTATAATGATGAAAGACTGAACACAGTTATGTTATTTGTCCAGGCGAGCCTTTATCACAGTACCAGAACTGCAGTTTATACTTCTCTTCATACCAGCTGATGAGAATTTAGGTAAGAATTTAATAGTATTTTATTCTTAAAATAATAAGCACAATCTCAAATCTCACTATCATTAATATGCACTGTGTTGGTGGGCTTTTTTTCGTTTGTTTGTTGTTTTTTTTTTAAATATTGAGAACAGCTGTCATTTTCTAAACATGCAGAAAACACAATCTTCAAGTAACCTCCAACGGACGTACCTTGTAAAAGAGGTTTATGTGGTTACACGTTCGCTCCAACAGTCCATTCAGCAGTCTCTCCATTTCCTGCAGTCTTTAAATTTGCTGGAAACAGGTAGGATTTCAAACAGGAGTAAAGATCTCAGAAACACATTCCTACAAGTTTTGTGAAGATTTCTGTCTGAATAGAGTTGAGATTGAAATCAGTGCTTATACTTTGAGAGACAATGACTAGTAGGCTACTTGGCACATATGTATATATATTCACAAGCACACACATACATAAATTCATACGTGTCAGCGAGGCATTGTGCCCATACATCAGAACCAGTCACATCAGGTACTTTCTCTTATTTAGCCAAGGGAGAGGATGCTTTGGCGAGGGTCGGAAGGGATGCTGGAGACATGGAAGGAAACTAGGATTATTTCTTTTAAAGCAGAGGTACAAAGACGGAGAACGCACATCCTAATCAGAGAACAGCACCTGACTTGGAATTTCAGCCCTGAATTCAGACTAATAAACCAAGCATCTACTTAATGACTGATTCTGGTGGGAGCTTTCCTTGAAGTGAACTGGAACCTTTTCTGATATGCCAATTTCTAGACATTTTAGTTCCAAGTCAGGCTAAAAAAAACTCAGTAGTGTTGTGTCAACTACAGAAAACAGTACCTGAATGAAGGCTTTTGTCAAACATACCATAGCAACAAATGTCAACTTTCCTTCAGCATAACGAATCCTGACAAAGATTCTCCAGTGGCATATAGTATTGGCTCTAAGACCAGTATTTCTATAGGGATTCGATCCTCCCAATTTCTGATTGCTTTGAAGCTTATTTGTGATTGGGGTGCTGGATTAATTAACAAATTAATCCAGTAACAATTCTTCAACATACTTATACTACTGTCACTTCAGCTTCATTGCTTAAGAGACTTAGGGCATTATGCCATCTGTGGTTTAAGTTCAAAATTCCATTTTCCTCAAATGGTTTTGCTGATAATTTAAAAGCTTACATAATGAAGTTTCTTTGTTGCTGCTAACAGATTTTCGTCATTCACAGAGCCAGACATGGGAAATGTCTTTGAAAAGATGATGAGTGCTCCAGGTTCAGTAGTGGATACAAACTTTACCTTGCTTGTGTCCCCCAGACACTGGTATCACCCACAGCTGTATGTTCGCAAAGCAAGGTAATGCAGTTTCTCCCTTCTACTTTTATGAATAGATCTGTCTGGGTTAGCTTGAAGAATTTTCTTTTTTGGTTTACAGCATCAGTATCTTAATTAAACTGCTATGATTTTCCTTGATAACCTAATTAAATAGTTCTATGATTATGCTGGTTTTATTCTACTTCATCACAAGATCAATTTTATTTTTTGTAAAACTAGGTTGCTATCTAGAAAGAACACATTTTTGTTGATGTTTATTCTGTGAATCTGCTGGCTTATTTGCATTGCTGCATCCCTAGTTCCAGTAGTCCTTCAGACATGGAGAGTAATCCTCTTTTGTACAGTTTTTTTTCTGCATGAGCACTTCATACATTCACTGTGTTTCAGGGGAGCAGGCCTCCTCAGCATTGCTGGGAGAACTTAAGAAAATAATGGGTAACACTTTTCCTTCCATCATGTCATTTGTTTCAATGGACGCAGTTTGGAGCAAAGGCTTTATGATATGCTCACGCAATGTGCCTTTAACACAGCCTTGCTCTTGTTTTGGAATTCAAATCATAAATGTCATTAAAGTTAGGAAAGAAAAAATAATTCAGAGTCTATCTGCTCAGCTGCCTGCAGTGTACAACTAGGCAGAGATTCAAGTTTCTCTAGCAGCCTTGCCTATTGATCTTTGCCTGTATATTGACTATTACCACTCTGTTTTTTCCTGCCATTTGGATTCTGCTGCCTATGCCAAATCACAGCTTTCTGTGCTTGTGCCCACGTTGTGTACACTAAATGAGAAGCGCAGACTTTCTGACCCAATGGGGCCTTATGTTTTTCTGTGTAGATTGCTGGACCTTATATGCTGTCGTTGCCATGTAGATGCTTCCCTATAGAGTGGTTGAAATGTAACTACTATCTATCATCTTTCGGTTCACTTGTTTTCCTCTTCACAATGGGAAGAGTGTGTGCAGGGTAATGTTTTATGAAGTAATAATTTTATTTGATTCTGATTGATTCATTCTGGGGTTGCTTTTGTTCGTTCTAAATGTAAGTAGTGCTCTGTGGTTATGTAGCAGGATTTTTATTAAATTAGCATTTCTGGTCCTTGTAGTGGAAACTGACGTTTAGGGACAAGCACATTCCTGGGACTCTATACTGATGTGCGTGTGTGTCCGTATCGACCAGTGCTAACAGATGGTAATGCCACATTAGACATATCTCTCTGCCTGGTAAATCCACACCTTTTGTTTATGGGTTAATTCATGCTGACATCTCGGACTGGATTCTGACAGAAGCCTGTCTCTCAGGGAGATGTTTTACACATATTTAATTTTACCAAATAGGCCTAAAACAAGTCTGCAGGTTGTGTTCTTTATCATATAGTTTTAGTCAATGTGTGCAATAACCTCTTGCTTGACTCTTGAGCATTTTAAGAAAAACGACTGAGGCCTGACCTTGACCACTTCACACCATCCTGATCTGGGTATTTCAATATGTTATAAAATTATTTGCACGCTAACTTGATCTACGCATTTTAGGCTTTTTATGAGTAGTTCCTTTGAGTTGTCTACCATCTATCAGTAAGTGAATGAACTGAGAAGTTATCAGTAGGTGAATTAATTCCTGAAGATTTAAAGTTTTTCCATATGTCTTGATTTCAACTATTATGTTGAAATAATAATATAAATAACATAATAAATAATAAATAAATATGTCTCTAATAAATAAAACATAATAATATTTAATTTGAATCAATTCTTTCTTTTTTTGGCCATTGGATATTAGCAATAGAAATATTTTTGACGTGGCTTGAAATGTTACATAGACCATACCAATGTTCCACATAAAAAATACCATCTTCTATAGTTTGTTATGAATAATAAAATTACTTAGTTTAGTTTGTTCGGGGTTTTTTTATTATTATTATTAGAAAACTAACCAGGAAACTTTTTTTTTAATTACACAGTATCTGGTGATATAAAATCCATCCTTTAATATTGTCTATCAATAGATTCTCTGAGAAAGCTAAACTACATTTGCAGTAGACACTTTGCCTTTCCTTTTCCTCTCTATTCACCTTTGTACTCCACTGGCATCCATAGTAACGTTCAGTGGAGCCCTTTAGACACTTATCTATGAAAGTTGTCCCCAGCCACCTGCCTAGCAACATGTTCTGGGTCAATGATAGGAGATTAGGGTAATCTCTGTTCCCTCTTCCCTTGCTTATGGTGGGGGGGAAGAAGCTGTAAACTGATACTTTGCTTAACCATTTATTTTGAAGTTATTTTCCAGCTGACCTTTCTAATGTGAAAAAAATCTGTAGTGTGCCAGAACACAGTCCACTAAGCTTTTATATTTAAGTGTCTTGCTGATATCTTGTCTTTACATCCTGTCATTCTTGGGTTTTATACCATACATGTGAGAGCTCACAAATTTGCAGCTCTGTGGAATGCTTTTATTGTGCTTGTTCTTGCAGCCTAGGAATTTTGTAATGTTTTTTTATTAAAAATCTATTGTGTTTTGTTTTGTTGTTTTGAGGGCTTTTTTTAGAGACTATGGTGCTAGTGGAGGATTGCAGAAATAAAAAATAGTTCTGTTCCTACAGTTTCTGGTGTGCAGGGAGATGAATGGGCTTATGTGGAGCCCCATTGACTATCATGAGGTCAGTCTCTCTATATACCACGAGCTGAGAGAATTGCTGTCCGCATCTTGATGTGTGGCCTTGTGTCATGCTGTGTTTTACAGAGCAGGATGCTCTAAGGGACTGGGAGCAATCAGCAACACATTCCGTTTGGAGGTGGTGTGTGTATATTACCTACCCCAGTCAAACAACAGGTTGCAATTAGAGTACGGTCTCATTCCCTTACCCCTAAACTAGTTTGGTTTGTTTGAGGCTTCGTAACATACCATCAGATTTGCTATACAAATTAATTGTGTTGAAGGAGTGACATTCTGGTAATAGAAAACCTTACTGCAGCTTTTCCCTTGAGATACTACCCGCAAAGACAAAGACTACTATTTTGGTTTAATATATAAAGAACGTGAATTATGATAAATTTTTACAGGGCTTCATTGTTCTTGGAGCTTCATTTTGGTTGCATCTTTTGATTTAATTCTACAGACAAGTGATTGAGGGTGTGTTATATTTTCCATACTTTTTTCTTTTTGTGTATATGTAACTTATTACAATGAAGACTCACTTAAACAGTGAAAAGGAAAGAAAAAGTGTGGGGCTTGGAAATTTGTCACCCCGGCAGCTGTTTTCAGCTTTGAGCGTGCAGTGATGATATTCATTTCTACTGGTTTCTCAAGTTGGCTTTCTTAGGAACCTTGCGAAAGAATCTGGTGACTGCCCTTCAGAAAGAGAAATTATTTAAAACCCCAGGCAGATGGAGTAGTACTGAGACTTGGGACATCCTGAAGCTCCCAAGTTAAGCTGTGAGTAAGGGGTACTGGCCCTGGCTGTCCATCCCACCCCAGCCACCCCCTGGACTGGCCCAGGCAGAGAGCATGTGGGGTGGGGGGCTGTTCCGGGCCCCGTCTCCCAGCCCTGCTGAGCAATGGGAACAACAGGAGCCAGAAGAGAGCTCTTGGACAGATGGCCTCAGAATAATAAAAAAAAAAAAGCAGAAACGAGCTCAAAATAAAAGGGGTCACTGGCCCCTAGTAGAAATGTAATCTTACTGAGAAGGTCACGTTAATTCCGGTGTGTAGCAACAGCAAAAAACCATCTAGATACCACTTAAATTGTCCTTCAGTCTTAGGCTAGAGCCAGTCAGTACTTAGAAACTCAGACCATGCTGAAACAGAATTTTTTCACCCGTTTGAGTTAACTTTTAAGGCTTCTTCCAAATCCAGAAACATGTAAAGAGTGGAAATGAGAATCAATTGCTTTTGTTTTCCTGCATTGCTGCATATGCAGAACTAAGATTTCCCAATGCATTTAGGTACAAGCACATACAAACTTGAGCAACAGAAGCCTGACGCAAAACATGAGTTTTCCTAAAGCTGCGGGAAGTAATAATCATTCCTGATTAATTTCCTTCAGAAACATGTTTCTACAATATGTAAAGCTTTTAAAGAAAAGAGAACTATTTAATTTTTTTTTTTTTTTCCTATTGACATCTTATTTTAGGGAGGCATAGAAAAGGATGTCCCGGTCGGGGAATAACAGCGGTATGGAGTCGTGTTGTATTGTGACGGATCGCTCAGAGCTACGGCAGCGTTAGGACACGGGATTATTAATCCAAAGCGCCGCTGCCATCCTTCCCGCTCTCAGACCAACCGTGCGGCCCCCCGGCGGGCGGGAACACCCCAGGCTCCCCAGTAGCGGCGGGCTCCGTACCGTTTCCCGCCCGGCAGCCGCACGTCGGAGCCCGGCGCTCCGCGGGGCAGGGCGGTGGCGGCGGCGGGCCGCTAGGGGGCAGGAGAGACCCGCCGGCGGCGGGAGGCGTGCGGGGCCGGACCGCCGCCTCCGCAGAGCTGGCGGTGGGGCACCGGGCACCGGCGCTGTGCGGGGCCGGACCGCCGCCTCTGGAGAGCTGGCGGTGGGGCACCGGCGGGTGCGCGGTGCCGCCCGTGCACCGAGGGGCTGAGGCCTTCCTGTTTCTTCAACTGCCGGTCGTAGGTGTACGTGGGGAAGGAGACATTTAAAAAAGGTCAATTTCGGAGTATTATAAATGTTCTAAGCAAGATGATGCGTATTCCAAAGCGGCGGGCGCAGGGTGCCATCAGCAGAAGGTGGAGGTGGTGGGCTCGGGCTGGCTCTCCGCAGGCAGCTGTCCCTCAGTCTCCTGAGCGCTCTGTATGTCAAGGGTGCGACCTCTTGTTTCAAAGGAGCCAGTTGTGGTGGTCTCTCTGTTTCTCTCAGTAAGCGTAAATGTATTCCTGTGTCCGATGAAGTGCATTGTTTACTCCTCTTGAGTAAACCCTTCTTCCTTTACCCTATGGGGCTCTTCTTTCTCCTTGTGTGTTGGCATGTGTGATAACTGAGATGACCAAAAGCTTGTTGAGTACCAGTTTACTTATGGCCCAGAGGAGAAAAGGTTTTCTTAACTCCGCAGTCTGGTAGTAAAAGTCATTCCTTCTGACGGCCCATCACAGCACCACTTTTCTCACCGCTTTTTTAGCTGCAGAGTTGTTGGTTGGACCACTTAATTCTTGCATTTTTCTGGTAGATAAATAAAAACATGGTTTCATCTTCTTATTGAAAGGAGTACTGTGTTAGAGCTGGTTTGCCATTGGCCTTTATGCCATGGTCGCAGCACATACGACTAATGAATTCCTTCATTGCATTGGTAAAAGCACTGAAACTTCTTGTTAAGACTTACATTGATCCTGGTTAAGAATTAACTTTTTTTTTTTTTAAGTGGTTTAATGGGAAAGAGTCTCTGGTGCCTATTTAAATCCATGCAGTATGGGGCCTATATGAATCTAACACTGAAACTTGGACTGACTGGAAATCGGCTCAGGCAGCTTTTGTGCCGGCAGCATGGAGAACGGACTGGAGTAGTAGAGGCAGTTAAAGCCTTGATGTGGCAGATTCCCACCTATGCAGAAAGGCAGAGGAATAGAATAATTGCACTTTGGCCTTTGTATCTTTTTCAATGGTGGAGCATTAACTTGACCTTACAAAGGCATAATGGCTTGATTTCTGCCAGGTGACTCCCACACCGCTGTGTGTAATAACAGTAATCTAGCCAATACTCAGCACTGTTTCTCCCATACAGGAAGGCACTATTTTTTTTTTTTTTTTTTAAAGAACTGATTTTCTAAATTGCACTGCTGTTGCTTTTTGAGATCTCTGCCAACTCTAACCAACTGATGATTGGGCTCACTGAATACAATTATTTTAAATGAGGGCTAAAGCCTAGGCCCACCTGGCCTGAGATGCCTTAGGCGAGAGAATTTTGAACTAGGCTCCCCTCGTATTTTGTTAGGGAAAGATAAGCATCTCCACTGGGCAATCCAGATCTTAGGTGGGTTGTGCTGGCTTTTGGAAGTGGTTCTGTCTCTCCTTTAGTGCTAAGGCTCCCAGTTTAGTGTGCGTTGGGCATGTGTCCTAGGTGAAATTACTTGTTTGTGGGTGGAGGCTTTGGACCAGGTATTTGTAATATTTGCTCATATGCTAATGGAGTAGAACAGAAGTATTAGGATCTATTAATGGTAGAGCTTTAGGATATTACCTAATCTCTTTTTTGTAGGCTGGAAGATTATGATGATCTCATGCCAATCTGGACACGTCAGAGTGAGACTCTGAAAGAAACCTATAGTGAATATTTCCTTGCTGATCTCATAGAATGTCAGGATGAAGAAAATCAGGCTGTTGTTTGTGAGGTCAGTTTGCTATGAGCTCTGGTTTCATCTAATCATAACATTAGGGATGTCACATGTGAGTGACAGCTCACACCTCAGCTCAGCAAATAAAAAGAACAAGCTCACTTTTGGAAGGTGGAATTCATGATCTGCACACACACAATGTCCTCCACCACGTATTTTGTGTCTTTCCTTTCTTTAGGAGTGATATCTCCTGTTAAATAAATGAAGCAGCAATTCCCAGTAATTGTGTACGTTCTTTTCAAGTAATTGGAACAGACAGTCTTGAAAAAAACATGTTGCCATTTTAGACATTTGCATTATAGATGACCAGTCTTCATTCCTGGTGAAAATTAATATTTCATATGAAAACTAGTAGCTAGTAATACCTTCACAGTTAAAAATGCTGTAGATTTTTTTTCCATTTCCTGACTCAGGCAGTCAGATTTTTGCTGAACTGAAGACAGAAGCCCAGGAATTAATTTAAATAAGAAAGAGGTGGTAATAGTTATCCTGCTGAAAATTCCTGTTAATATTTTCATGTGTTAGTAATTGTGCATGGTATTGTAAGCTGATAGGCAACATAACCTACTTAATTCCAGACGTCTGCTTTCTATAGCAAGTGATTTTATAAAACCTTAACATGTAATCACTACCATTGGAAGCCAAATGGGAAACAATAAACCATTAGTGTAATAGCACATTACAAACAGCTATCTTTATAAATAATACATTTCAATTGTACATTTGTAGCTCAATATTATACCAGCAAAAGGTGTTTCAGGCCCTCATAGTTTATACTTGCCACTGCTGCCGCAGATTGGAAAGACACCTCCATGCGAACCAAGATAGATGCCAATTTTCCCTGCAGAGAATGAAGCTGGCAACCTCTTTTTGCACATATGGTAGATGGATTGGTTAATCAGCCTCTGCTGAGCCTTGGGCCTAAAATTACATAGCAGCCAGACAACTGCAGCGACCCAGCTTTTGTTCGGTTACGCAAACAAGGCAAACAAACAATCACTTGTTGTTTGAGGGGGAAAAAAAATTAAACTTTTTTTTAATTTTTATTTTTATTGGAGTGCTGATGGCCTGATAAAAAAGCTATACAAATCCAGCCATCGAGTTTTTATTATGTGTATAAAGGAGGCTTTCATTATGTGTATTAAGGGAAAAAAAAATAAAATTGTTTTGATTATGTGTTTCACCAGAAAGTTGCATATAGTACTAAAAATTTAAGAGCTTCCTTCTTCTAGGCTTGTCTTAGCTTAAAGCCAAAAAACCTCCAGCATGCCAATTCTCATTTTTCTGAGTGTATTTCTTCCTGAAGACTGAAATTTTCAGTAATAGTCAAATGTGGAGTAACATGCCATTTCAGCATTACAGGGAACTTGTCGTTTTCATATTTGCCAGGGCATTTTATTTTATTTTTTAAAGACTAGTTCTTAGATTTTATTAATTTTTTTTTTTACTGTTTATATGTTATATAACTGCTTTCTTGAATTAATCATTTTCATAGGAAAATAAAATACTTTTCAGTTTGAGCACAATTTTATTTACAAAGCAGTGGCCAGTAATTAGTCAACCATAAGATTAGGTAAATCCAGATTTAATTTAGCTGCACTTTAAGTTAAAGAAAAATTATGCCTTTTTGGAGGTATATAGTTAAAAGGTATATGTTTTTTATTTACTGTAACAAATGTTTTATTGAAACATTAGGTCATTATTTGGTCCATATATATAATCCTAATGCTCTCTCAAGTCATAGATAACAAAAGAATTATAACGTCTAATGTAGAGCTTCTAATACACACATTAAAAGGGTGGAAAAATAAAAGGATATTTAACTTTTCCTGAAATAATTCCTTTATACTTTTCTATTACACACAGACAGAGATGGAACACTAACTTTTCAGTAATTTTTTTTGTTCAATTTTTTGTCCTGACCTACAGTCACGTGCTCAAATTTTACGTATGTGTGACATTGCTTTTTGTATTTCAGGATGGCGACACTGCAGTAGGATTCATGAGCTTATGTTCTCAAGTAAATATTTCCTTGTTTCAAGAATGTTTTGACTTAGGGCCTTTCCATGGACTCTGTAAACCACATCCTGAAGATATTCTCAAAATGCCACAGAAGCGAAGCATTCAAGAAGGTATCTATATTCTAAAATGCTAGAGAGATTCAAGGTGCATTTTATTTCTAGCTTCTGAGTAGGTTTTGCAAATGGTTGGAAGAGGATATAGGTTTACTAGAAAGAAAACACAAATTAGTGTATCTGTTTTGGAGATGATTGCCTGGTGTTTTTTAATTCAGGAGATAAATTTTGATAGCCCTGGTCTCTGATTCAGAACTGATTGTTTGTGTGGAGCCAGTCTGTACCAGGTATGGGATAAACCTAGGTTTCAAGTTTCGGAAAGCTAAAGCATCAGGTATATGGTCTATCAGTTAGCTAAAGTTTTAGTATTTATTGAAGACTTAATTTTGAAATCTTGCTGTAATGCCTGTTAGTAGCTAAGCAGCTGGTTAACAGTGGCTGTTATGTTGTCCCATTGACTTGTGTCATCTTATTTCCTTGTGATCCTCTCTTTGCTTATTGTTGGCAGTCTTCTAGGTTACAAGATTTTGGGAGATCAGGGTCTCTTTATTCTATTTTTATATTGGTAATGATACAGCAATGCATCTATAAGCCACCTATACTGCAAATGATGAAAAACAGTAACACGAATACGTCACCTGTTTGTAGAACAGAAGTGTCATGTAAATGACTTACAGTTGTCATCTTTATTTTTCAGTATCAAAGGGCTTTTTGTGCAGAAGGGCAACATTTTGCTATCTGCTAATTATCAGCAATAGAAGTAAAAGAAACACCATTAGGTTGTTACATATCTGCTTGTCTGAACACAAAGCAGCAGGCAAAAAAGGCAACTAGGGAGCTACAGAGCAGTCACCAGCTGGTATCTCAGAGCTGGCAGTCAATGGAACAGAAAAGGGAAAGAAAAAAAGTCTTATAGCTGCTCCTATGGACTTCTCTTCCCTTGCAAAGAAACATCTTGCAAATAAGAGATGAAGGAAGCCAGCTATCTTCTCCTGTGTCATTCTATGCTCCTGGAGCTTCAGCAGTGTTCTTTCAAAGTAGGTGACAGACATATGCAGAAACGTAAATGACGCTGAGGGAGGAAGAAAAAACACTCATGATAGTCTCTTGTGAAAACTGGTTGGGATACAGGCCTGGGCAGTTTGCTCTAGGTGACCTTGCTTGAGCCAAGGGCTGGACAAGATGACCTCCAGCGGTCCCTTCCAATCTTAATCATTTTGTGACTGTCCACTGGTTCTGGTTAAACCCTTATACACTTTTGTGTGCTTTCCTTGTCTGAGGACTGCAAGCTGTAGGCCCATACTTTGTGGCAAATTCTGTGCTGCTGAGCCTTTTAATGAGTATATGGTTATAGGTTATATGTTGTATAGTATATGGTTATTGTTAAAAATACAGCTGTTACACATTTTTTAACATTTAGGAAATCTGAGACTCGTTCTAAACGTGAAAACTCAGCATAAACAACTGTTCTAGTCAGGTTTTCATATGACTCTCATCAATCTAGCAATCTAGCAAATGAGTGCTTTTTCAGAAATTTATTAAGCAACATGGTTAGCAGTCTCATGTGTTTATCTCTTTTCTTTTTCCTCTCCATTTAAAATCTATGTTATTTTTGATGGTTGATACTAGTTTGCAATCCTGTGCATTTCCTTCAAGTAAGATTTTTAAAAGTAGTAGTATTCCTCTATTTGGAATGACAAGGACAGCTCTGGGCACAGAGAAATTAAGAAAGACTTTCTCAGATTGCTTGAGCACAAATCAGTGATGGTGTCAAAGACAGACTCCTGAGAAGGAACTTGAGTATCATAAGCTAAAAGCCTGACTCTGAGACTATTCCTAGAGAGAAAAAGCCACTAGAAATTTAGTAGTAAAATTAGAGTTAGCTCATGGCTATACGCTGCTCAGGAATATTAATTCTGTTATCACTGAATAATAATTAAAATTATTGTTGTAGCTTTGCACATTTTAAAATATAACCAAACAACTGTAACACTTTAAGAAGTGTTGGTTGTCCTGAAACATTGTACGTTGTTTTTTATACCTGCTTATAAACTGTTTATAAACTGCTATTATTACTTTAATTTCTAATAACAGTTCAAGAAAGCATTAGCTTGTCACAAGTTACAGAAGTTTGTTATGGTTTATTGAAAATATATGCTTTATATGATAGATATTTGATAAACAGCTTTTCTTTTTACTGCTTGTTACACGTTTGATTTATGACTATAAACAAAAGGTGTGTATTTTTCGAAGAGTTTGAATGAAAAGCCCTTTCCCTCCAAATGATTTGGGTGTCATTATTGCATGAGATATGACTCAAAATTAATTTAAGTATTCATTCATGAAAACTTCCAGGAAAAGCAGTAATGTTTCTTTTTTTTTTTCTTAACTAAGAAAGGAAAGAAAAAAGCCCACTCTTCTAATAAAGAAGTTTACAGCAAAAAGATCCCAATCAACTGATAAGCACAGTTCCCTTTCTCTCTGACTTTTTCATTTTATTAAAAATGTAATTTGAAAAGGGAATTGTCTTATTTGATTTGGGAGTTTTTTGATAAATCTAGAGCCTATATAAAAGTTGCATCCCAGTAGTCCATTGTTAAGCCTTTCCAATATAAGAGCCAACCTGTATCCTTAGAATTTATTATCGTGTCAGTCACATGTAGTTTGTATTTGATTGTATTGCATAACACATGCCCAATTATATGAATGCTGTTTTAACAATTGCACCGTTTCTGCTGGCTACCGTATTAGGAATTTGCTGCCAAATTGTCCCTTGATGTGAAGGCAGTGAAGGTTCACTGGACACCTCATATCAATAGAGGATGCGGACTTTCTTTTAATGAATTCAAAGGCTGAGAATTTACAATGCAAGCTGCATTCCTTTGTAGAGTAATTTTATGTTCCCACATAAAAAAACCCCAACATAATAAGGATATTTTTTCAGACTCTTTAGCTTGTAAGTAGAGACCACAGGTTGATATTATTTTTCCTTTCAAAATGTAATACTGAATAATAATGAGGGTATACAAAAATCTGTCTTTAACACAATATTGATATGCCACTTACATTTCGGGGTAATTACAGTAATTTGGTTCTTACTCTATATGGTGTCACGAATTAGTAACTAGAAAACATTATGATGCAGTGGGAATGATTCAAGGGCTTTTCATCAGGCTTCATGGTGAACTGGCTTCTTGATCCTGCTGACTGTTACCTCTGCTAACAACCCAGCAGCCACTGAATTATTTAATTTTCTTTTTGTTCATGTTCCTTACTTCATTTAGTGCAACAATATTTATGTTCTTCCCAGTCACTTGTGTACAGCATATACGTAAACAGTGATGCGGCTACATTTGACAGTAGTGGATGGTGGATCCATTAAGGGATTTCATTTTAGTATAAAGTCGGAAACAACATATCAATATTTACATGACAACAAGAGACTTGTATTAATTAACTTCTGACACCTGCAAGGCTGTTTATAATGAGAAATGTAGCTGGGTTAATCAAGCTGACATTTGATCATTTCTGTGAAGTCTCACATCTGTGATACCCCTGGAGAAACCATGATTTCTAACCCTTGTGTTTCTTCTTGCCCTGCACATTGCATCTGCATTCTTTTCTACTAGCAGAGAAACAGACTTTCAGATAACAGGTTTTCAAAATACTTTTGGCTAAATTATTTTAAACCTTTGAGGTTGGTTTGGTTTGTTTTTTTTTTTTAAAAAAGCTCATTACTTTAGGAAGAAATGCTCTTGTCAGTGAATGTAGCTCAGGTGGGTTTCCCAAAGTAAAGTTCAGAGAGAGGACTGAAGAATTCCGTTGTGCTGGGTTATCTGAAGTATTTTTTCTTCCTCCTGGAGCTCAGAAACTTTGACTTCCTTGTGTTACTGGAGCTTTCAAATGCAAGGGCATCCTGGTCTGATGTGTTTTCTGCAGCAGTGATACCTACACCTCAACACTTCAGTAGTTAAAACTTACTTTCAGGCTTTATTTTAAATATAAAACCAAATTGTGAACATATCTCTGAAATTAGGGAGGTGACAATTTAAGGAATGGCAGAACTATTGAAGATATGTTCAGGGGCTAAAAATACAGCAGCTGACACTTTGCTTTAGTAATTTTGGTGGTTATTTGGGGTAATACTCACTAGTATTTAAATTTTCTTTTCCAAGTTGATGATTAAAATAATTTTGGTCCATAACATTAACTTTAAATATGACATTTATGATGACCATTATCAGATGATCTCTCGTTCTGAATACCCTCGCCTTCCATTGACTTTAAAGAAAATAATCCATCACCATACAGCTTTAGGAACTGCTTTCCCCAAAATGTGTAACATCTGCTGTAATAGCTATTGCCTGCTGTCTAGCAAGCATTACAATGTTAGAAAAGTTCATAGTCATTTTTGTCACGCTCGTGTCAGGTATCAGTGGAGTTCTATAGAGCTGTGCAAAACTGGTAAGAGCTGTCTTAGGATAATGGTTAGGTAATTGAAATCAAACACAATGCATCATATATGTTCCAAATTGGCTTTGGAGATTTTTATTGTGGTTTCTTAGTATTTTAAATATTCACTCTGGATTTGGCCCTGGCCAGGAGATGGAATATAAAAAAAAAAAGTGTATAGTAATATTTAAATAAACTCCGTAACATATAGGTGCTTGCTTTAATTGGCTTAAACACTTGACCAGAGATGCTGTATATATATTCTGTGTGTATATATAAATATAAAAGTATATATATAGCATTGTATAGGCATGCATCACAGCAGTCAATGTTTAAATATTTATTCATCAGATGTCTACAAGTAACTTCATCCATCCCCTTAGTTATCTGTTTGTCCGCAAAAATATTATTACTCAGGTTGGAATGAACTAGACTAGAGTGTTACTATAATGTTACTGAGGATGCTAGGATGATCTGTCATGGAGAGATTCTTAAATCTTAAGGAAGAGAGGAAATAGACAAACTGACAAAGATTGATGAAAGAGCAAACACCTTTTATAAGAAGTAAAACAGGCTTTAGAGAGCCAGTTAGGTTTAGCAACTGAGAAGGGAATTTAAATCCCTGTTGCTTGTCCCTGCTTGCCCCAATAAGTAAGGGTTCTAGCTTGACTAAGATTTATTCTGAATTTCAGTTTTGTTAAGAGAACTAATCTGAGAATCAAGAGCCCTTGCTCATCCTTATGATCATCAGAAAACAAGTCTGCAACAAGCACAGGGTTTAAGATACCAGTCAATACACTAATGACTCATGTTTTTCTCTTCTGGTAGGGTAAAAATTAATTAAATATAATACACGAGTTAGGAATTGCTTCTAAACTGTGCCGTGTTCAATTCTTACTTTAAAACCAATTCTGTGATTTTTGCCTTGAGATCAAATAGTCTAATCAAATTCTAGGAGGGTCTATTTTAACTGTGGCTGTTAAAAATAAATAAACCTTTCAATAGACATAGTCTGGCACACTCTTTAGTTATTGCTGAGATTCTGAGGGCTTAGCTTGCATTTTTAAGCCTGATGCATCTATTCTTTTTCATTACCCAGATGAAGATAAAAGCAACCAAGTGAGTCAAGAAACAGAGTCTGTTTCATCTCAAAACTTTGAACATATTAATGATCAGGATGCAGCTGTGCAGGTAATACCACTGAACACAGCAATGCTGATAACTTTAAAAGCTAATTTGAAGCAAAGGTGGAGGCTATTAGGACAAGCAATGCTTATTATTTCCACTCCTGCACTGTCCTCTGCGTGGGCCCATACTTATATCTGCTGTTGTGTGTAGATGAGAAGCTGCTCTAGCTAGGATCTGGATGGAGGTGGTTATAGTTATTAATCAGATGAGTTTTCCCATCCAGTTCCACATGAACAGCCAGACAGCAACAGGGGTGGGAATAAAGTGGCACTGAGAGGAGATAAAGGGTGGGGGCCTGTTTGTGCAGGTCTGCTGCTGAGTAAAGGCACGTGGAAGCACAGCTTTGAGTGGGCTTCTCTGCAGATATGGAGAGAACATTCTTGTAACAGACAGAGCAAGAGTCGTCTTACTCAGACGATCTGAGAGTCCTGAGATTTTGACTTGACTGTGTTACTGAGCTAAAAATCTGCTACTGACGAAAAGCTACCAAAGCTGAAA
The DNA here is from genome assembly GCA_008711295.1 of Anarhynchus alexandrinus. NCBI lineage: Eukaryota > Metazoa > Chordata > Aves > Charadriiformes > Charadriidae > Anarhynchus > Anarhynchus alexandrinus. Next base: position 439,027 of record VUYV01000310.1, read on the forward strand.
AGCAGTGAAATAGCTTCAGCTTTCCCTTGTAATTTGTAGAAGGTAAAGGCTATGTGTTCTATCTGTGTCTCTTCTATTGAGTGAAACTCGACTTGATAAAAGACCATTACTGTGAAATGTATTGGTGCAGCATAAATCAGCAGAGAATTTATCCCAAGAAACCTTAAACGATTGCATCTGTCTTCTAGTCTCTCTCTTGGTACTGTGTAAAAGCTACTCTGGTTTTCTTCCCATTATTGTTCATTTCCATTTCCACAATATTGTCTGGTCCCACTTGCTTTAACATAAGACATTTTCAACTTTCACATATTTTCAATACTCATCTGGAAACAAATTTTTTTATACATAGAAACATTTCTGAAAAGTAAATATTTTATTGCCTTACAAAGGGACTCTAATGGTAACTATTAGTTTGTCAATATATTGTTCTCCAGCAAAAATGTATATTTTTAATGGCCATTTTTATCTAGCATTTCAGAAACAGATATCACATTAAAAATACCTCCTTGAACTTCTGTGTTTGTTGAAATGTGACAAGTAAAAAGTACATCCCTCTGTGTGTGCTTGGAGTGCTATAAGACAGGGATGGTACAAGACCTTTTAATTAAAAAATGAAAATGTTTTCTGAAATGTTGTGAGTGATCACTTGTCTATTATTATTGCAGAAAGATGGAGCCCTTACCGTTTCCCATACTGAACTGTCATTAGATGATCTCAGAGGCAAAGATTTCAAAGCCTCAGCAACACCCCTCCTTGAGACTGAAGAAAAAGGTGCTTTTCATCCGGTGTATAGAGGAGCTTCAAATGCTTTCTGTATCCGTCTGTTTTGTATTGATGAGAAACATGAAACTAGGTAAGTATGGATGCATAGTTACAATGTTTCTAATCTTAATAACAACTTTCAATGTTATATTTTCAGGACAAATCTGAAAGTGACAGCACCTGCTGCAGTTAGGTTGGATTTTTTCTGATCTCTTTTTTTCCATTTCTTTTACCTTCACTAATAACTTACTGAAATTTTCATCCTCCAGCTGCAACTTGCTATCTCTGGTAGGGCAGTGGGGACAAAAAGTTAAGAATTTATTTTTGTTGGAAAAACGTTAGTTGAAACGGTGGAAGAAGTCCATTTCTGAAGAAACATTAATTTGAAAGCTGTATAACTGCAAAAAGAGTTAGATGTTACAGCACTGGTCATATTTCATAGGGCAATAAAGCTTTTTTTAACTTCGCAGTTAAATGTTCTAATTTCTAAACACTCAGTCTCCCATTGCTGAGAGCATTGATTCAGTTTTCTGGAATCCACTACAGTAGAGAGAAGACAAATGCTTTTTATCTTAAAATGATTGCTGCTGCTGATGTTGGACTCTTAGGTCCTGGTGGAGTAGAATATATCTACAAATGTGGTTTAGATCTTCCCCCTCAAATTTCTCTGCACGCTTGAAGAGAGAAGCTATACTCCACCGCATCAGCAAAAGCCTCTCCAGGAACATTGGCCCTTTCTGATTATAAATGAGCCCTACTCTTGTTTATAGATCCTAAAAGAAAGATTAAAACATGTAGATGCTTACAAAAAGTAGACAGAAAGAGGCTGAGCACACCCAAGATCTTCCACACTTTTAAATACATGTAGTTTGTAGAGACACAAGGTATCAGTAGCAAGTATAGATGATGAGTTTAACTGTAGTACTTTTGGGAAAAAAAAAATAAAATCTTTCTAACTGTATCAGTAGTCATTGGTGACTGACAACGTCTGAACTTACCTGGCGTAAAGGAAATTTATCAATAAACTTTATTAAGAAGAAAAATCAGAACTTTTTGAAAACTAATTCTATTTATTAAGCTGTTTCTTGATTAAGAAGGGGGCCTCCCCAAAGGGATTAAACACTGAATCTGCTACAGATGCAAATATCCTAAGTTACCAAAGCAAAGCAAACACGTAGCCTTCTTCAAACATATTTACTAAGCAATATAGCTTGAATTTATTAGGAAGAGAGAAATGCAGTGCTAGGAGTCCGTGGTGTACTTAGAAACACTGATCAACATACATACCACAGAACAATCACACTGCAGAGAGTCCATTCCAGAATAATTAATTTATGGACAATCTAGTCTAAAATAAAATTCAAGCAAGATAATTATTCCTCAATAAAATATCTGTATTTTAAAACAATACTGAGGTGAGGGACTTGCTCTGGAATGTCTCCTTTATACTGAGATAGCAATTCAAAGCAGTGGTCTGTACCTATGTTGGGAAATAATCTCTCTGTAGATTAGTTGAGTTCTCTGCTCATAGCATCCTGCTTAGGATAAGGATCTGTCACTTTTTTGCCCCTGTTTGACATTTTGTCCTTTGTATGCACCATCGTTGTTTCTGTTCAAGATACTTTCACCATGTTTATCTGAACACTATAGTCCCATTCTCTTTTTCCCTGGAGACATCTCTGGAACAGATTGGATTCCAAGATGGGTGTCTGAGGACAAGATAGCATTCCTTTCTAAAGACTTCTTTTAAGATTAATGCTTAGGCAAGATCCTCTTCTCAGAGCTGAGGAATCTGTAGAGCTTGGTGTTTTCAAATATTCTGCTTTTATGCTTCCCTAGCTTGCATTTGCTTGATCCACCTGTTTGTAAAAGAAACATCAGAAACGCGATTATGTTGAAAGGAAGGCATGAGATAATCCTGACTGTATCTCAGAATCTTGTCCTGAAGGAGTTATTTCTGACCCTGCACAGCATGTATCCAGAAATAGTAGTTTGGTTGAAGTGTATGTATGATTGCATCTTAACCCTCAAGGGTGCTGGGGAATTTGTGTTACCCAGTAAAGTTGCTAAATGTTTCCAGCTCTTAAATCTAGAGCTGCTCTGTGGCTTGTTAGTGCATTGAAAGTGAAATGCGAAGGAAATAAATTGCTAGTTTATCTGCAGATACTTGATACCTTTTTAACCCCCTGAAAAATCTCCTACCTCCATTCTTGTGTTCCTTGCTGCCAAGACAGTACTGGATACCACAGAATAGAAAACTACATTGTAATGGCATTTTCTTTTCCCACACTTAGCTGTTCTATTAACTAGTCCTAATTAGGTATTATATAGGTGAATATATAATACCTCAATCCAGATCTGTATTTACAGCTTTTTTAAGTTTTCATTCAATCATAGATATTTTAATTAGAATTTATTTCTCTTTTCAGTAATATTATTGGTGAAGTAATTATAGGGAACTTAATGATAGGTCTGGAGGGAGGAGGGCTTCTATCAGTATTCTTGGGTAATATATGTCTGTATTGAATTTCTTCAAAAGACATGGTTTTTATATGGTGGAAAAATATTTTATAAAGCTTCAAAATAACTCTGTTTGATGGGTTTAGAGCTCTCTGATATCCTCACACATAGGAAAAACAGGAAGGATTTGTTATATTTCTCATGTCTTTTTAAACTCAAATGTCGCATTTCATCATCACCATGGAAAAGAGAGTGGAATTACACTAAACCAGTAGGTGAGAAGTGGAAAGAAATAAAATGTTCAGAAACAATTTCAAAATATTGCTGTTCCTGTTAGTCTGATAAAGTATATCAGATAGGTTTACCAAGTGGATAATGACAAAACTCTTGGTGCTGGATGAAAATACTGTGGAACATAGCAACGACTGTTTGTAGCCTCAATTAATGTTTGCTATATATTAATGCTGCTTTGACAGTCTGTGAATGACTTCTGAAAAATGCTGGAGTCAACAACATGAGAGTAATTTTTTTTTTCCTTTCAGTGAAGAGCCTAATGTTTTCATATTATTTCAAACATACAGGTTTATTCTTGTTAATAGCGATGCTTTAGGCACTAGAAGTCAACAACTGATGTGCATCATGCAACATCTGCAATTGATTAATGATGAACTAGCAGGACTGTCTGATTAGTACTGTGAATAAATGTTCCTTGTACTTATGGGGTTGTAAATATTGAAATGTATAGGATCTGTCTGATACACGCTTTATTTAACAATGTTTACTCTTGGTTGCAGATCGCTGGATTTTTTGCATTATGTTTTCAAGCTTTTTCCAGTACGTATAATTACAGTTTTAAAGTTTGTATGCATGATGGGACGTAGTGCAGTTGTCAGCCAGAGTATTTAGATGTGATGCCCAAGGCAGTCAGTGACTCACAGGAGTATTCTATGGCTAGTTACCCTGGGCTGTTACCCTGAGGAGTTTGGCTCCTCTCCTTGGCTACTTTTGGACTTTATATATTGCATACAGATGTCCTTTGTTTATGTTCCACAATGACTTTTCAGAGATGCAGATTTAGAAAGCAAACCTTTCCAATTCCTTTAAAATCATGTGTAGATCCAGAGTGTACCTAAATTAAAAATAAAATCAGGGGAAAATACATTAAAGGAGATGGAATTAAAACCTAGAAAAAAGTGGTATTAAGGAAAACCATAGTATTTACCAATAGCCTAAACAGTGGCACTGAAGGTTTATGTTTAGGTCAAAGCTAATGTGTGGCAAATAAGAATGTGAACTTACAGTGCAGTAGCTATTTCACACTAATGCCCTGTGTGATCAATCATTATCTGAGGTAACAAAGTCCACTTTGAGACATTCTTAATGCACACTACAGCATGTTGTAAATTTACAGCTACAAATCACTGCATGGTTGCATCCCTTAGAGGCAGGTCCTGGTGACCAGAGATACAGACTTGGCCCTAAATATCAGCATGTTCAAAAATGCTGCTTACCACCAAAGAAAGTTCCCAGAGAAAGTCAACGCAGAAAACATTTCAAATCTCTAAGTAATTTATCCATCCAACAATGCACCTGCCACTCCTTGAAACAAAATGTCATCATGGAATTGCCAGGTGTAGTAAGAAAAATTAATCACGTAGTGTACTTGGAGAAGAAAAGGAGTGAGATTTAAATAATATCTTTCTACTGAAAAAATGCCGTAGAATAATTTGCCAGAGTAAACCAATTAAACATCTTCCAGATCTTTGCTACTTGGGAGTCTCTCAGCATGCATCATGCTGCATGAAGTGTCTTTCTGAATTGTCAGAGTTCTCCAACATCCCTGTGTGCAGTGAGATTATCTTAAAACATGTATTCAATAAAAAGGAGTGGGAGAGACTCTGGTGGAAGGGAGTGCTTGAACAGTTTAAATGGATAAAGTTATTTGTGGCATGCAGTTTTACCTCCAGATGATGCTTTTTTTCATCTGAGAGCATTAAATAGAGATTCCTGCATTCCTTTGCACCTCTGCAGCCTTTACAACACAGGTAAGGTTGACTGGCAATACAGTGTGTCTTTGATTGGTGGATGTAGTGCCGAATTCGGGACAAGCTGGACATCCCTGCCATATACAAACTTGCATTCATTGAGTCTAGTGTGCATGCAGTGCAAAGACAATGTGTGCATACACACTGGCTGTTTGTTCAGGATTTTAGGATGTGCTGCTCTAGTTGATGATCTCACTTGGCTGCAAACATACAAAAGATCCCAGACAGACATATGTTGTCCTGAAATTTCACTGCAGAAGAATAGTAAGGCAGAAAAAAAAAGACCTTTTAAGGGAAAATGTTAGCCCGAAAGATCTGGGCGTAGAGATAATGTTCCTACTAGGCAGTTTGACTAGATGATCATTGTAGGTCCCTTCCAACTGAAATATTCTAGTCTACTGAGGAAGCAGAGGGGAGGGGGTGTGTGGGGGAAAAAAAGACCGTTAGGGAGTATCAGGATATTAACTAATAAGTCTTTACTATTAGAGCTAAAAGACCTGTTTCTCTGGGCCAACTTAATGTTGAGCTCATTAGTTTCTTTGTGCTGCTCAGGCATCAAGCCCTCTAGGTAGAGCAGTACATGGACCATACGTATGTTGTAAGCACTGCATTCAGTTTGTTTTCTTTCTGTCCCCTCTAGTCAGAAGCTTTTGTGTAAAGCTTACGTTGAGATCACTAAGAGCCTCTATTGTCTGCAAATCTTTTTCAGGACAAAGACTTCTGTGTCATCCTCGTGCCACATCATGTACCAGAGTTCCACCTGATCCAGAGTTTTATTCGGGTTGTCCCTTTCTGCACTTCCAAACTTGGTCATGAGCTTTATGTGTTCCACCGTGCAGGATTGCTCAAGTGAGTCATGTGCCTTGTGACAACAAATGATGTACTCTGAACTACTTCTATGGAATATACTTGCATCATCCAACCTAGCACCAGATGGGTATTCCTTTGCTATCTCCGACCAAGCTGGTATTCTGCACAGTATGGCACAACATCTTGCAAAAATGGTAGCTTGAGTCCCCAAAACAGTACAGTTGAATAGCACAGGACTGTGCCTGGAGCAGTTAGGAGCAGAGCTAAATAACTTAGTCTTTAGTAGCGTTACTGCAGCTGTTTTGCTTCCTGTTTTGGAGTGAATCCTAAGCCTACTCAGATGTATCTCCACTCAGCACTATACTAGACAGTATAGAAAATAGCCTTATATTTTCAGTGAAATAAAGTACTTAGTGACATGTTTTTTAGTGAAACAAAAAATGATATAATTAAAAATGTAAAAGCAAGCAGTCTTCTGACTGCCAGTAATTATATATAGTTTCCCTTAAGTAAAAACAAAAAGCGCAATGAGAGGATTCATTTAAAATTTGTATGTGCAGTACTAACTTAATGAAGATGAATATTAGTACAAACAAGTAGCTTCTTCAAGTTACCTCATTGTGGACCAAGGCCAATAGAGAAACATGGTGCAGCGTTTGGCCCTTTGGACTTGGGTCAGGTTGCATAATGTTAATACTTGAAAGCCTGGTGTAGACTTAGTTCTTGGAAATATGGTATAACTCTCAAGAGAAATGCAGTAATGCATTTCTGGAACATGCTGAACACAGCAGTAACCTCATTGCTGAGTATCTATTTTGTATAATTTATCTCTTTTTTTTTTTGTGTTGAATTTCATACCTTTCTATTTTTGTGTTCCTCTGAACACTTCTCTAGTCTAAAATACTGGTGAACTGGGACATAAAACCTCTCTTGCTATGATGTCCATTACGTGGCATGAGTTTTCCAATGCTTGCTTTGTACAACAAGCCCAAACTGGCCCAAAGACCAAGCTTAAATTGTGGCACAGCTAGTGATTTTCCTTTTTTTCTGTGTGTGTCTTAATGTAGCTAAATATCGCGTGGTTTCAGAGAAGTACTTCTGTTTTAATTGCATACTTAATCACCTTTGATGGTATACAAATAGCTCATGCAGGAACTGGCTGGCTACTCTTGGACCTATGCAGAAGGTTTTTACCATGGGATGAAATTGGGCTTCTGTGTACTATGTAAGAATCCAGCTGGCTGAAGAGAAAGCCACTGGAGTAATTCCTGTTAATCTCAGTCACAGCTGTTCAGTAATCTACCAGTAGGGTTGGTAGTCATATGTCCTCTTGTGATTTTGGTCAAAATTAAACTTGTTATCAAGTTTTTTTTAAAAAAAATCTTACAATTCTGATTAAATTGTGCATATTCCAAATGATACCAGCCCTTCCATGAGAACAGAATAGGGTCATTACTAGCATTTTCCACCCCCGGCCCTGCAGCTGTGCAGAAAAGTAAGGAAAAATAGCCTTTCATTGAGGATCAGGATCAGAAAAGCTATAGAAGAAACAAGATTAAGCTTTTGGAAAGTTTCTGAAGAACAAAAAACTCAGTGCACAGGAGCATATACTCTCTTAGATAAACCCAAAATATGAAAAAGTAAAGATCAATATATTGTACTTGCACCAAGGGCTTTTGAAAGGCATGTGAGTGAAAAGGAAGTCACAGAAAATGGATTAAAAGAAAAACAGGGGTAAGAAGATGGGAATATGAAGACGTGAAAGGGCAAAATCAGAAGAGGCACAGGCACAAAATGTGATACTGATTAGTAAAGGTTGTAAAAGGAATAAGAAAAAGTGTTAAGTACACAAAAAGCAAGAGCGCAGCAAATGGAAGTATAGGTCTGCTACTTAACAGTGAAGGAGAAAAAAATAACAGATGACAAGGCATAGGCTGAAATGCTTAATGGATACTTTTGCTCAATTTTCACTAAAAAGCATAATAATAATAGCAGCATCCTGGTCTCTGAGCAGTCAAAGGAATTGGTCATCTAGAATGAGTTAATTCATTGCTTGAAGAGAAATGAGCACAAACCTTGGATAGTTCTTCCTACTGTTTCATACAGTGGATTTGGTGGTTTTGTCTATTAAAAAAAAAAAAGTCAGTGTTTTGCATGTTCTTTTTTCCTCATATTAAAAAAGTAGTTCATTACTGGCTCAACTACCTTCTCTTGGATGTGGGTGGGGAGAAAACCATGCTGGGCTTAGTGGAGTGGCAGGAAGACAGGGTGCTCGTGGCTTGCAGAGTGAACCGTGTTGCTGGTCTTGCTGACCGTCATAGAATAGTTTGGGTTGGAAGGGATCTTTAAAGGCCATCTAGTCCAACCCCCAGCTATGAGCAGGGACTTCTTCAACAAGATCAGGTTGCTTGGAGCCCCATCCAACCTGACGTTGAATGTTTCCAGGGATGAGGCATCTGCCACCTCTCTGGGCAACCTGTTCCAGTGTTTCATCACCCTCATTGTAAAAAATGTCTTCCTTCTATCTAGTCTAAATCTTCCCTCTTTTAGTTTAAAGCCATTACTCCTTGTCCTATCGCAACAGGCCCTGCTAAAAAGTTTTTCCCCATCTTTCTTATAAGCCTCTTTTAAGTACTGAAAGGCCCCAATAAGGTCTCCCCAGAGCCTTCTCCAGCTTAAACAACCCAAACTCTTTCAGTCTGTCCTCGTAGGAGAGGTGTTCCAGCCCTCTGATCATTCTTGTATCATCCTCATCACTTGTTTGATCTTGCAATTAACTGTCTGTGGAACTGTGCTAACAAATGTGGAAACTAAGCTGACGCTTATGTAGAAGTTCGAGATTACTTTGTAATTTAGTAATCAAATGTATGCTTTTGAGCACTCAAATAATCAAGTTGAAAATGATCAATGAGATTGAGCTGTGAAATTTCCCATAACGTATCAGATATTTGGTAGGTTTGGGGTTTTTTTAAGGTACTAGTGCTGTTCATTAAAAACATGTTCCACAAAATCAGTCTCAATGTGACTGTGACTTAGGCTGAAGAATAGCATGTACAAGTTTAAATTGAAAATAAGAACAACAGGAATGGAAACTACCCTACATGAATCACAAGTTTTTTAACTGTGGGTGAAAGAACTTAATTCTTGGAAATTAAGTTGTAATTCAGTTCCATGAACAGCACTCTTTAAGTCCTTATTATATGAGCCTTGTTTAATCAAGAAGGGTCGATACCTTTAACAGTCAACATGAGAGAGTTCCTGTGCTGCTGTAGGCTGTCACCGCGAAGTAAATTTCTTTCCTAATTAGTGGGTGGGAAGATGTTTTATAACAGAGTATGTAACTAGGTAAGTGCCAGGATATTCCTGTCTGGAGCTAACATGTTGCTGGTTGTATATATTGCAGAAACATTTTTATATGATGTCACTGTTGTGTGATTACTAATTGGCAATCTTATGTTTATCAGAGGCATTTTATTCATGTAAGATTATCCTCATATATTACTGTTTGAAGAACTGAGGCCTAACACAAATGTTAGTAATTTGTTCTTGTTGGAGAAATTGATGTTATTGCCTTTCTTTTGTATCATATCCAAGGATGACAGTTGTCTCTGTTTTATTTTTCTTTCTCTTTTTTCTTTTTTTTAATCTTTCTCTGTTTCTTTTCTTTCTTTTTTCCCATGTGTGTCAGTGTGCTGTTATGGATTATACTTTCGTTTTAAAAGATATTTTGCCTCCTTTCTCTGCTACCTCTTACATGAAGATTAAGTGATATCTGTGGTTATGGCTAGTCATTGCTTTGTGGGATTGGGCTGTAGGTACATAAAGACTGAGTGTTTAGTAGTAGTTAAAGCAGCATTTTTTAGTTGTCTTAAGTAGATGCTGTGTGATCTTTTATGTTATCACACAATAAGTTAATGTATGCTTTTGGAACAATAGTCATATAACAATTTCAGCTTCTAAAAGATGTGTTCGCTGCTTGTGGAAGGCATGTTGTCTTAAGCATGGGAATTGTCATCTTTAATTTTTCACAGAGTGAACTTCTCACTCTTTTTTTTTTAATAGGTCACTCAGTGTAAGAAGGGCAACAACCGATGACATACTTGGTGTGAAAATGCTCGTTAAAACCCTTAGCTTGAATGAAAGTATATTGGATGACTTAAAGATATTTACTCTGGCTCGCAGGGATCCAGTGAGTATTTGTTGCAAATATACATGTAAGAGAATGGATAAATACTAGTAAATACACCCAGAATTTATTACATTACTCTAAACTAGTATACTATATATAGAGTATGTAGGTACTCAAGTCAGTACCAACAGCCGGTATAGGCTGTATTCAGCCTGACTTGATAGTTAATCTAATCTGTGTCCTATACCAACTACCCTCTTCTTTGGAGACTCCTCAAAGGGACAGAAGCAGGCTGGATGCATTTTTTGGCCATCCACAGCCTGATTTGCATTGTTGCTTTTTCTTGCATGCACGTCTGGTTGTGTGATGAACATGTACTTGTGTTTTGTCACATGAGGGCTTCTTTCTCCTTCACATAATGGGGCCAGACATATGCCCATCAGACAGTAGGAAACCTGCATCTGTGTTATGTGATGGAAAACACTGCATAGACAAAAAACCAAGAACTATCATTACCAATTATACAGCTGTAGGAAAATACATTTTATACAACTATTGATGGAGAATATCTGTTTTAATTAATATTCTTTCATAACCAGGACTAAATTACTGGCTGAGCCTATAGCACTCCTGTAGCAGCTAGATCCTAACTGAATCTTTAGTTCAGTAAAATTCTGTATGGTCAAGAGTCCCGCCACATACACTGTTTAAACATTATGCCTTGAGCTATAGAAGAGTGGTTAAATTGAGGTAGTGTTTAGAATGTATACTGGGTTGAAAGTACTTTAGCTGTGATCGTGTGGTGAAATACGCAGTTATGATTAAAAAGAAAGATTACTTAATGAAATAGGAAATGTGCATATGTTCCTTTTGCCTTGCAGGATGGGACCCCAGTACAGGCTTTCATAGCAGAAGTTTTGGATCAAATAGTTGGCATTTCTGTCATTAGAGATGAAATGGTAAATTCTATTTCTGTGTTGTATGAAAAATGTAACGCTTAGCCTTCAACACTAAAGGCTGAGTTTCATGTTTGCCACTGTACATGTACCTAACAGAAAGTGTATGTAAAAGATACTGCTTCTATAAACTTACTTTCTCTCTTTTGTGACTATGTAGACTGCATTATTTCCCTTCTTATAGATGATGATTGACACACAGATGAAAAAAACCCATCCTGTTATTTGCAAGAAGATGCTGATGAGTTCTGAAAGTATGCCTCCTACATCTCTTTTTGTTTCTTTAGCACGAAGCCATTCTGCCTCTAAATATGTTTGTAATCACTTATTTTGCCCCCTAATTTCCAAAGTCAATAAGCAGTTTTGCCATGCGTACTGTGAAGGGTAGTAGTTGTCCTTCTAGATTTGCTTTCTTAACTTTTTTCCCCAATAGTAGCTTCTGAGTGATTATGAATCACACACTTAACTTCAAAGCAAATAAGAAGCATATCCTGTAATGGAGTAAAAGAAAAAAAGTTTATGTTGCACGTTATTCTTGAAAAGTAAATGTTCTTTAAGGCTTACTTTTGTGGCGTTCTGCTGTTACTGAAAAGGTAGATTTTAGATTGTTCAACAGCTGTAATGCTCAGTCAACATCTGTAAAAGCTTGGTTTTTAGAATACAGAGTAGTCACTCTCATTTTCAAAAATAGCTCTTAATTATATTAAGAGCATTGAGATAAGAGGATATAGTAGTTTCTCTAGAGTATATAAATGTGCAAAAATCTCACCTTATCACTTCAACAGGGAAGACTTGTTGGAGGGCATTTATTCCACAGCTCTTCTCTATAGAATTCCCCTTTTTCAGTTTAAGTTTTGTGAGAGGATAGTTTAGGCTTCTCTGTCTTGAACTCAGCAAAACAGAGTGTTTTCTTTTTCTTTTTTCCCCCTCTGTGAATGTCTATTAACCTGTATCAGATATTATTGTGAAAGTGTCTAATATGCATTCCCTGTAAATAAAGGTGGGCAAACTGCAAGAGTAGATTTTGATACAATGAAAAGATTTTTTAAGAAAAATATGTTCAGTCAGTGTGCTTTGATTGAGAATAACTTGCAAAGGCACTTAATTTCAGTGTTCAAATTTAGTTCTTTAATTGATAGAAAGCAACTCATTGGTACTTGCTAAAATATTGTAAATGCAGCTGTTTCATCACTACTGATTTCCAAATTCTTATTTTCCAGGATATTGAGTACATTCGATCACATTACAACATTGAAGATTTTATTAATTTTAATCACCACCAGCAAGAGGAACATGGACATCTTTACCACTTTGTCTTAAATCCTATATTTCGTCACTATGCAAAACATTTTCTAAAGGAGATTCTTCGCTTGGCCCACAAATCCTCTCTTTACTATCCTGTTTATCCACAGTATGCGGAAGGCAAGGTAAGAAGAAAGTTATTTGTATTTTTTATATTAAATATTATCACTTTTTCTCTTTGCTTCTGTGAGTGACTGTAAACAGGAATTTTCTTAGCAACCTGCAGCAAATTGTAGTTTCTTTTCTTCTTGCATGATATAATCTGCACTCATGGACATAGCTGTTGTAAAGTAGGGTTAGTTGTAGTGTGCTCAGTAGTGCATGTGAGTCCAGACTTACCCAGTATCTTCAGGAAGTATGTGGAGGAGCAGAAATTTGAAGCGTACTTGGCCTTGGCTCTTTACCGAGTCTGGAAGAGAGAGAAGCCTTTCCTAGGGGGTGGCTCCTTCTGAGCTGAGTCACTCTTTGCAAATGTCTGTTTCTCAATTGAATTTAGAGAATCCTAGGGCAACTGTTCTCTAAATGTAGCTAGATGTCTTACATTACACGCATTAGTATGTTGCCCTGGGAGCAGCAAAGTAAAGGAATAATTTTTTTGCTACCTCCTCACTTGTTTCTGGGAGAAGTATATCTGCTTCTTACCCACATAGGTTCGTGTATTGCTGTTGCCTTGTGCGTTGTCAGCTCCCTCCATAAATGTGCTGTAGTACTGATAGGCAAGTTTTTGCCCTGTCCTGTTCATTCCCAAGAGATCGGTTCTAGGATGAAGTAGCAAGCATCCCGTGTTCCCGCTCCTGCCTAAGTAGGATCCTGTGTCTGAGTTGTAAGCTGTAGCTCGGGTTTGACTTCATTTCTTGCCTTTGTATTGGATGTATAGGTGAAGAAACAAGAAACTTGCAACTCATCAACTTAGGAGACCAACATAAGTTTTTATTTAGTTGCTTTTAACATGCCAATACACCTGGTATATCTTTGTCACTTCCAAATCAGTTATCAATCAGGTTTTAAAAGACAAGGTATAAAGCACATAAAGTATCTTTATATTTAACAGTGATTTGTATTTCCTGTCATAGTTTAATATTAGAATCTGATCAAATTGTACTGTGCCACATACCGCCACTCTGCTGCATAATGAATTTTGAGACGTACTGGTATTTGTTTAGATTCAGGATGAATTGGAGGGCGTGGAAGAAAAAAGGAATGATGTCACTGGGTATAACCTAGCATGACAAAATGCAAGGGGACAACATTAGAAATGCATCCAGGTGGTTTATAAGAACTCTTCAAAAGCGATTTAGGTATTCTAGACTGTGTTTCACTGAAAGTCAGTGGGACCTAGGTACCTCATTGTCATTGAAAATGTTACCTGTGTTTCTGCAAGTGCCACAGGAGAACCACAAGAACCTAATGCTATGTGAGAAAATCCATTTCCCATAACGTAATTTGTGAAAGCAAAATAAAAGATCCTTTCAAGAATACTCATGTGTGAGTCTTCTCATCAATCTCATATCAGAAAAGGGAACCCAAGGTAAAATTTTCAAACATGTCAACTCATTGATGTGTAGCCATCTAAAGCTACTATCTGGCCCAGCCTAATCACCTAGGCTCCTGCCGACATAAGTGGAGAAAACACAGTGCATCCAGAGGGCAGTTCATCCATCGATCATAACTGCCTATCTTAGGATGGAAAGAATTGCCCTCTGGAGGGTGTCTGCATGGCTAGCAAAAGTAAGCACCTAGCTTTTAGATGGTGACTGAGATGAATTCTTTCCTCAGTGACTTAAGTGTTTTTGAAGTCACCACTGTTTTTAACATAGGAATTTTGACAGGTTGGACATAGGTACGTTTTCAGAAGGATGTTTTTTCCGTGCACTTTTGTGGAGTTTTATTAAGTGTTCTCTTGAGGAGCCAATGTCCTTGTGTAGCATTAGGTTCTGAGATTCTTAAGAGGCACTTACAAAAATGCAGTTTAATGGCAGTGGATGGAAGAGAAAAGTTAAATCCTACTAATGATTCCAGTTTTGGTCTATTTCCAGGCTACAGAGTTCCTTTAAGTTACTTTATCTTATCATTGCTTTCTAATAAGTGGTAAATGTGCTATTTTACTCAGTTCTCAACATAATAACATCAAGTTTTTTCGGTATTTGTGGATGGAACGGTACTTCAGTGTAATTTAGTTTGCATTAATGTTCATTCCCTATTTCCTGTAATTCTCTTATTTATTTTTTTCCCTTTCATGTCATAAATTATGACAGAGCCAGTCATGCTGTAATAAATGGAACACAGCTATTTCTAATGATCCATGCTATTCACATTAGCATTAGGGTTTTTGTTCACTTCACGTTTATGCCAGTTTATTAACATTTATCACTTGGATGAAATTGACATTTTAGTCGGTATAGAATTTCTATATAAATTCATAACCATTCTTTGCCAAGCAAGCAAAGGTTAGCAGTAAGCAGATAACATAGCTTAATGAGGTCAAATCAAGCTGATTCATGATCACTATGGAGAAAAATATCCTCCTGGGGAAAATACTTGTGCTGAAAAATCCCATAAACCAAACCACTTGTTTATCTGTCATTCCCACAGAGATAGTAATGTAATCACTCTCATAATTATCTTCATTAGTGTCAGGAATTATCTGCAATTCATTCCTCTGCTCTGAGTATGTTTGTTTATTTGCTGATTTTTCTCTCAGATTTAGCCAACAGAGCTAAGAATTTTGTATTTGCAAAGCCATACAACAGACATCTGTGATACACTGTTCTGACATTCTCTCTGCTGAAATATAGATCGCTGTCTTTCAGTTTCAGAATCCCTGTGCCCATTCCCTGACATCTGCCCTTCATTACATGGTTCCCGTGCGACCAAGACGACAGATTGTCTATCCTCTGGAAGAGCTTGGCATAAACGCTCCATCAGAGCAGGTCTCTAAGGATCAGGTGGGTAACAGAAGCAGCAGCAGGCAAGAGGCATCGTGCCAGCTAATGCAGGGTTTGGCAGATGGGATGGCATTACCATCTTAGTGTTGATAGGTTGCTTCTTAATTACATTGAACATGGTGTCCATACCCTTACAATCCCAGCTTTGCTTCTGCGCGACCGTCGCTTCTTCTGAGCTTGAATTTCAACCGCACTACAAACAGCAATCGCTGAAATATAACAATTACATACTAAATGCTTACCTTTTAACAGTATTTTTTTCATTACATTCCTTTTCAAACTCCCAACACATTTTAAATATTCTGACTTACTGTTTAGCCCTTCTTCCTGTTAAGTTGGTTTTTAGGTGTGACTATTTCTATAAAAACTGCTTAAGTCAATTTTATTTTTCCAGTCCCAAAGTCAGGTTTCTTCCATGCATAAGATACTTCAAAATATCAAAAATGATTTAACAGCAAAGGAAAAGTTTGTTTTCACTGCCAAACTGTTCTTATTTGCATAGCACTCATGCAGTCCTGAGGTTCTAAACTAAAAGTCTCTTAAAATTTCATTTGTTAAATAACTTGCACTTTATTCTGTCTTACATTTTTAAGTAACTGAAATTTGATGTGAAGATGGTTCCTCCCAAGAGTAACTAGCAAAGCTGAAATATTAGCAAAAACACCATCAGTGATGGATACTCTCAGTAGGTAGCTGTAATTTCCTAAAGAAACATAATTAGGGAGCTTTATGTCTGTCTACTAACTTCCAGTTGGCTGAGAGTGCTCCCATATAATATTTTTAGTGCTGTCCTTTTTACAGTTAGTGAGTAATTTTTGGCATCTAAAACTCTTAATTAGGCGGCAGTTGGCAAAGCAAAATCCGGAACATGGCTGAGGCCATTGATCTGAGTTTGGCTTTGTTGAACAGTCTTCCCTCAACATGCACATCCCTGCCTTTCCCTTTTCCACAGAATAAACTATGTGATGCTTTTCTTTAAACTGCTTCCTATTTTATCTTTGAAGTGAACTGTTGCTCTCTTACTAGAAGAGCTCATCGTGGTGTTTTTGTTGGAGCTGGTAAATCACAGACTTCTTATGTCTGAGACTTGCAAATCTGTTGTCTGGTCCACTCCTGAGGACTTCCAAGACTTGCAGGTAGTGAGACAATTGTTTAAAATCTTGAAACTTTAATGAATTTCCATTTAATAAAATGTGTGAGATTTTCACTAACAAAGTTTTGCTGAAAAAAAAAGAAGGCTAGCTGTACCAGGCCACTGTATAAGTGTCCATGCATATGCACCCGCATTAAATATAGATTTTTTGACAGACTGTGTTCTATCAAAACGGACATCTGGGGTTGATCCCTAGGTGGTAACTTGAGGATAAAGCTAGTCCACTACTGCTGCCTGTAGTTTTCTGAAATAACAAGAATTTGAAACCATACAAAGCTAAATTGACTCTTCTGCTGAGTGAATGAAATGACCTTTGGCCACCATACGTTGGGGAAAGCTTTATAACTTATGAGGTTACTTACCATAGGGGACTGAGTGTACTCATGAAAGTAAGAAGCTGGTGCTGCTTTCAGATCTTGGATGTTTTGTTAGCTCTAGGAGCCAGGCATAAAGCATTTGCTCTCTCTCTATTCTAACATTTCAGAAAGGAAGGATCGATCCCCATCAATAATCTTGCTCTTTCCTGCAAAATCCTGCAGCTAAGTTGCAAATAAAATGAGGTGTATTTTATAAAATTAATATAATAAAATTTCAGTAGGCACAAAATTATTATATTTCTACCTTTTTGTAGCGATCAGAAGGCCTGCTCAGATGCTCTGTAAACAGAAAGACACAATCTGTGTTGCAAAGAGCAAAATATCTCACCAAGAACTTAAATGTGACAACTCTGCAAAATGGAATGGCTGAGAATTGTCACCTTTAAAAATACTGTGAGACAAAGTGAGACACATTTTGGTCACAGAAGATGCTAGCAGGCTAGGAAGTGAGGTAAAGGGGAAATGGAAAAACAATGTCATAAGGAAAGTGTGGAGAAGAGAGGGAGAAAAGTGAAAAGCAGTCAAAGAGGCTGGAGTAGGAATTGGTGGGAAGTTGTCTGAGGCAAGCACCTGGATAGTAGTAAGGAGAAAATGTCTGCTATCATCTTTGTTACAGTGGTTTTAAACAAGACGGGCAGGATCTTGCAGGATCTGTAAAGCTTTGGGCAAGCAGGAATTCCAAGTAGTTGAGATCGCTCCTCATTTCTGTATTCTAGCTCACCAAGCTTGTTTTAGCTGAGGCGGCTTTGCCTTCTTATACTAAAAAGCACTTCTTTCTGACATTAAGCCATGCCTGCTTTGTTCCTGGAAGCTGGAGGACATGTTATCATTGTAATTCTTGTTTCAGATAGCTCTGCAATGATGGCAGGATTTTTTCACAAAAACTACAATACAAAGATTGTAAATGCAAGTCAATTTCAGAAATGTAAAATTTTTGTTTGACTGCCTGTCCTAATTAATTGCTTGAGTATCTATTGCTTATGATGGAGATAATTGTAATGAAATTCTTGCTTTGATACCCACAAGATGCCCCTTGATATCTAGGCATCAACATCTGCTTCTCATCTACTGCTTTTTCAGCTTTCTGCATTCCTCTTGTTCCAGCCTTTTTTGAGCTATCTCCCTCCTTTTCTTGCTGCAAAATTTATTTTTCACCAGTAACAGCTTGGGGCTTAGCAGCTCAGCCATTCAGTGTCTAAGCATAGCTCTTGATTTGTGCATATATATCTCTGTAGGCCATTAGTGGCTTAGTATCTTAGAGAGAGTGCACAGTGGGAGCCCTGGGGCTCAATCAGTTTGTGTATCTCTAATACGTTCCAGCCTGCTTGTGAGCATGAAGAGATTCACTCATAAATATTGACCCAGTACAGATAACTCAACCGGGACCCAAAAGGACTCTTTCCTATTTCCTTCCTCTGAAGCCAGAAGCAAAAGCAGCAATCTAAATCAGAAAAGCGTTGCCCTCAGCTAATTCCCATGCGTTGCCAGTCCAGATGGATCTCGGCTGTGCTGGAGAGGTGGTTTTCCTGCAGGTCTGGATCGGTTGTTACAGACAGATGAGCATCAGAAATGTTAAGTCTGTGGTAGCCTGTTCTTGTTGTCCCTCTGTCAAATCTCTCTAGTCTACTGCAGTGTAGTCTGTTCTACTGTAAATCTATTCTACTGCAGTGTCTGGAAAAATCAAAAAGGGGAAGACCCCCTGCGCCACCCTGCCATGGGTTTCTGGCCTGCTCACTTCTGTTTCTAGCAGGTAGCGTGAGCTGTATTTCGTGGTGTCTAAGAAAGCATAGGTCCTTTTTCCCGTAGTCTCTCTGGGACAGCTAGATGTAAGGTAGAGAGGTTTACTGTTAAAATCCAGAAATTTATCATATAAAAACATAACTTACCATTACCTGAAAGACTAGCTGCAGTTTTCCAGCCACCCTGTTCTCCCTGCGTGCTTGTGATATTTCTTCTGGTTCAAGGTTGTTTTTAGTTTGAGCCAAGCTTTTGGTTTGTGTTGCCTCTTTGCTTATCATCAAAATGACTATGACTATGAAGAAATACAGTGTTTAGGAACTTAATTGTTCCTCCTCTCTGTCCGGCCTTTTTATTAAAGCTTTGTTTAGGTTTTAAGGCAACCACAAGTTTTTTCACTCTCTCTTAAACCACATCTCTGTGCTGCTTCATCTCTGCATCAGAAGACCTGTCACTTCCCAAGCAGTGCCTTTCCATTTCATAAAGGGCTGCCAATTCGTATGAAAATAGTAATATCTTCCTATAACAGTCACTAATGACAGAGAGTGTTTTTACCCCACTCCTTGAGATGGCAAATACATTTTACTGCTGATTTTCATTGTCTGTTCCTACAAAACTCGCTATCTCCCATTGCTCTGCTGAAGAGATTTAGATAAATCAGGTAAGGACTGACTGAGAAGACACAGAGAGGGAGGCATTAAACTCCCTTGTCTCCCGTTGCAGCCCTCTGGAATGGCACAGATGCTAACGATCTTATTTGCATCTTAGTTCTGGAAGTGCCCAGACTTCAGGATGCCTGTTCAGCCCGTGCCTCTGCATCAAGCATATCAGAGGTTCCACATATTAGCTCAAAATTGCATCAGGCCATACATCTGCCATGCTCTAGGGTTTCATGACACAGACCTGAAAAAGCTCCTGTCTGCTCATTAGATCAAACACTTTCTACAGCTGTTCCAAATCAAAAGGAAATCTCTTATTTTTGTATTCTGAATCAGTAACCAGTATTGAAGCGCCAATTGGCAGAAGATCCAAAGATTCAAAATCTTAATTCCCACAGTGTTAAAACAGATTAGATTATTATTGTGTTTTGCACATCTGTCAGTCATTTCAGTCATGTTACATTAAAAAACAGTTGGTTACAACAGAATACTAAATATCTTATAAAGTGCTGCTGGCCTTTACGGTGTATGTAATTATTGATGGAGTAGAAAACTATAGATAATTAAATAATTTTTAATATCTTCATAAATAAACAATTTATAAACTTGTTTGCTTTCTCACCATCTGGGAGCATTCTGTTATCCATCTGCTTCATGTAATTATCAATAAAAGGGAAGAATAGGTGATATAATTAACAAGAATAACTGATCCACAATGAAGAACAAAAATGTCACACATCTGTTGAATTATTTTCTTGTTTCTGTCCTTTCATTATTATTCATGCTATTAGGATTATTATTTTTTTTATTTCATGGTTGCATTCAAGCTGTGAGGTTTTATTGCACAGTTCAGAATTGTGTTTTCTGCAATAGCTCATAAGAAGATGACAGAACAAATATTAAAGCATTGCAGAAGCCCATGCAGTGTTGTATAAATCTATTTAAAAAAAAACAACGAAGAAACCCCAACACTTTCTCAGTTAATTTTGTACTTCTCAAGTGACCTTACAGGTGCATTACAGGAAATGTTTAAATCGGGACAAGAAGTAGTGAGTGAAGGAGAGTCAGGCAAAAAGCTGGAGTCAGATGCTGAGCTTAGCTTTGTGTTCTCTGGGCTAGTCGACTTTAAACTTGTTCAAGAGTTGAGTGTTGCCAGGATGGCTGGATAGATGTCCAGGAAATTACTTGGGGGAAGAATGTCTGTCTGTATAGCAGTGAGGTCCGTACTCCTTCAGTGGCCGTGATTTCATTTCTGTGTGATTAAACAGTATGCTTTCTCAGCAGTCCTTTATTTAAAGAAAAAACACAAACCAAACTCAAAAAACCCCCAACTTTCATGTTACATCCTTTAATCTGCTATTGGAGAGATTATAAATTTTTCTCAAGAAACTTAGTTGAAAGTTGGTTTACCTGACTGAAATGCACACAGAGGACCTTATCAGGATCAATACTGTTTTGAATCTGAAGAAAAGACATCATGTACATGGAATTCAATAATGCAGTGCATGAAAATGTGCTACCTTTTGTTCTGAGCAGCGGCATCAGCTGTGGGAGGTGGTATCCTTCTGCTCCTTCATACTTGCATTGCTTTGCAGGTTATGTGAATTGAACTATTGTCACAAGAATGGTAAAGTCTGCTTAACTCGTATGTGATGAGTTAGTCTTAATAGCACTAGCCTTTTTTCTTCAAAAGGGATTTTTCCTTTACCATTTTGAGCAAAACTTGCAATGTCCTCTTTTCCCCTCAAAGTAGTCATGGAGCTTTTGCTGTCGTATTACCAGTGGTGTGTACTGTTTTGTAAATGTGTAGCCTGTGGACTCCATGACTCTCTGGACCTTCTAGAAGGGGGTTCCAAAAATGAGAAGCTAAGAAAAGCAAGCCCATTGTCCATATTCTTACATTCTCTGTGTAGTTCTGTGCTACCACAGGAAGCCATTTGGGGTCAGAACATGAGAAAAGGCTGAAAACTTGCCCTCCTGTTTGTAGTCTGGGAAAAATAGAAGCTTAACCACAGAAGAAAGGTTAATGTTAATGTAAGATTCAAGAAGAAATTGGAATACAAGGCACTGCTAAGTTAATAACAGTTTTCAGTGCCTGTATGCATGTATTTTTGTGTGTTTACTTGATTCCATGCTGATGCTTATGGCAAGTGCTGTGAATAAATGGCCTGGCAGAAGTTTAAAATAACTTAAAGTAAAATGAGAGAAAATAATTGAGATTTATAAAATATTTTTAAACAATACCTCATTGTTTTTAGAGTAATCTCATGACTTGTTCCTTCGAGGTGTGTGTTCATACATATTCTTTGTATTGCAGAAGATAAATGGGTTGCAAGTATAAGTACTGTCCTGAACTATTCTCTATTAAACAAGCTTTTCTAAGTCAATTGTAAAGTTACAGGACTTTAAAATAGAATAAAATGCATCTTGTTACCTGATTTCTAAAAAAAATTTAGCTATCAGGTAAAACTGAAAACAAATCTAAAACATTTTCAAGCTTGACAGAAGCTTTCCCTTTTGAGGGAGCTCATTTAGAAAGGAAAATAAAGCAGATACGTATGAGTGTTTGTATAGGAAACTCTTCTCTAGATGTTAGTGTCTCCCCCAGCAAACTCTTGAGGCACTTCACTCTGTAGCTGCTACTTTCTTAGGCCAGCTAATTAGAAGTTGCCCTAACTCTTTACTTTTACGTTAGTGTCTCTGTGTAGTTGGGACATACCTGGCTATACCTTCCTCAGTACTTCTTACTGGAAAAAATTGGACGGGATTTTGTATGGTTTGGATCAGCAGCCCAGACAGAGCACAATCCATTACCTTGACCAATCAAGGAATAAGAATAGAAAAGACTCAGAACTGATATACTGACAGTTAACGACTTGCTGCCAAGGTGGAGGAAAGCAGATGGGAAGCGATGTTTCCAACACATGACTGCAAGTCCCAGCTAGTCTAGAGCGCGTAGGTAGAAAAACTTAGCTCAGTTGCATTTAAAAGATAATAAAAACAAGGAGTTAAAATAAGCAGATTTTAAAACATGGGGGAAAGGCTATGTACGACAGAACAATCTGTTCTGAACAAGCAAAGCTCTTTGCTTCTAACTGAACAATTGAAAGAAATTGAGGGAGCGAGGCATTTCCCACCTTCTACATCCAAAGAGAAATGTCAAGAAGGTGGACAGGTACAGACACAAGTACTATAAAGCAACAAAGCCTCTGCTTTGGAGTGCGTGCCCACCTGAAGTGCAAATGCGTGTAAGAGCACATCTCAGTGCAGCTCACGGATCTGCAGTTCCTGGGGAGTATCCATTCCCCATCATGGTCTGTATGCACTACGGCAGAAATAGTTAGCCAGGCTTCTGTAGGTGCCTTCTCCAACTGTACTCCGTAATAAAAGTTGAAAGTGCACTGAATTACAAAGAGTGGTTAAGAAAAGCTGCTGGTGCTGTTTTACTTTATAGCTGTCTGCCTTACAGCAAAGTGTGTTTTGACTTTGTAGAAAATCTGTAGTAATAAATAGCCAATTGACTTTGGCTCAATTTCAGTTTTGTATTAATTCAGTTGAGGCACTGGAATGTGCTCAAGTGGCTAAAATGCAAAAGGTTTTTGATGGATTCTTTTTTTTTTTTTAATCATTAAGTCTCTACTAAGATAACAGAGAATAAATATAGCAAAGACAGCCTAGGTAGGATGGGTAGGAGAAGCCTCTGCTTTTTAAATGTCAAGATTCACCTATCAAAGTTAAAACAGAAGTGTTCCTAAGTATTATAGTTTGTATATGAACACATTGGTATTACAAACAAAAGCTTGGTATGTGTAGTTTTCATTTAACCAGCAAAGTAGTATTAATTTTTAAAGAAGTAACTGTTGCTTAAGATGCTATTGTGTTTGAGTAATGAATTTTTAATGCTTTTGTAGTATGCGCATGGATTAAAATCTATTATTTATTGTACCTCCACTTGGTTGGTAAAGGTGATGATTTTATAGCACCAGTAGTCATACAAACACAGTCATTCTGAACTGATGGCTGATAATAAATTTCCTTACTGTAAATGTCAGTGGGTTTTGTGTGTTGCTGCCATTACATCTTGTTTGGAAGGCTGAATATTACACAATTATGGGAGGCACCAGATGGCATCATTAACAGGAATGCTCTGAATGTTTACCACTTATGTGCATGTGTGAAATTAAAAGTAAGATGACCTATCTTTATTTTGAAAGCATGGTGTCAGTACTATACAGGTGTTAATGACATTTGCAGCAAACTAAAATAGTCATTTCGGCTTAAAAACAGGTCAAGCTTGTTTTAAAGCTTTTTCAAAGCATTTTGTGGATTGACTTTGGAAGTAGCATAATTCCAGCTTGTAAGGAGGGCGTAGATACTTTTTCCACAGAAACGTAATGTTCACTATTACAAAATGGAGAAGCACAGCTGCTGTCACTAAAATACAACTCTATAATAAGCTGCAAATCAATCTCCCCTTGTATCCTAGTGCTGTTGTTTAGTTACCTTGTGTTCATTATTTTCAGTATGAAATATGATGATGTTTTTTAAATTTTATTTTTTAAAGCTTTTAATTTTATACATCTCTTACATTTTTCAATGAATTCAATACATTTAGAAAATGCTACCTCTGTTGCCATGAGTCTGTATGCAGAGTAGGTAGAGTGGACAGAGATGCTTGTGTCTTCTCCATTTCCACAGCATACACAATCCTGTTTTGATACAGGTATTGGGGTAGTTGTGATGCGTTGTGGTGGTATCTTCTCTCAAGAGAAGTCCTCAGAGGGAAACCTTCCTGAGCCAGCCGGCATTGAGAGATTTTTCCAGTTAAGTCTCATCAGGGATGTTCAGGTTTTCCCATTGTGCCTTTTGGACCTGGACCAGAGAGGTGAAGCAGGACTAGCTTAAAATCAAAACTTAAGGAAATCGTTCTGTTCATTGTGGAAGAAAATAATTTAATGTCTGAAAATACTAGTGGTATTTTCAGTTACATATAATTTTGCTGTACATGGGTAATTCCTAATTTTATTTTATTTTGTTTATTCTGCCTGAAGGTGGTATAATCAATGTGTACTCTGATGGCACGAGAACTCTGTAAAATAAACCCGAGAAGTTAAGGAGACATTTTTTAAGTTAATGATGGTCTTTGGCTGGCTGCTCAGATCCTGGCCCTAGCGCAGGAAAGTATTTTCCATATCCATTTACATTCAGAGCCAATTAGAATAAATGAGTGTTTTCCCATTAATTTTTAATGGCTTTGGTTCAGACTGTTAGGTCCCAACTTCTTTTGTGAAATTGTCAGTAAAGACTGAGCTTTGATTTAAATTATGTCATTTGGAGTCCACTTGCTTACCTAGTTGGAATGACTTAATAGCATGTTAATAGTTATGCCACTAAAAGAAAGATTTAAAGAATTCTCTGTCAGCCCTGATAGTTGGGAAGCATTTGTATGCTTGTTCGACCCTCCAGGCTCCAACCTTCTCTATGCAGGAGTGCAGAGCACCATGACTCTTGATTTTGGCACAGAGTAGTGACAGGGACCAAGCTGCAGGCACCCCCTTGCTGGACCCAGATTTAGGACCTTCTCTCTCTGCCTTCTGGAAGTGCATGGTAAAAGGATATGCTCGGGCATCAAGGATTGCGTGACTAACAATGAAAGCTAGGTTGGCTATTCAAATGACGTTGTTCAGATGTCTTGGAAATTTGTTCAAATAACCTGTTCAAAGATGAGAGTTACTAAAATTAATTGTGTAAATTATGTGTTTAGTACAAACCATTTTGGTAGTTTTCAACTTCTAAATTGCTCGGCATGTTTTTTTCATGTTATTCAATTAGCTTTTTGTGCCAGTCTTAGTAGGCTGAAGCATCTGTCTGCTTTAAAGCTATGGGTTACAATCCTTTTCCAGGATTGCTGTTTCAAGAGTGAGATGAGGCAGGAGCTCCTGGGCGCCCAGTTTCTAAGGCAGTTGCCACCCGTTGAGTTGTTGGTACAGTCATAGACGTTTGGCTTTCCTGCAGTTTTGCCTGGAGAAGCAGAAATGCTAAATTACAGAAATATAGAAACTGTAGCTAACCTTCCTTGCTAAGAAGGCAAAACTATTAACCTGTCACAGATGAATGGCACTTTTTGGGAGAAGGCATGTCATTGAGAGGAGCTGGCACTATTTATACTGCTGATTTGTGGAGAAGCAGAGCTGTGTAGTGAGAGCAGACCTGCTCATACCCCCATCACGAAGCACAGAGGGGCTGCAGGGACAAAGCAAGTGGAAGTTTGCACCCTTGAACTGCCCAGCCCCTGTGCTGCAGAGCCTTGTTGCTGGGTAATCACCAATGTCATGGCGTGCAGCACAAAAATGTACACTAGGATGCTGCTGGTCCTCACTGCAACTGCCAGAACCAGTGAGAGTGCCAGAGGTACCCCAGCGGAACGGTTTCCATGACAGCTTTCCCAAAGCACCTCTGCCTCTCTTGAGCAGACCCGTCTCCATGTGGACGGGCACAAAGCAGCACAGGCGGTGAGGGCTCAGCGCCATCCCTGTCCTCCTCGGCTTGCAGCAGCCTGGCATCGTGTGCCTGTGTGCTTCATGCTCCCTGGGAGCAGTTTGGTGCAGGATGGTGCCACCTGAGCGGCTGCACCTTGGTGGTCGTGGGGAGCCAGGTGGTGCCAGGGCATGGTGTGCACCAGAGGAATGCGGCAGGCAGGGCTTCGTGGATGTGCACATGTTCACCAACTTGGACGGATTCAGTCCTGTGTTTGGATGCATAGTGCATCAATCGTGCTTCTGCTGGGGCAGGGTGGGGGGAATCCTGTCAGTTCAAAGCACTGCCTGCCGGGCTGCTGTTAGCACAGTGAACTTTTATAGATGCTGGATTTCTGTGCAAGGTGGCCAATCTTGTAGTCAGATGACTGAGTGATTATTGGTGGTGGCATTTGCAATGAGACTTTGGGATCAGCTAACATCACTGGTAAGCAGCATGGATATTGGTTTATCCACCTCTACAGATTAACTCAGTGTCCATTGCAGTTGCTATTTCCAGAGACTAAT
This sequence comes from Anarhynchus alexandrinus, assembly GCA_008711295.1. NCBI lineage: Eukaryota > Metazoa > Chordata > Aves > Charadriiformes > Charadriidae > Anarhynchus > Anarhynchus alexandrinus. The sequence goes on from VUYV01000310.1 coordinate 465,405, forward strand.
GCAAGCTGCTAGCTTTTTTTCTTGGTTGGTTGTTTCTGTGCAAACTGTGCACAGTCAGTGTCTTCTCATACGAGTTCTTTACCCAGTGACTGGCCGTACACGTTTCTCTGTTATACAGACTTTGAGCTCATGGAGGTCAGTCCTTTGCAAGGACCTCTGAAGAGCAAGACAGTGAGACAATCTTTTGGCATTGCATCAATAGACACTGTAGGATTATTGCAAGCTCCTGTTTTTCTGTTGTTCCGTTGGGCACAGCCAGATCGTCTCTGGGAGTATTTACTCCCAGAGAGTAAATGGTCTAGCTTCTTCGGTCTAGCTTCTCGACATCAAGTGAATAGACCTATGATGGTTTATGTGAATTTGACATACAGAATTGAGAGCCATCCAGCTCAGCCTCTCCTGTATTTCCTTTCACGTTTATGCTGGATTCCAGCTAGATAATATCTGGAAGGTATTTCAGACTGAAGTTCCTAGATGTTGCTACATTTTTGTGTACTTCTTTTAATCTTGGCAAAAAAAAAAATATTCTATTTACTACCTGCTTTCTCTTCCCTCCAAGAATACCTTTGGGGTAGAAATCAGTCAATGAATATGTAGACTGTTTTTCCAGAAGCTGAAGATCAGCATTTACCCATATGAAGATTCGTATAATAATACTGGCTTTGTTCATAAAGGCCTTTGAGGTCTATGGATGAAAAATATTATATAAAGGCTAGGTATTATCTGTGCAAACCAGTTTTATAGAGCCACAGTTACTAAAGAAGGGTTCTTTGACAAAGATGTCAAAATTCGGGCTGCAGTCTTCATCATAGTTGTATTTCTTTCTCTTTTTCCTTTTCCCTCTGTTTTTGGTGTTTGTGTAAATCAGCGAATGCTTGGAAACAGCTTTTCAAAACATGTTTACAGACATTCCTAATGAGACTCTTTGGAATGTAGCTGGTATTTAAAAAAAAAAACAAAACAAAAACCTCCCCCCCCCCCAAAAAAAAACCAACAACCAAAAAACTAATGCAGGCTGAAAAAACACGCATTTTCCAATATTTTTTGTTCATATCTCCTTGATAAACATTGATTTTTCTTTTTTTCTTATGATTCAAATGGAGCTTGAAATTAAAATAGGTCTGTTTGTTCACCTTCTTGTTTGCCTGCCACTATCGCTGACCTCAGCACTAATCTAGGAACAGGTTTGTTAATCATTTTTACTCCTTCTGATGTTTTTTTACAGTAACAGAGTTCAAATTACGTAGATCCTGTACAGCAGTAACTATCACTCAGGTTTCTCAACAACAAATGCCAAATTAAAGCAAAAGCATCGCAGACAGGCGTAGAATCCCCCATTCTGGAGCGTGTCCAGAGAAGGGCAACAAAGCTGGTGAGGGGTCTGGAGCACAAGTCTTATGAGGCGTTCCTGAGGGAACAGGGAGAAAGGGAGGCCCAGGGGAGACTTTACCGCTCTCTACAACTACCTGAAAGGAGGATGCAGTTGAGGTGGGGGTCGCTCTCTTGTCCCAAGGACCTAACGATAGGACAAGAGGAAACAGCCTCAAGTTGCACCAGGGGAGGTTTAGGATGGATATTAGGAAAAAATTATCCACTGAAAGGGTTGTCAAGCATTGGAACAGGCTGCCCAGGGAAGTGGTGGAATCACCGTCCCTGGAAGTATTTAAAAGACAGGTAGACGTGGTGCTGAGGGGCATGGTTTAGTGGTGATTTTGGCAGTGTTAGGTTGATGGTGGACTCGATGATCTTAAAGGTCCCTTCCAACCTTGACAATTCTATGATTGGGCTGGGAAGATCCCTCCAGGTGGTTCCCTGTTACTTCCTCTAGTAATGAGGGATCTGTGACGATGCTGAGTACGTGACGAATGAGGCAGTCTGTTTATCTTGTAGCACCCTGAGCAGTCCTCTTGAATTCACGGACACTTTAATATACTTAAAATTTAGCAAACACTTAAGTGTGTTTAGCTTGATAAGGCCCAAGTCCTCAGTGTGTAATAAAATCAAGTCTAAATTCTGCTGCATTATGGAGTCTTTGCACGATGAGTTCCAGTGATGAGTGTAACAGCTCTTTGACACACTGCTGATGTTCTACTAGGATATATTTACCAATATCCAATTCAGAACATTGTACTGCTCCTTTTCTGTCAAAGCCTAAATCCTTTGTCCAACTTAGGTTTTCATTTTTGGGTGTTCAGTTTTGATTTTTCTGTTTAAATGAGGGTAACACTTGCTATAAAACCAGACCTATTGTAGGACAATTACAATATATATTTTTATAAATCCTGCAAATAGCCCAGGATGTAATGTTTAAAAACACAACTAAAAGGAGCTACAAAATATTCTTCATCTGAGTTTGTACCACCAGTGTATACTGTTGCGTAAATGTACAATGAATACATTTCCAGGCAATATGCAAACTGAGTGGCTACCCAGATGGGAGATCCAGGCATGCACAATGAAGGTATGATGCTTTACCTGATTTGAAAGTGCAAAGAAAAAACCGCATAAAAACATGTTTGCTAAAACCAAATAATTATTTCATGTATCTTTTTCCATTGGTTACTTAGGGTAGAAGGGTGTGGAATATTTACTGCTATAAATTAATCCTACTCTGGCACATATTGTGCTGTGAGGTCATAAGTGAAAGACATTATTTACATGCAGGGTTTGTGTTTTCAGTGGAGTATTCTGAGAAATGCATAAGCATTTTTAATGGAAGTAATGTTTGAAGGCCTCTAAGTGGATGGCAGTGGCTGTCCACATGAAAAAATATCCCCTGTGGTTTAATCAAGAAAGGGCACCTTTGTCAGCAGTTGGAATCGAAGGCATAGATGGCCCTCTGCCCTCCCAGGTGGAAGCAATGTGACAGGTGGTGCAATGGCAGAGGCTGTCAGATACCAGAGTAGAAAGGAGGAAAAATAATCTTTTTGATAATCAAAGAAAATACTTTTTTTCTGAGCTATGTGTGCCTTTTCTAACACTGGCAATTATTGCTTTTTGCCTTACATTAGTTAATGATTGGTGTTTTATTTAATAAATTGGATACAAAATAAACAAGTTAGAGTTTGCTATTGACCTATCAATTATGATGTCTGATTACTCCTCTGGGGAACATATGTAGTCATTTGTCCTGACATTTTGTTAAAATAAGGTGGTATTATGGGACCAATCCACCTAATTCCTTACTCCCTGGGGCCATTTAGTGTACTTAGCTGTTAGAAAGGTGATTTCTGAAGCATGACAGCTGTTGGTATTGGGGCCATTGTGTGGTGAACAAAAACGGTTATATTCCACTCATATGCTGCCTTTGTATCATTGATACAGAAGCCATTTCATAAATTAGATACAACTCTTCCCTAGTAAATTGTATTACTGCTTTGTATTTCATTGTTGGAGTACATTTTTAAAAAACACAAAACACCAGAGCATTGCAGTAGGAAATGTTTGAACTTGGCATTGCTGTAAGGTCTATTGGGTTTATCCTATTAGCTGCTGACATTCCTGTCCAGTTATTTTGGTTGATTAGGTACATTACAAGTAGTTTCTCTTCATGTTCCTTTTACCATTTTATTAATTTTGTTAAAAGCCACATTTCAGCAAGAGCATCACTAATAATTTTTCCTCCAGAAGGCATTGCTTTTCTAGAAAGCTGCAATTCTCTGTGCGCAGCAAGATAAAGCCTGTCAGAGTTCTTGTCTGCAGAGTTCACAAACCCGAGGAATTTGGATACCAAGAGTAGGGCCTTAAGCACAGTATCCTCAACACAGATTTGTGGTACGGTCAGATCTCCGCAAGTGTCAAGAATTGTAGAACAATGTCAAACGTTGTAGTTGGGGCGTACCCATTTAGTATGTTATAAAAAAACATAGTGCAAGTCTTATTTGAAGCAGCGGGAAATGCCTTTAATAATTGGCATTGGTTCTTCTAATTTCTTAAAGCCTCTTCCAGTGATGTACATTTTCAGTGAAATATAAAAGGTTTTTTCAGTTTCTGAGATGTGGAAGTGTTACATCTTCATTTATGATCAAAACCATTTTTACTGGCAAATCCTGCTGTAAGAAGTGTTTAACCATGTTAAAAAGCACTGGCTTGCAATTAGATTGTTAGGCTTGTTTGTAGAGACTTGTAGATGACTTATCTAACAACAGTTTGGGCAGCATTACAGTCGTTCCGTGACTTGGCCCTGGCTAGTTGAGTCGTTCCTGGTGCAGGGGTGCCTCCGAGCCTGTAAGCATGTGCTAGGTTTCACACGTTTGACTTTGTTAAGCAGCCACCATGGGCTAGTATACGTTTTAAGGCATCTTCTGGAATTTTCTTAGTGAAGTCCAGTCCCTGAGATGAATCTGGCTCACCACTGGATGTCATCATTGCACTGTGATGAACTGCAACCCAAAGAACACTTATCTGGCAGTAAAAAATCATGTTGCCTGACCAAAGAAGAAATTTAATTTTGCCACATTTTAAATTACTTGCTATACAGTGATGACAGATTGCAAGTAATTAATCCATAATCCTTCCTTAACGTGTAGAACAGCACTCTAGTGTGTTACACAGACAATTCTCCTCCTCCTGTAGTGAGGCTATGCTGAAATCTCAGCTGTGCATCTCCGCCATTGCAAAGACATGGTATAAAAGATCTCTTGGGGGTCTCAATGTGCCACATACTTCTTGAGAAGGCCAATGTAATTACCATAGCTTTAAAATAAAATACTTACTCTTCATATATTGAGTTACTCTGTCAACTAATATATAGAGAATATATTTCTACTGTAATTTCATAGGAGGAATTTAGAGGACTTAATTTTATTAACCTTCTGTCTCCTATTCATAATAGATGAAAACCTGTTAGAAGTCTTAGATTGCTTCCTGCCTAAGTAACACAGCAGAAATATATAGAAGTGTCTGACAAATAATAAAAGTAACTCCATTTTCTATTTGTCTCTTCAGTGTGTCTATGAACCTGCAGTTACGCATTCTGTGAATGTATACAACCCAAAGCAATAAGAAAAATGTGAAGTGTGTTGTACTGCAAGATGTAAAGTATTTCCCTGTCTTTCATCAGAAATTTGAAAACTAAATAGAGTTCAGGGCAGAAAAAAAAATGTCAAATGGAATATTATATCTTGACCCTTTCTTGCATATTTGTTTTGAGAATCTCTGCTAGTGAAACCTAGAGACACAAATTAAAAAAAAAAAAGTAAAAAAATATGGACTTTGTCTTAACCAGTGTATGCATTAAGAAGAATGGAAACTGAGAAGCTAGTAATAAAAAACTTTATAGCAAGATTTTGGTCTTGGTGGTGTTGAGATACTAGTTTACTCATTTGACAGCTGGCTTTCAGTGTAGCTGCTCTGTATTTAAGAAAAAAGAAGGTTAATTCTATCATTTTGAAAGACGGTTTTCAATTAAACACACAAAGACACTCAAGATATAAGTTCCTAATTAATTTACAAGTAAAACCATTTCCATAAATAAGATAGCAAGAGTAAAAACTGCTCTAGAAGGTATAAAAATGGCCTTAACGTTATGTAAATATGTTCCCCAGGTGTTAGCTAAATGGTAGTAAATTATAGAAGAGGCAGTGTTTTCTTCTCTCTTACAAGGACTCCATAGCATCTTTTCCAGGAGAAGCCAGACCATTAAGCTGTGCTAATTTTCTGTGACTTATTAAACATGCACATATTTCAACATTTTAGTACCATTTATCTACTGTGTTATCTTGTGCTGTGCACAGAAAAATCATAGCATTCGTCACGTCAGTGAGCCGTCATAAGTTTTGTATGCATGCAAGGTAATACATTACTGATGGTTTAATGATTCTTAGCAGACTTTTGCTGGGGTTTTTTAATGCATTTCTATGTAATTTTACATGTGTTTTACAGTTGAGTTATTCTTTGAACCACATAAATCGGAAGCTGGTACTGGAATCTAAAGCATCTATCAACACTAGAATTGTGGTGGTTGGTGCATCTGATGTTGGAATATCTTTTCTGGAAACGCTTGTTTTTTGGTAAGTTTTTAATTTGGTTTCCTTTACTGAGAAGAACGTTACCTTTTGTTTGAAGGGGCTTGCTTCCTCCGTTTAGAAGCATGCTTTGAGTCTGTATCCAAGTACTAGATGTTAAAGGTCTGAGTGCCTGTGGATGTAAAAGAGAGAGGTGCTTGCATCCTGGCTGTCTCTGGAACTCAAAAGTGCTGACAAAGTTGCTCATAGATACTCAAGGTGAAGGCACACTGAAAATGAGAATTCTACATAAAATCTCTTTGACCCTTGTTTTTATACAAAGATCCTGTAAGTGGAAGTTAAGTCCATAGCTGTTCATGTGTGCTCCAAAGTAGTATTGATCTTTAAAGCTAGTTGTGCCCAGTGGGATCACAAATCACTGTCTGAATCCCTCCCATCCCTTACCTCATTGTAAGTGTGTGTTTTCAGAGCTGTGCAGAAATGTTCGACATAAGCTTGTTGAATTGTAATCTCACTGTGATTCTTTTGATTCTGATAATACCTTTGATTCTGATGAGGCTTTTGATGTTTGGGATTATTCAGGAACCAAAAAAAAATGTCATTTTTGGCCCTTCTGCCATTTTTGCTGTAGACCCTAGAGTGGGTATTGGAAAGGTCTAGCAGAGGACACTGTTCTCTCACAGTCTAAGCCTGCTCGGTGGCCCACCAAGAACACAAGCCATCAGCATACATTAAAGAATTTTTGGCAGTAAAACTGCAAATTGAATTGCTGTGATTATCTTGAGTTATCCAAACTGGAGTAAATAAACTGTATAAACTGGTTGAGAATGGGAATAAATGTATGCAACTGTTTTGATACCTTCTGTGGTCTAAACCAGAGTAAACTTGTAGACAAGTTCTGCTGTTTTTACAGACTTTCCAAAGTTAGGGAAGGGGTGCTGTCTCTGATATCTCACTGCTTGCACCTTCTCTGCGCATCAGTACCCCCTCCATACCAGTTTTAGGGGGTTATCAGGAGGTCAGACTGTGTATGTGACAATGCAATTCCTTTAATGCAGTTGTTGCTTTCCTCAGCAATTAAACATATGCACTAGAAATGCTTGAATGACTTGCAGAAGTGAATATAAAATTCAAATTCTGTATGTGATTGTTACAACAAAATGTTCATTGCAAAAACTAAGGGAGGTTGGCATTTTTATGGTTGGCAGAGAATTGAAAATTTTGCCTATTTTTCTCAGTTAAGCCAAGACTTTGTGTTTCTACAACAACCATTAATAACATCACAAATTAAAATATCAATATGGCAAGAGAAGAAAATGTTGAAGTGCTTTATGGATGTTGTTATATTGCTGGAGCAGTGAAGAAAAAATACCTGCTGCTTGCTCTTTTTTCTTAGATCCTGACTTCCTGTAGAGCATCCCCTCTTGGGATAAAATAATTTTCTTCTCATCCTCCTGTTCTCAGCACCTTTTATGCTTTCCATTCCACTCAAAATTCAGTTAAAAATGTACTTTAGAGCTATTAGCCCCGTTCTTGTTGTTCATCCCATGCTGTTTATTACTATGCTTTCAGTATAAAATACTGTGAGGGAAAAACGAAGCACATTTATGCTCCAACCAAGTCTGTCAGCCAGAAGCTAAGTCTTTCTGTAGTGAACAGGACATATAGATAGTATTGTGTCTGGGGCAATCCTTTATAGGTATCTTCCTCTGAGATGCCTCAACCAAGACTTTTCAACCAGAAGTTTTGTTTGAACCATATTCTCGCCAAGGGTTCTTGCAGAACATGTCCTTCCTGTGCATAGGAGAGAGTGCTTGTCTTCAGCGCTGCACAAATGGAGTGCTCCTGCTTGAGAGAAATTGAGTATTGCTCTCAGAACGCAAAAAGCAAGCAGTCAGCACTTAGTGCAAAATGTCACAGAATTTATATTAATATATGTATAACTTTAAGAAAGACTATTTTTTTCATTTTCACATCAGCAGCAGATAAAGTCTCCTGATCAATGTGAAGGCCTTTTAATACAATTTAGGTTCATTTACTCATAATTTTCTAACATTCTTTGCAAAGGTTACATGCACTAAAAATAGCTAGATTGAATCAATTTGTAAGCCCCTAATCCTTAAAAAGAGGAAGTAGTTTTCTCCTCATTGTTCTTCATACTTAATTATTTTACATTATCGGTCACCATGGAAACACACAAATGTAATTCACTTACCTACATAACAATTATTAGAACTAGATTTTACAAGTGTTTTCAACTTGTTTGAGACTGAAGAATATATTTTTCATTGAGCAGAGAAATAATCACCGAGAATTACCTCTCCTCACTGGAGGGCTGCAGCTGGCGGCCTCTCGCTCCCACTGTGCCGGGGCAGCGGCACCGCAGCTCCCGGCACGGCACGTCTGCCGCGGCAGAGCGCTTCGGGGGAAGTTCGGGGTTGTCACTTGTCCAGCAGTGCCGCAGAGCAGCCGTGGGCACTGTCGCTTATCCACCCGAACCCAAAATGAGCTTTATAATCCGTGCTGCAAAGGGGAACTGTGTGCCGTGAACTGTTATCTTACAACATGCTGCTTCGGTCTTTTGCTGCGGCTCGTTACCTTGCGGTTGGAGTATCTGGAAACGGAGATCGTCACAGAGCACTGGTGCACCCAAATCGGTGCCCGTTATTTCAAAGGGCAGTGCAGAAATGCTGCAAGTGAGTATATGGAACAACCTGCCAGTAGGGGAAGCTTCTTCCTAACGCTCGGGGTACTCTGAGCCCTGGAGAATTGCATCCGTTGTGCTTAATCTAAGGCTAGGGCAGCGAAGGTGATCTCATTATTCATGTTTCACCGTTCAAATAAATATCTCCTGCTGATTTTTTTTTTTTTCCTCGGCATGTAATCACATGCAGACACGTGTTTTCAGCTATAGTGCTACTTTTCTTTAGGGCGCATATGAATTTTTTATTCAAGAAACAGGCGGATGATGGAGATGGCAGTGCTGGAGTAGTGCAGGCAGGACCCGGCCTCCCTTCTCCTGCCCGGCCGGCTGTCAGTGGGTACAGGTGCGAAAGCGGCTCCCCAGGCTGCACCGGGGCTGCTGCTGTCCCATACGTGAGGAGCTGCAGTGAGCTGGGCAGCAGAGCCGAGATGCTGTGGAAGGAGGCGGAGGGGGGGTGGGGGGTGAGGGGTGGTGAGTTGCATCATAAATTGCTGCAGTAATTAACTTCCCTGCAGGAGCACGGCAAGCAGGGAAGGAATCGTGATTCCCACAATTCCTGCATGAGTCTCCTCCTGGGCAGTGCAATTATATGCTTCCCCTTGCACAAAGCCAGGACTTAGGTCACTCTCTAGCACTAAGACAAGGCGTATATAAATTGCAGCAGCATCAGACCATTTGTTAAAGCGGTGTAAACTCTGAGCGAGGTCCAGTCCTAAAGGAGAAGTTGCAATGGAACAAACGCCCGCCTTGTGAAAAAGCAGCTCAGCCCAGCAACACGGAGTCTCAGCCTCTATTGTTCACTGCCCTCCAAACTGTTAGCGCTGCCTGGTGCTCCTGCCTCCCCTTTGTTGTAGGACGTGGGGAGAAAGCTCTTTCAGCGTCAGAGTGAATCAAGTGGAAAAAAAACCAAACTCCAGAGAGAGGTTAAGCTAAAATGCAAGTTTTATTTATTTTTAGTTTCCCTGCAGTGACTTGGGGCGGGCGGAGGGGGGAATTGCAAGGAAAAGAGTTTTATCAGTCATTCTGGTAAATATGAGTGTGACGCCACTTACACTTGCAGTACTGTGAGCCACTAGCATTGACAAATTATCATGAATGAAGACCCTAAAGAGGAGTCTGATTTAAGACTAAAGGAAGTTTTTTAAAGAGTTACCCTTTTTTTGTCATCCCCACTGAGATCAAGTATGCATATACTAAATTTGTAAATGAAAAAGATGTTTTAAATATTCAACTCACAAGTATTCAATGAAAATTATGTCTGAAAGTTATTTGCAGGTGTAAAATCTGTTTTCATTAATACAGAACATGAGAGAAGGAATAATGAGTTCAGTTTAGAGTTCTGCAAATACCAATTCTTGGAGGTGAGGTTCAGCAGGAAAAATACCAACTACAGTTAAATAATTTATTTAAAAACCTGCAAACAGCTAGAATTGGGGATACTGAGTTACATAGTCCTCAGTTAAACCACTGTTCCCTTAAATGTATATCCTGATGAATGTAAGCTATAGCCCAGCATTTTAAATCTGTTCATATTCCCAAGTACCGAGATGCTTTAAAAAATAACCTCATTGCTAAATACTACTTTAGCAGGAGGGCGGGTATTTTTTTTTGTTGTTTCTTCTTGTTTTCTTTTATAACTTAAGAACAATGGTCATGGCGCAGTGTTAGGCCAGAAGAACATACAGTTAAAAAAAAAAAAAAAGCATTTTCAGTTTATTGTGGTGGATGATTCACGAAACAGCATGCTAACTAGTATGCCTTGACAGCAGGTGATTGAAGTTTGGCTGCAAGAATGCAAAAAGCTTGCTCACAGCAGTATCTTGTCATTGGTTCCAGTGTAGTGAACCAATTAGCTTTTTATCCACCTCTTTGCATATAGCTGTGGAAAGCGTTATTGTCTTCTGATTACAGGGAAAACCCTTTTTAATCCATGATTTCGAAAACCTCCTTAATCCAACCTCTGGTGTAAACAATGACTTATTCTCTGAGGACGCTGGAAATATACATAATGTGCTACACAAAATAGCAATAAATGAATGGTAGCTAAGATCACAGTATCTTGTATGAAAATGTTGTGAAATGTATTTGCCTTTCCGTGTGGGTGCATGAAAATAATTATTGCCTTTAAAAAGCAAATGGATTAATGTATATTTTTGTCAAAGCCCTGAACTTTTTTTCGTCAAGTAGAATTAGAATCTAACACAGTAAATCTGTGGGGTTTTGTCTGCAGGACAGTTTTTCCCTTTGTGAGTTAAACGTATCTAAGATTAGCTTAGAAATGGCAGGGGTTTTTAAAACACGGTTTCTGACAGAACAGCTATGACTGCCGTTATCTGGCAGCACAGTATTATACAATATCCTGCACATCTGTCCTGTTTGGCAATAGTTAGCATAATGCTTGCTGTTTAATTAGGCTTTTTATCTTTGCATTTGTCTGAGAACATCTGAAGCCTTCCATGTTGCCTGTCACTAATTAGTTGACTAATTAAATAGTTAGTGCTTACTTGCTGATCACAGAGCTAACATGTAATGAATGGTTTAGTGATCTTCATTGTTTTTTACTATCTATCTTTGCCACATGAATTGATATACATGTGCTTCCTTTTGACTGCCTTTTTTTTCATACCAAGGCGAATCCAGAACAATGTTGTAGTCGACCATGTGTTCAGTGTCACCAGGCCTGCGTCCTTCAGACATTGTTGCCTTCCATCATTTCTGGTGAATAGAGATCGAGTTGTGACAGAGATAAATAAGATAGGTCATATCTCGCCTTGTTGCGCAGTCAGGATCACAATGAACACTGTCAGTGACTGATACCAGACATAAACTAGGGGAGAGGATATGGGTCAAGATCAGCCTTCCTAACAGCCATTTGACATGCCACTGCCAAAAAATGATACTCAATTAGCATTGATATGTGGTTATTTCATAGTTATAGTCTTGCTGTAGAGACAGTTTTCAGTTTTAACTAAGATTATTTCAACTTCAAGTACTTGCCCTTTAAACATATGCAAACATTTGTCTGACCCCAAACTATTCTTTCACACTTTAATTTGTAAGTAATTGTAGATTTTCTTTTGCTACTATTTATATATGAATACTTAAAACTTCTTGTTGCATGTTAAAACCGGTCTTGGAAATAGTAGTCTTCTCATAAAAGACCTTTTTCAAAATTGAAATGAGTCATAAGAATTTTTATAGAATTATATTTTGTATCTATTGTACTTCTCCTGGTGACTAAGTATGACATTAGCATGGCTGTTTCAACAGCTCTGTGCAGAGCTTGGTAACCTGACTACCCGAAGCATCTGGTAGCTCTCTGATCAATGCAGTTCAAAGCAAATAAAGAAGCATTCCAAGTGCAAACACTGCATTTAGGTTTTCCACTTCTCTGCTAAAGCAATGGAGGGGATGTACTTTCTCTTCTGTTCATATTTATTTTTCTTTGTTTGAAGTATGTATCCCAGGGTTGTTGTGGAGGTATAACTACTGAGTTCTTCAAAGCAGTCTATAAACTGCCTATGGGTTGTTTTTGAAGCACAGAAGACTGTTCAGACTACTACAGTGGAGAAAAAATTAGTTGGCTGGTTAAGTTGTGATCCTTCCCTCTAGTGATTAGTATTGATTTGATTCCTGTTCATGTGTGTGTGTATATGTATGTACTCTAACGGGCAGAGTGAGGGTTGTGACAAGTGAAGATCGCTATTTGAAGGTACTTGCTTGTTTTTTCTGAATGTTTGATGAGCTGAAATTTCAAGGTTCCTGTTCTGCATTGCTGTGATTACCCTCCAGATCCCAGGAAGGAGATGAGTCTGAATGCAGTTTACATTGAAATGAGAGTCAGGAGCACATAAGATATAGTAATGAGATGGTGAATCTTTACTGCATGCTGTGTTACCTAGATTCCCAAACTTCTAATGTGGATTGGTTGGGTTAGATGGAGCTCCACAGTGCTGTAGCTCGATTGCTTCCAGTACCCATGTTACCATGCTGCATTGTGGTGTGAATTGTAACACATCATGTTGTGTGGTTTGTTTCCCTAGGAGTGTGGTGGTCAGTAGCATCTCTGCATTAATCAGGCATAATTTCAGTTTCATGGGAGCTACAGGGCATGGGCCGTTTGGGAAGGAGCAGTTGGAGAAGTATCATGTTGCCCTGGTGAAGAGATGGGCATTACATGGCTTTGTGGTGCTGCACCTCTCAGAGCTGTTTTATGTTAAGGGATGCAATATCAGCGAGGCAGCTGTGCTCATCAGGCTGCCAGGGCTGGAGGTGCTGTGAGGCCCAGATCCGCAGCTGCTACATGCAGATGTTTGAGATCAGGAATTTTGGCCCAGCTGACTCCTCCACCAGCCATGTCCCTGTCCTTCCTGGGCTGCCAGCTTTCTGTCAAGAGGACGTGGCACTGGGGTGGTGCCTCAGAACATGCAACTTTTATGAGTATCTTCTCTTTCTGCATGCTCTATCTGTCAGGAGGAGAATGTATGGTCCTTGGCCATAAGCTAGGACAAAAACGTTGGTACAGATCTCAAGCCCTTCAAATTCAAGGGAAGTCTATCTTTTGACATCCATGGGCTTTTCTAGGGTGCATACTTTTCATCTCTGTGAAGGCAGCATTGCCAAATCTGCACCAAGCAACATCACAGAGTCAAAATATTCATATCCTCTGCAATAATATGGAAAATTGGGGTCTGGCAAGTAGACAGCCATAAAAAACCCCACCTTAGTTTTAACATGATTGGCCAATAATATTAAAAATGTCCTGTTAATAAGCTGGAATTTTCAGTGTATGTTATTCACTGAAACATTCACACAGGAGCAGACAAAACAGCAAAATTTCAACCACAGTCTAATTTTACTACCCAATTTATGGTATCTTTATTTGTGGAAAATGGTGTTGATGTCTCTCAACCACGATTTTAAATCTGCCAGGTGATTAAATTTAAACAGCTAGAGACTGTAACTACCAAGCCCATCATGAGATATCTCTCATTTTCTGTGTAGAAAAATAATTGCCCTGTTTTATACTTCGAACAGGCTGAAATGCTGAAACATTTATGGAATGGAAATTGAAATTTTAGTAAGGAAATGCTTTCAATAAAGTGGTGGTTGGATGGTACTTTGATTTGGTCGAATTCAAAGCCAACTTACATTTGGGTAGGTAGTGCTAATCTTGTAAACTTAGTAGCTATGGACATTCCCACATAAGTATATGGATGTGTCTGATTCAGTTATGTATTTTGTATGGGCCAAGAAAAGAGCTCTTTAGATTTTTTACCTGTTCGGTCACATAACAATTCGTACCATAAAGACTTTGCCACGCTGATTTTAATAAGCTAGATCCTGGAAATACCACAGATACTGAGGGAATACTATCGTTTTTGAAAGAGCCTGCTAAGAAATCTGCAGCTGGGTTGTTAGATGAGTCAAATTTTGGTTTGTACTTTGCTACAAAAATTCAGTATATGCTCACAGTGTTTCTCAGTGCAGAATGTTAAGGCAGTTCACATCTGAGCCTGAAGTGATACTACACTAAAAGTAAATAGGCAGATATGTAAATAAGCAAGTACATAAGACTTAGTTTTAAGTTGTGTTAGAAGTTTTCTCTTAAATGCTGTACTCCAGTGTTTGTATGTTACATGTGTTAATTGATAGGCACATTCAAAGCCTGGTATACACCTTGCAAGTACTGGCAACACGCAGAGTCAAAGAGACTTCTGAGAAGAAAGCTTAACCAGAGGTGGTTAAGGGAGGGAGAAGAACTTAGTGGTAAAATTGCAAAGGTCAATATGGGTTGAGAAGCAAAGTGTGGAAAAGAATTAGTCTAACAAAGGAAAAAAGACTCAACTGAATTACAGTACAAAGCCACAATCACTAGAGAAGACGGTGCAAAAAAGAATAGGGAAAGCTGAGTTGATATAGGTGAGGAAAGCAAAAAACAGTTGCTGGGAAATGAGAGGTGGTTAGAAGGGATAAAAGCAGTGACAGAAGGGTGGCTGAGTTGTTTCAGAAAAATGAGTTATGATATGGATAGGCGTTTGAAAGAAGAAACTGGAAAAAGACATGTTTGGTAACGTTCAGGGAGAAATCAAGATCGTGGGGTGATGTAAAGCTACCTAAAAAGGAGGAATTAATAAAATAATTTAAATGCAGTGGAGTCAAAGTTGCTAATGTTTTTAATTATATTGTCCAGGAAAAGGGTCGGCACAGAGGACAAAAGGGAGACAAGCATTAAAATGGAAGGGAATCTGGGGCTAACCAGGTAAAGGGTAACAAGTGAGAGGACTAATTGATTTACCCTAGCAGGAGAATTGAAATTTAACTAGAGAGGAACAGCTTTTGAGATGTGGTGTTGTGGAAGAGGAGGGATACCACATAAGCTAGAGTCAGAGAGGGGACACAGGTTTTAGTGAGAGCAAAAAAGAAGGAAGTAGAAAATATTTGTTGAACAAAAGGAGGTAAAGTAGCAAGTCCAGGGGCAATAGAAGGTTTGCAAGCCCATCTTAAACATGAAAAAACACAAACTTTTTAAGTTTGTTATTTATGTCCTTGTCCAGTTCGAGTAGATATAAATGTGCACCCAACAAATATGGGCCAGAAGTTAGAGAGAATTCTCACTGTGGAAAAGAGAACATCTTCCAGTAGGCATAGTGGGGCAAAAAATGTAGTTATCTTCAAAGTGGTGCACATAAAGTTTATGGAAAGTTTGTGGGTTGGTTGGGGTTTTTTTTTTTTGGTCTTATGATAGTAGGAACTAGACTTCAACACCAAGGGGGTGGCCTCCAAATCCTGTGTAGAATTAAGCCATCAAGTTCAAAGTTTGGAGAAAGACCCAGTGAGGAGGAGCTGCCAGCTGAGGAGAGAGGAACACTCGCAACATCCTTGAAGGGTGTTGGTCAATGGTCAAAGTAAATATTACTTAGCTTTTTAATGGATTCTTGCTAAGATGCCAAAAGTGGTGACAGTGGTGGCTTTCATGGCTTGGGCTTATAGGTTGCTCTTCTTTGGAATACAGCATCTGATAAAATTAATCACCAGTAAACCTGGTGGGAGGTTTCTGAAAAAACAGTACTTTAGTAAAAAGCACTGTTACATCAAAATATAAGTTTTTGAAGGGAGAATGTTGTTTTGATACCAGGAGGAAGTAACTGGGACATGACGAAATATTTTGCTGAGGTGTCATTTAAAAAAAGCGGTTCTTGTTTTTAAAGAAATTACCTCTTGAATTTTTTTTAGAATCAAAATCAGAACCAGTTTCCTTTTAGCCTCTGTTCTGAACAATTTAGAAAAGTTTTCTGAAATGAAAAAGGATGGTGAATTTCACTAATGCTGTGGCCTATCTTGGAAAAGAAATAGTCATAGTCTGAGAAGAAAAAGATGTGAATTCTCCCACTGAAGTACACAACTGGCTCATCTATCCCCTGATGTCAAAAGTGGCAGTCAAATTAAATGTGAGCTACTGACAAATAGATTCAGTTATCTCTTTATTTCAGTTGGTGGTGTTCTTGATACGTCTATCACTGGTCTTGAGAGGAAGAGTCATCATGGGCGCAGTTTACAGAACAAACGAATATGTGGAAAACCCCTTTCTTGACCCTTGTGTTTAAAAGTGTCCCAGTAAAGACTTTATTGTTATCCCTTCTTTCATTGAGCAAATTCATTCACAATCGTAACACTTTTTCCTAAGTTTGATCCAATGGAGAACTGGCTTATCTTTGTTTACTCGTAATTAAAGAGGGATAACTTCTAGATGGACATCTGTTGGTCAGCAGTTAAGCTGAAATCCTGTTCTGAGGTCTGTAATTGATGCACTTACATAAGGCTCTTGAAAACAGACGCTTTTGGTAATTGTTGATACAAACAATAAACCCTTTCTGCTGCTTCTGTTACTGACTCTCTTACTAAAAGCTTAATAACCAAGTGTTGTAGGATCAGTTGCAGAGCCTTCATACTACTAGAATGGCATCATGTAGCATCATACAGGGAAATGGAAATTGCTCTGTTTTCACATATCTTCGTTCTTGATTTTGTGTTGATTCTTACTTGTCTGAGCCAAATACAGCTGCCCAGAGAGTGGGAGGAAGTAGAGAGAAGGGTAAAGGCTTTTACAGCTCTGCCAGTGAAAGCAATGGGCTTTGTCCGAGCAAACAAAAGCAATTTAGAATATTGGCAATATGAAAACACATAACTAATAAAAATTACTCAAAGTCTATAGTGCTTTATTTATTTATTATCCTTTATTTGCTTATTTTTTTGTTATATCGTGCTTTATTTATTTATTGTCCCGTAGTGAAAATATGAATGAGTGGGGTTCTCTGTGTTATTATTAATATTAGCAACCTTTGTTAAGCTGAGCATTTCTATTTGAAGTTTTTCGCAGAGCTGGTAAATTTGTTAGAAGATCTTTTCCTTTTGGAGAAGTCATAACTTTATCCTTGAAATGCTTGGGGTGCTGATCGTTCTTTTTAAAGAAAAAAGTCCTACTTTGGATAAATTGTTGTATTATTTAGGAAAAGGAGAACTACTGTCTATATCTGCCTTTTACAGTGAGACTTATACCTGGGCACTTTGTGTTTCTGTGCCTTGAACACCAGGTTATTGCCTGCTGGGACTATTTTATCATCATCTCTCATTCTGGGCTCCTTCCTCCCCACAAAAATCGTAAGGTTCCTTTTTTTTTTTTGTTGCAGGACAGAGATTTCTCTGATTTCAAAGTTTCATTAATGCAAGAATTTATCACATCTAAGATTTCAGCATCTAAGCTGAAAACAGACTATTTGTTACCATTTTTAGAATGATCTAGAACTGCCATTTTTACATGAGGATACAGTATAATTAGGACTTTACTTTTGGATAGTTTATAAATCCAGATATTAAAGTTATTGTTTAAAGATTATGTGTACAAGAGAATAGTGTACATAGCTACTGATTTTGGTAGTCAGATAAAGCGTTATCTTCTGTCACCCTTTTTTATTTTAGTTTTTATAAATGACTGGGGGGAAAAAAAAAGTGATGCTTCATTTCAAATAAACTGAAATGCTCAGGTTCATGTAGACTGCTTCACTGCACCTTATTTTTTTGTAACAAAAGTGACTTGACTTATTTTTTTGTGATAATGAGGGGCTTAATGAAAGCAATTAATTAAATCATTTGTTCAGGCAGTTTCCACCATCTAAGCTTCCATCATCACACCACGCGCACAGGAAAAGAAAAGGTAGCAAGGTATCGGGCAAAAAGTCAAGACAAACTAGCAAGGAATATTCTAACAGATTCACAAATGCCAGGATATATATAAATAGTGTACTAAAACTTTTTTGTTTGTTCCTTTGATTATGCTGATAGTAAACTGGCAAACCTATTTTATTTTGAGGGCAAGGGTGTTTAGACATTTTCTTGTAGCTGTTCTCTAGAACTCTGCCATGAAACCAAATACCTTTTACTTATTTCCCTAGATACTCTAATCCCTCCCTGCTTTACCAGTATCTTTGAGCTGTTCTTCCCTTTGTATCCACAGCAACATAAATCCCTGCTGGAATTATTTGCTTCTAAAATGCAGGTGCACTTGTTTAATGTTGCGGTGGTTCAAGCTCTTAACTTGAAGACTTTTTCACCAAGTGGGAACCTCTGCTTTTACCCTACTTCATATTAGGCATTGTTATATATATTAGAAGCATGTAAGACTTTCACTCTCCGAACATGCGCTACCTGTTTCTCGGAGCCTTTGTTGTTTTTCAGTTATTAAGAGCTTTTAGGTGTCAGTAAAGAATCAAAACCCATAATAAATAAACCATCCTTTTGTTAGCCTAGAAATAATGGTACATAGAGGAAAAGGGAGAATGATATAGAGTGTGGTAATGTGCATAACAATTACTGGTCAAAATACTCAAACCTGTTATCTCTCTGTAACTTTGTGTGCTAGAGCCTGACAGTAACCGTGGCTAAGCTCCAACAGTTTGCCTGTAGTTTACAGGCTTGTATTTAAGCACCTGTATATGTATTTAAAATCCTAAGGTTAGGCATACCATCTACAGTTCTGAAATCAAGCTTTTGTAATACAAGATACTAGGGTTTTTTACTTACTTTATTTAAAGATTCTGATAATTTTCACAAATGCCAGCCTGTGCTTAAACATTTAACAAACTTTGATTCTTAGCTGAAGAAGAATTTTACCTCTCTGAAAACGTGACCATTCTTTGCATGAAATTGTGCAGGGAGCACTGCAGCTCCTTGGACCCGGGAGGGCAGTGTGCCCGCACTCTGAGCACGGGGCAGTGCCAAGTACCAGCCTCTGGGTCTCTTCAGTTCTGCCTCCAACATCAGCGCGCCTTTTTCATAGCTTTAATCCAATTTTCTTTGTGCCTTGATTTTTCTCAATGTAAAATGGGAATCAAAGATATGACTCATTTCATCACAGTATTCTAAGGACATGCTAATCAACATTTTGATGCCTACAAGATTAATGAATGGGAATCATGAATTAATGTTTGGGGCATATGGGAATGCCATGGGAGCGCTGAGGTAGAAGTAAATCATTAGTTAGTAAATCGTACTGAGTGAAAGGTCTGAATTGAAGCCTCACGCTCAATGGGGAAGAACTGAACAAATACCATATGACTGTGGAAATACTGGATGACTGCGTATGGACTAAATAGAGGTAGAGCATCTGCAGAAGAAAATAGTATGCGACCAGATCAATAAAGTGCATCATAGTGCAATCATGCAAAAGAGGCATATTAATGTTGCCTAGGACCTTCATTCTGCCATTTTTCTGATGCTTGCTTGCAACATTTTCGTCCTAAATATTGTTAATGTAATTTAAACTTAATCGACGTGCTACGATAACATTTGGAGACCTATTGGCAAGAGGCCATGCAGCATGTACAGAGAGGATTTCAGCTCTAAGCTGAAAAGAAACTTCATAGCTATGAGGGCAGGCAGGATAGGAGAATGTCTAGGATGTTTATATAATGTTGCAGTAATTTTCCTCCCCATAATTACATGTAAACTGGATGCCAAGGAGTCATACTATTTAGGTGTGTAAAGTTATAGTAATTGTTCCCATTTGCACCCCACTAGGAGTGCTCCATGAGTGCAGATGGCATTCTGTACACTTTAAATTCAGCTTAATGTATCAGGCTAACTCTCATTTACATGAAGACCACTTTGTATCACTCAGCCAGCATAATGTGGCCGTAAATGAAGAGCAAATTCTATTTACACCCACCTCTGCAGAGTGACCTTAATTTAAATGAGAATCAGGCCCATAATCTGTATAAATATATGCACTCTGTTACATTAAGGTTATTTATTACATTGCACTCGGCCTGAGTATGCATGGAGATTTACCATAGATAATCCATAATCCAGAATTAAACTATTAATATGCATTTTGAGAGGGGCAGCCATAACCTTGAAATTCCTTGGTTTAAGTATGACCTTTAACTTTGTTTGAATATATTTTTTAAATGTATGAATAACAAATTAACATTGGTTGATAAAAAACATTCTGATTCCTTTGTACCATTTGCATCAATCCATACTTAACTTACAGAAAGCCTTGAAGATTAGAAGGCTTAATCACTCATAATATTTATTTGTTTTTAAATGTCAGATCACATTTAGTTCAGCATACTGTCAGTCTTGTTCCCCCCACACACTCTGGCATTAATGAAACTACGGTGGAAAGTATTCTTCTTTTTGTGTCCAAAGACACACGCATCTTAGCAAAATAACAAAACACTTCGTATCTGGCCTGTGTAAAGGAATTACTTTCTGTATCCTCCTGAACATGAAATTAAAATCTATGCTGTTTCGTTGATATGCCCTCCTAATTTCAGTAGACCTGTTGCAGGAAGCAGACAAATTACCAGTTGCCAGGAATTCTTTTTTCCTTTCCTGCAGCTTGCAGAAGGTGAGCTATGACCAGCAAAGGTGTTAGAGCAAAGGCTTGGTGGTTTTACAGTACCTTTTGTAGTCATGGAAGGTAAGTTTTGCCGTAAGGTCTTAGGAACAGAGTTTGTTAGTTATATGATAGAGTCCAAATATCTCTGTCAGGATTGAGACAGTATTGTGTGGGATGCTGCACAGCTCGAAAGTCATGGTGATGGACTGGGAAGCTAAGCTGTAAGCACTGTGTATAACCATACATTGAAATGCACTCGCATTATGCTTGTACCAAACAGAGCCTCGGCAAACTTACACTGGTTGAACTGTGGCATTTTGTTTTTCTTTCCACAGTCCACATCTGAAGTTCAACAATCTGACCTTGATTTCAATTCATGGCCTTCCAGGAAAAGACCTACTGGGCTCCAAACATAGAAGATTTTTAATTAACAGGTTTGATTTAATATCTAAACACTTTCGTAGCTTCAAAGGAAAACATAACACTTTGTAATTCTTTGTGAACTTGTCCTAAATTTTAGATAGATACATAGACAGATAGCCTCAAATTAGTCCAATCTGTCTATATAACATGCATTCACACTAGGGAAATACTGTTAAAGCAGTAACTTCAGGACAGCAATGCCTTGTATTATACCAGGACACTGGTCTCTGCTTTCCAAGACTTTTTAGATTGTTTGTTTGTTTAGATTGGTTAAAGAAAACTGACAGAAGCTGTATGCTTGCTTTTTAAATATCACTTAGTTTTTAACTTCCATGAGTTTTGTTCCAAATAATGCTGAACAAAAGAATGTGTAAGAATTAATATTAGCAATGTGACTAGCGATCTACTTATAGTAGCCACGTGGTGAGATGCAGACCCCACTGATGATAGAGGGAATTTTGCTGAGTATATGGGGGAAAGTTTAGGATTATTGCTGTTGATAAATTGGAATGAACTGTGCTGCATCAATTCTACTGCTTGTGAGCTATTTGTGTGCCAGTCACTGGACTGTGGAAGTCTATCTCCAGTGCCAGCCAGAGTGCTGTCCCTCACACTTACCTCCCCTCGGCTGGCAGAGCCATGGGTCTGGTACAAAACAGTTGAAGGGAAGATTGTGAAAGATAGCTATGCCTGTGGCTAGTGAGTTGTCAAACATTTTACAAGTTTTCTTGTTTGCCAATAAGTAAAATATCTTCCATTTAGTAGGATAAAATCTTACCTCATTAAAATTCACAGGATGTCATTCTCACTTAAATTTACTATATTTGTTTTGATGGTTTTATTTTTATTTTGGAATAGAGATAGACAGGAACATGATTGTTCTGGACGTTGAGCAGTATAGAATTAAAGGAATTGGTTATTTTGAATAGCTGGGGAATGAACTTAGTATCATTTATTTAGATTTGGCATGTGACTCTTGGGAACCTGCACACTGCTTTTTACCAAATCTTTCACTCAGTAAGCAGGAATGTACTAAAGGGCCAGCTCTTTAAATAACAAAAGAACTCAATGTCTGCTGAACCTTAAAAATGAAATCTCTACAAAGACATGAAAATGGTGTGATGTTTAAAACCACCTTATCTTGTTTGGAATTTTGCCCTGTCAAGGAATTTTTTGCAAGTAGTTACCTGAATTAGGGTTTTTTTTTATTGTAGAAAGAGGTGTGTTTAAGTACAAATCTAGTCAATGAAGGGATTATATGCTCACATAAACGCATCTTCTCTTTTTCCTAAGTATACTGTAAAAAAGAGTTGTAATAACAAAACATCCTTCCCGATGGAAAGTTGCGGTTCATAGCTGCCTGGCCAGAATTAGCTGTTAAAATTTGAAAGCAGATTAAGAGTGAAAATTGAACTCTGCAGGGTATGATTTTTTGAAAGCATCCCTGTGATTTTGGAGTGTCAGTCTCCTGGGAGCTGTGCACCTCAATTATAAAGGTGCTTTTGAAAACCGTCATCTGTCCTTGATGTCCATTTTATTTATAGATTTCTGCATGATTACAGTTTAGAATTGTCAGTGGTTTTCTTCCCTTATTTCTTTGCCTCTAGTATTTGTGAGTGCAGAGGATGCAGAGCACCTCAGAAAGCCTTGTTGTTCTGTCCTAAAATTCTTCAAGTCATGAAAGCAACTTTATTTGCTTCTGTGGCATCCTGTATGACAATTTTGGGAACTCGGTAACAACAATTAATGTGTAGCAATCAGTTTAGAATGTATATTCTGGTACTAATGGCAAAATAACAGCTACTAGTGCTGAATCTCTCTCCAGCGTTCTCTGCTGCAGTCACTGGTATTATATAAAGGCATCAAATGCTTGAACATGAGCCGAATCCCCTTCTATTTAATCACGTTACATTTAGTACTGTGGAAGAAAGTGGAAATTTTTCATCACTCAGTATCAATAGAAAGGAAAGTTTTTGAGTCTCTGAATGGCCATGAGCTTTATTTGGCAGTGACTTTGGATCACAGTCTGGGTGAAGCCCAGGATTTCTGTATTGGCCATTCCCATCTTGTCTCATAGGTGTGAAGTGCTAGCAGGGGTGAGACTCGGGTTCCTTTCACACGGGATGTGCAAGTTCCATCCTTTTGCCATGTCACTGTCATCTTATAAACCAGACATCTCTGTAACACCAGCCATTCGTCTTTTTTGCTTGTTTAAAACCTGTTGCTTTCTTTTTCACTAGATCCTGTGGGTTCATCCATCTACAAAGCTGTAAATGGGTTTATTCTAAACATCATTACTCCTCAGTTCTACTGAAAGAACCTAATTTAACAGAATTTTGCCTGGTTTAAGTTTTCAGTATCAGGAAGGTATTGAGTTGAGTCTAGCTGGATTTGCAGAATGGCCAGTAATGAACTGTGTATTTTCATAATGGGCTATTGCAAGACTCAGTGGTGTTCAAGAGTCATAACAGACCTCGTTGAAAATATTATCTCTCTGGTCCTCCATGCATTTTATGATGATGTGTCTATTGAACATCTGTGTTGAAGTATTTTATCTTCTGGAATCTTTGTCTTTCCAGAAGTCTGTTAAGCAGAGAGGGTAGTATGAATGCAATAATAAGTAAGTATTCTGCTATTTACTTAGTTGGGCAGGGCTGGGGCATACTCTGAGTCATAAAAGACCTTTGGAAATCATTTTAATTTTCATTATTGAGGCATTAAAGAGGGTTTGTTCCGTTCGGATTTTGCTTCAAAATTGGCTTTTTAAATACCAGCTTCCAGATCTTTGATACTTCCATCATACATAGGGATATATATGATACTTCACACTGAAAACAGGCTGTAACACTGCTGAAATTTAAGAGCTGCAAAAGTAAACCTTGCCTGAGATTTTCAAAATCTACAAGTGATTTTAGGTTCCTTAGTTTTTTTGGTACTGATATTGAGTGAACACTGCCAGAGTGCAGTGCTCGGAATGTGCGCACTATACACACCCTGAAAATCAGATTTCTGTTGAGGTGTCTCTTTTGGGCAACACTTAGTCCATAAGATGTTCAGGGACAAAAAGCCCTGGAAACCATAACTACTATATGGAACAAAGCTCTGCTTCTTAAAACAGACAAATCTTTACATTGTTTGTTACCTGGCACTCAAGGTAATTGCCTTGAAATTATAAAAGTTGCTTCCTCAATTTCATTACGAATAAATTGTTGTTCAGTTACAAATTAGCAAAGATTAATATTTTTCACATCTGCACTGCTCATGTCTGTCTTTTGTTTACCTGCTAATTTTGTTTTCTTTTGGATAGCCTGTTAATATTCAGTTCATCTTGCAGAGGAATTCAGTTGCATCTTAAAGACTTTTGAAAGTTTGGGGGTAGAAGGTCAGTTTAGTATGTTTTCAGAATTTTTCATTCCTGCATTTTGGAAAAGCTCATTTGGAAATAAGTCACCAAGAGAAAATCTCAGATCTACTTCTAGCTCTGACAACCATTTTCCTAGCTTTCTATTTATTTTTAAACTTTTCAAACTAATACTTTGGAATGTGGATGTTAAAATGCCAATGGTGTCGTCATTGCATTTGTGTCTCGCCATAACCACTACTGGTGAAGCTGAATACCAAATGAAGCAAAAGTGAAAAAACACTTAATAAAAGGAGTCTTGTATAAGGGAAAGAATTAGACTGTTAAAATACCTTTTTTGCAGGTGCAAAATCTCCTCCTCGCATCAGCCTGCAAAGAAAAAACAGAGTAAAGCATATATTTCTGACTTTGATTTTAAATTATGTGGTTGTATGGCCCAGTGCTGGGAGGGATTGTTTGGTTTTAGCAGAAAGTTGTCAATTTGTAACTGAGTATTTCATAATGACTAATCTTTTACTATAGACTGCCGTAAACTCACAGCGAGAGAACAGACTTGAACCACTAGGGGACTCTGGCTAACTCACCAGATGTCTAATTAATGCCTGCTGTCAGCTGCTGAAATGTCACTTACAGATATTCTTTCTTCACAGCCACTGTTTTAATGATGAAGATTATGCACAGATGTCACTTTGTTCCTGGGTTAACGTTGTGGTTGGTAAAATGACTGGCATAAATCGCACTGCCAAATATGTAGTTGTTTCCAAGGAGAAAAAAATACCATATGACTACCTTGTTCTCTGTACGGGACAGAAATACCAGGTAAGATTGTATGCAGAGTGAAAAACATAATAATATATTCAGTTTTTACAGTGAATAGCGTTTCTGTGATTAGAAAAGCAGTAAAGTAGTCCTCAGCAAGTGTAGAGCCAGAAAGTTTGCAGCCCTTCAGTGTCACAGGTTGTAATATTTCAGTGTGGCTATGGAATTTGGAGGATGCGAGAGGTTTTACAAAATTTTCTACCAGCGATGTCACTACTCAGTGTCAGATATTAAGCAAATCTGCCAGTATTTTTGCTGCCGTGACCATTAAACCTGCTGAAGAGTAGGCTCAATTGACATGTGGCCCCAGCCACAGGAGACTTAACTCCAGCTGGTCTAACACCATTTGACCTAGTTTTGGCAATGGAGAGAATTCCTTATCAAATTAATTACTCATCTCACATAATGACCATGCCTGAGCATGTACGTGGTGCTGTATGTTATCGTAGCACACAGTTAAGTTTCCAGTGAGATTGAAGCAGACCCTTAGTTACATGTGAAATGTGGAAGTAGGCTCCTCTCCGGCCCTACAGGCTCAGCTTTGACTCACACATCCCAGGCAGGGTTTGTTCTTTCTTGTGTATCATCACGTGGCCTTCTAACTATGTAAACCAAACGGCCGTCTTTTGTATAGCCTTGTTGCCTGCAGTGATTTTTGCCTTACTTGTTGTTTTCGGATAGGAATCGCAAATAAGGTGTTTTGCCTTTAAAATCAGGAGATCAAACTGAGCATGTGTCTACAGATTTTTACAGTGCTGTTCACCATAAGTCACAAACATGAATGTGAGGTATGTTCAGCCCCGTAGTGAAATCTGGACTGCACGAGTGCAACACATTTGTGGAGCAAGAAAGCCCCAGGTTTTCTGTAATCACTTTTCGGAGTAGAGCCACACTTTAAACAACAATCTGTATTCACTGTTCAACAGGAATGAAACAAAAATTGAAGTATGGTCTGAATGACTTTAAGTGCTCCTAGCAGAAGAAGTTTGGAGGTAACTCTGACTTGCAAAATAAGTTACGGGAAGTAACTACACTGGAGGAGAAAGAAAGATAAAGAAAGCAGGGGCAAACTCGCGTTTTTTCAGCCTTCAAGAAGAAAACCTAATGTCGTCTATTCTCACTTTTAAGCTCTACAAAAAATAGGAGAGAATTACTTTTACCATCTGGTTTCTGTTTTATTACACAGAGCTGTAGTCCATCCTTTTTATAAGTTGTCCCTTATTTGGTAACCAGTCGAATTAATGCCTAGAAAAACATTATTCATAATGATTAAGAGGATTTACATGTTGGGTAAGTTCTTTTGATGCCATGCCTGGTTTTAGATGACCGAATAGTATTTCAGTTGATCCAATTAGCAGTGAGAACATTGTTCAGGACATTAATCACTGGTGCTATAGAAGTCATAGATGACAATTCTCTTTTTTGCTCTGTATAATTCAGATTGAATTTGTTACTGTAGAGGAGCATTATACAATTAATACTTTACTGAATCAAGCAGGTTTTGGTCCCTTTCTCTGGCACAAAATCTCTCTCCTTTTAGAAAGTTGAGTTTTGCTGACAAAAGTTGGAGGCAGTCTTGCCGCATGAAGAATTTTCAAGTGTCATTAAAAAGTATATGTTCAAATAACTGTAGAGATCCTTCAACCATGTATTTTTGCATTTCTGCTGTTTGCTGTGAAGTCCCTTTCATTTGCATTCTGCCTGTATTGTTATTCACTTCTTCTGGCACTGCTGTTTAAAATGTTCACCCGTATCCTATAGAAAATATGGTATACATACACACATGCGTGCACCTGTGTGTGTGTGCACCCAGACTAGCATGAATCTCTTTTCTCTGTAGCCACTGATGCGTTTGCTAGTGCTGAATGTTAAGAAGGGTTACAATGTACAAGGATAGCAACCCTTAGGTAGTCAAATGGCTTGTGTCATTGTTTTTTTAAAATCTTTCTTAATGGTTCTCCAAGATATATGCGCTATATATATATATTCCTTCACTCATTTATTCATTTCTTCCAGGTCCTGTCTCCCACTGGAGCAGATATCAGGAAACTCCCAACTAATAGAGAAGTCATAAGTAAATGGCCACAAAGATACACAGGGAAAGTCCCTTCCAATCATTTTACTCTCAATGACGACGAGGACTGCTTAAAGGCAATGCACTGGCTGAAAGAAAACGTTGTCAACTCAGAAGGTAAGGGTTTTCGTTAACACATGCACATCTACAGAAGTGTTTTCTAGGCTTATTGTTTGCTTAATTCCATGGTATAATTGGTGCCTGATTAATTCTAACAAAGTCTTTCATCTGCTGTGCTTTGTTTTCCAGATTAATTTACAATTTGTTGTCATTTTTGATACCCAGCATATTTAGCTGGGAAAGAAAGGCTTGAGATAGATTAATTATCTATAATTATTATATAAACCAAAATGAGTCCCAAATGCAAATCTGGCTGGAGTCATTAATTAGCCAATTAAATAATAATTTAATTAGTGGATGTGTTTTTCTGTTGTATAGAAAAATATCTAGATTTGAGGCGTAACACGAAGAAAACAGGTCTAAATTAGGAAGTGGGGTTTTTTTCAGTATCTGTCATCTTTGTGTTCAGTTACATCAGTTACAGATTTTCACACAGAACTGCAGGCTCCCACTATTTTCTTTTTAACCCTTAAAATCACGCATTTGTGCAGATGTCCACCATACCTGTATTTCCTCAGCCTGTTCATGTGTGCATTGTTCATGTATTCATTAGCTGATTCACTGAATGTGTATGCTATTGAAAATATCTTGAATCGTCCAGGTTTCAGAGTTAAACTTTCAACTACAGAAAAAGAGACCAAACAGTAAATGAATTAATGTAAAGTCAGTTCTGTGTGCCAGATCTGTGTTAGGACAGAGTTGAGAGCAGGCAAGCTGTCTTTGTGGGAAAGTTTCTGTCAACTGAGTGCAACAACAGGAGTTTCCTAAATACGTAGTTTACCTGGCTGTTTGTTGAGAACATAATGAAAATTGGTAGTTATTGATGTGGCCTACAAGGTTCATGTCCTGCTTGGCGGACCTTCTCAAGACACTAGAAATCTATCATCCTTCAAGTCTTGCTGTGATCAGGACAGGAGACAATAAACATGGTAATGTTTCTGCTCACGTTTTCCTCAAACAGCTTCCTGGCCTCAGGCGTGTAAATAGAGCCTCTTCAGCAGTCCCACTCTGCCTGTTTTCCAGCTGATACCAGCCCCTGCCCACACGGTTCTACCTGATGTCCAGCTGATATGCACAGCTGCGTTTGCATAACCAGATGAGGTTGTTAGTTTTCTGTGTTCGCTACTGCTAGTCTTTCATGTAAATCTGTGCGTGCCCAGTCCTGGAATGCGCTCCAGTACACCTGCGCAGAAATGCTGCCTGAGAGTGAGCTGCTGGCTGGGACACGAGGCGCCTGGGAGGAGTGCTCTTCAGGCAAACGGCAGTCTTACAGCACCTCATCTGCTTTGGGATGAATGCACCTTTATTATTATTAATATTAATCATAATTTCATTATTGCTGCTGACTTTTGTTGCAGTGTAAAAAGATGGATATCTTAATTAGGGACCATCCTGTCTTCAGTTATAAATTAAATCCACAACTCCCAATGAGTCTGGTCTGGAGGGACTTTTTGGAGACGTGGTCTGTGGGAGATGTGACGCTTTCTCCCCACCCTGCCTCTGGCTCCATTTCTCTTTCATTGCTCTTCCCACTTCATGTTCTCTGCAGATGTAAGCTTAAAAGAGTGCCCGGCTGGAGAAATCCTTCTCCACCTATCTCTGTTTCTGTTCTTCCTCACCCTGCTTTGTTTTCTGGGTATGTTTCTTATGAATGTTGTTCTTTCAGACTTGATCATAGCTGCATCCAAGATCCCTACTCTTTCTGAAAATAAGTCCACTTTTCAGCCCCTAGCCTATTCTGGAGACAGTCTAATAGGCAACAGGCTCATGGAGGTGCAGAGGGAAGGCTCCTGTGGAGTTCAGCAATTGATTTGGATGTCTGTCAGCTCTCTGCAGGCCATGTTACTGCTCGACTGGGATGGCCAAAGTTTTATGTTTGCATTTACTTTTAATCTCTGAAATTCTCTAGCTCCTAGTTTTGCCTTCCGTAAATGGTAATATTGCACCTCCTATATTTCATCTCATCAAAACTGTAAAGTATTGTTTGTCAAATTCCTGCTAACCTACTTTAGATGTTAGAATTCAAAATGCTAAAAAATAGGATTTGCTTATGTTTAAAGAAGATGAAGTGGCTAGTAAAAGTATACATGCTGGTTATTGTAGCTGCACAGAAATAGACATTTCATCCTCCCACTTCAGACACAATAATAATTATTCTCAGCTTATACTTGGTCTTCTCCCCACACAACTTTCTTCTATTTGTGCTCCTCTTATTCAACCATTTGCTATGTTTATCAAAAGTAGCATGGAGCCTGACGTGCAAGCCTCATTCTCCTGGCTCGGCCACTGGATGAGCTCCTCCGGGGTCCCAGGTAGCCAGCCCCAGGGCTTGGGCAGGGAGCAGCTCCCACTGGCACCCGGCACGGCAAGTGCATGGAGCTTTGGACGAGGGAGGGTGAATGCGCCTTCAAGACCACCTGTAGTTCTGGAGGTTTTTTTAAGGGAAAGCGTTAATCACTGAGCTTCACAATGTGACTCTTGTTAGCCTAATTGGATGAAATCTTCATTTGGTGGCACTGATTTTGAGAGCAGCTTTTAATTAAGAGTTAAGGTAGGTGTTTTAATTGCTTTTCTTCCCTCTGTGAGCACTGGGTACCAGTTCATTCTGGGTGAAATCAGTGGATGCTTTTTTGCGGGTCCTAAGTAGAGCCAGTATCAGCCCAGTAGCACATGCTGGTGGGAGGCACTGCGTGCACGCCGTGGTGGAAGGAACGGTGCTCCTGGCAGTGACTGTATCACCAAGGATGAGCAGCAGTGTGGTTGCTGCAGCCTTCCTCCCCAGGCTCCTCCTCACCTCAGGCAACGAGAGGTGACAGGAGAAGCTGGCCGGCACTCAGCAGCAGGTGTTCCTCAAGAAGCCTGTGGGAGAAATGGTGAGCCACGTCTGCCGCTGCCAGCTCCTCGGCCGTCTGCAGCGTGGTGGGCTGCAGCGGGGTCCCCAAGCTGGGGCTGGAGGCTTTTGCCCCCGGCTGGTTGTGCTGGTGGCTCCAGAGGGGCCTCCTGCTGCCAAGGGCCCGGGAGCAGGGCGAGCACCAGCCCCGACGGCTGCTGCTGCGGCTTCTCTGATGAAACCCAGCCGCCTAATGCATGTAACCTATTATAACTGTAATTGTGACTAATTGAAATTCATCTCCTATTAGCTCTGCACTTTCCATGAAAATAAAAAGTAGGATGGGAGTAAAGTAAGGAACAAAACTGCTTTAATGGCCCAAAATGGAGCAATTATTTTTTCTCTTTACCTAAACATAGTTTACTGCCTTATTAAAAGCGTGTTTGTAGGAATAGTATCGCATTAAAATTCCAGTGCATGAATCACCAAACGGAGCCACTGATGCTTTAGCTAATACTGGTTTTCTCCTTTAGCTTTTGTAAAGTTAAAAGATTCAGGT
The DNA here is from genome assembly GCA_008711295.1 of Anarhynchus alexandrinus. NCBI lineage: Eukaryota > Metazoa > Chordata > Aves > Charadriiformes > Charadriidae > Anarhynchus > Anarhynchus alexandrinus. Next base: position 496,163 of record VUYV01000310.1, read on the forward strand.
CACGCTAGGGTCACTGAAATCTTGTGCTTCCACTTGTGGAAAATGAATGGTCCTGCTCTGCCACAGAACACTGACATTCTAGTAATAAATGATAAAACTACTCTAACGGTCTTTATTTATGGCTGCTTTTTTCTGTGGAAGATTATTATGTTTACTCACAGATAGATACATTTTCATGTAGTTAAATAATAAAAGCATCCTGAGGAACTGCTATCTGTCCAGTGAACATAATTTCAGTCCATAATGAATATCTGTAGTCCCTAGACTACTAGCACTGTAATCTAAAAAGCCACTAATATTGTAATAAGCAGAAACCGTAAATTGTTGATTTACAAGAGGTCAGTAAAGGAGCATTGCTTTCCTTCATCTAATGTAGTTGTATTTAATATTACCATCTAAAACAGAATTTTAATTTTCCTTGAGAAATGCGGGGCTCGAATCTGATCTCCTATATACAAAAATGCCAACATGTAATGCAATAACTGAACTGCCCTCCAAAGAGGCTGGTTCTGCCAAATGGTGAAGATCTCTCAGTTGCCCAGACTTACTTGCCTTAGAGTCAGAATAGAACTTCGCTAGGCTGTGCTTTTGGTAAGCACTTCTCATTCCCCTTTCTCAGCCACTGCATCCTCTTCAGCTGCTTATGTTTTTCACCCCTTGCTAATTGAAAATATGTAAATGTAATGTGAGGCCGTCAGCATTTATGTACCACATTTTTACCTGCACTAATAGCACATTAGATTACTAAAAATGAATATAGCCCAGTCTGTATTTCAGCACTGGTTCTGCTTGTTTACTTCTTGCATTGCACCCTGCTGCAGCAGTGAAAAAAATGGATCAGCCTTATGTCTTCCTTCTTTCTTTGGCCCTCTCATGAGGACAGTACTGCCTACAGATAGATGTCCTGGCAGACACAAGCAACAGAAAGGGTTCTTCTGGCTTGGAAAGTCAGCTTAGCAATGTACACGTTGGATGGAATTCCCATTATCACACATCATATGTATTCTGTATTATATTTATCAAAGTAGTAAGATCTTTTTCTTCTTATGATTTCAGATGAATGCATTTGCAGGTAAAATTTTTTCTGTCCCTCTGGTCATTGAAGTGAACAGTAAAAATATGTTTTCCATAATTTCTAGGCATGTATAATCACGGAGCAATTATTTTCTCTGACAGTTATGAAGAGATATGTTTATTTGGCAGCTACAAGTAGCCAAACTGATATGGACAAATAAAATAACCTTGTAGTCAAAGGGGAATAATAGAACATCTGTTAACAATTTTTATCATTAATATTCTTGGGAGCTAAGGCTTTGTGAATGCTCTGTTTAGTATTGCTCTGTGTCTCATGCAGTAAAACATGGTCCCAGTGAAATTAGTTTAGCCTATGAAATAATAAAATTTAGGTTGTAGGGGATGCTATCACTTGTCGTGAGACATAAATGCCAATGCTGAGATAAACGTGCAAGTTAGTTGCATGAGGCACTTTTACCTGCTCATCACTGCTTACTGCAGTGCCATGAAGGAAAACAAATCCTGCCAAAAGTCAAGATCAAACCAGTTATGTAGGAAAGTCAGTTGTTTGTCCAAATTCTGGTTGCAGTTACTGCTCTGTAGTCTGTAGGGACCCAGTACCAGCTGCTGTTTATGTCAATTAAAGGCCACTCCTGAAACACCTCATATGTTTCAACACTGATTTTTCTTTAGTACATTCCATCCTACACTTTCCCTTCACTGCCAGACTACAAGCTATTTTCATAGAGCTTGTAGAGAAACTTCTGCCATAACATCCATCTTCTCTCAAACAAAAGAAGGACATGGACCTGTTGAAACAGGTCCAGAGGAGGGTCATGAGGATGATCAGCGGGCTGGAGCACCTCTCCTATGAAGACAGGCTGAGACATTTGGGATTGTTCAACCTGGAAAAGAGAAGGCTCCGGGGAGACCTTGTAGCGGCCTCCCAGTGCTTAAAGGAGGCCTACAGGAAAGATGGGGAGGGACTCTTTATCAGGGAATAAAGCAATAGGATGAGAGGGTACACGTTTTAAACTGAAAGAGAGTAGATTAGATTAGATATTAGGAAGAAATTCTTTACTGTGAGGGTGGTGAGATGCTGGAACAGGTTGCCCAGGGAAGTTGTGGCTGCCCCATCCCTGGAGGTGTTCAAGGCCAGGCTGAATGGGGCTTTGAGCAACCTGATGTAGTGGAAGGTATCCCTGCCCGTGGCAAGATCAGGAAGTAGATGATCTTTAAGGTCCCTTCCAACCCAAACCATTCTATGATTCTCATATGAGACCCTATATCCTCAGCTTCAGTCTGAGACTGGACAAGCCTGGGATGGATTGGGATTTGTGCATTGGCTTTCTTCTGGTTTACATGTTACCTGGAAAAGTGGCACTTGGGTGGTGTTAGCTTTTCTGCAATTTCCTTTTTCCCAGTTCCATGCTGGAGCGTTTGATGTCCTCTATGGCAAGGATGTTTGCATGTTAGCTTGTGTGGCTCAGTTATTTCCTGTTTCTGCCAGGGATTTTCCATAAAGCAATGAATGAACCTGCTGACCAGCAGTGCTGTCCAGCTATGGGACGTTAAATGCAATGGGAATATGCATTTGATGCATGCTTGTGCTGACAGAGCAGATTCTCAGCGTACTGAAGCACCCATCAGACCTAACATGTAGGGGCTGATGTTTTACTGAAGGTCTGTCAACATCCACCGGCTGGGTGTTCCTCTCTCAACCTTGGCCTTGCAGCTTGAGCTGGTGGCTGGGGCAGTGAGCACAGCACAGACACAGAGCTGGTGGTTGTGGGCACGGTTGCTGCTGCATGCACGGAGGAGCCCGCAAGCCTGGGCTCAATCCTCCTTTGCTCAGGCAGGAGCTGGATTGTGGCCCTTGTAGCAAAGGGTCCTTAGCCACCAGGAAAGGAGTTCCCAGTCTGTCCTACGAGACCTGTGCCATTTTGCATAGATAACTTGAAGGCTTAGTAGATCACAGAGCAGAAAAATTATTCCTATTCCAAGCAGGGGGAGAGGGAACAGTGAGGAGATGACCACATTTCAGTCCCTGCTCAGAGGAATGTTTACGTGTTTAATATTAAAGCATCCTTAGATAAAACACACGGATTCTTTGATGCATCCCAGCTCTGCCTCCCTCATTGCCGGGAGGCCTTTAGCCATTAGGCTGGAGAGTCGCATTATGCTCACACAGAACCTCTTCCCTCCCACCCCTCACGTATTTGTTCTCAGCTTTAACTATGCGGTTTGTAGTGGCGACACTTCAGTAAGAATTTGCAAGATCCTACCATGTAGCCTGCAGCTTTGTAGTTCAGAGCACTCCCCTGGAAGGTGGGAGATGTGGGTTTGAATCAGAGCTCCCTTCACCCAGTGGGTGGAAAGATGGAGCTGGTTAAATAGTGGGTGTTGCTCTAGTGACAATGCACTGCAAAAGGAGCAGTGATATCCCAAACGCTGTTTTCATACAAACTGATCAGAAATGTCTGTCTCAAGCTTGCTGATTTCTGGGCAGTCTGCAAGGACGGAGGCTGGCTGGTTCAAAGCATGTACTTGAGGCATTTAGGTTTTGGGTGTTCTCTGACATGCACTGGAGGGAGGCAGCTGTCTTCAATGAGCAGTGCAGAGCTGCCAGCCCTCCCCGTCAGTGCCTCGGCCGCCTGTGCCCCTCAGCAGGGCAGTTTGGTGAGACGAGCCGGCAGATAGGAAGCAACAGGCACAGGGGTACGTCTGCAGGGGTGTCTCCATTGTCTGGAGATTAGGCTTTTGCGGAAGGAAGCGGCAGCACTGGTGACCTCCCGTATTGCACAATGGCTTGTTTTCTATAACTTCGTCTTTCCATAGTTTGTGGTTTTCTTCTGCATGATGTACTTAATTTGCTCCTGTCCCCCACCCCCCAATAAGTCCTTTGAATGAGCAAATTGAGGAGGGAGAGGAGAACAAAATAAAAACCTGGGTGTTTTTTTTTCCCCTAGAGCATTTTCAATCAAAATAATTTCAAATTATGGGGTCAGAATGAATGTCATACTTCTATGTTAAGTACTTGCCTACTTTGTGGGATGTTTTGTACAGATTCTTCACTAAATTATCTTAGCTACTGTTGCTAGGTAACATTGTTTGCTTCATAGCATCAGAGAAATAAGAGGGTCAAAGAGAGCAATTTCGTGTTATTATCATCTGAGTTATACTAATAAGGTTTTCATTGTACGTCTTAGAAATTTTTCCCCCCTTTTTTTTCCCTTAGGGAACGTCATTGTCTATGGGAATACAATTGACATTTACACCACGGTAGAAACCCTCTTATCTCTTGGAATTGATGGTTCTCGCATACATCTCGTACAGCCTCCACTCAGCTCAAATGTTACTTGCCTTAACAACAACGAAATCGAAAGTGCTGTTCAGGAGGCACTGTCAAAGGCTGGCGTGTCTGTTTATTATGACAGTATCCTGGCACAGTGGAATGAAGGCGACGACCCAGACCTTATCACATGTGCTGCTTTCACTACTAGTAGAAAACCATTTAAATTGCAGTGTTCAGTAAGTATATGCTTTCATTGTGTTTCTTTCAGTCTGTTTTTTAAGACAAAGACCATCAAATTCAGATAGTCCCTCATTGGTTTATGTATTTTCTCATTGTCTCTAGAAGATTGAACGTTCACTTGTTAGTCTAAAGGATTGTTTTTTAAAAATCCAAATAAAACTATTGTTAATGCCCTGAGTGATTTGGATTAAAATGTATTTAAGTCACCTGACTCACAAATAGTTGTTCACTGCTGAGTGACAAATACTCTTAATTAATTTTCTAAATAATTCTAGAAATCCTTTTATTATTTAAATGCATACAGTAACTCCTGTCTATAGTTATGTGCATTTGATTAAGATTCAAGTCACGGTAGAAGCCAATAATGTTAGGCCAGAGAGGCCTACTATGTAACTTAATTTAAATATATTTTTAAATATATTTTTCTCCCCCTATGTTAATGACTGCATTTTCGCTTGTCTATAGTATCAATACATAAGTAAATGATACGCACAGTGACAGATGTGGCCCCACTGTGAGATTTGGGACAGGTTTTAGCCTTTCCTAATGGGTGGAATAGTTCTGTTTTTCTTTATTGGGCTAATCCATGTGAGTGAGCACTTCTAGTAGAGTCACTTCAACACCTGTATCTGTAGGAAGCTGTATGGCCCCCTCAACACACCCTGCTGTGGGCATGCTTCTTTGTGCAGCAAGTCTGTTGTAATTCCAGAAAGGAAGAGCTGTGTGCCTCCCCAGGAGTCACTGGTCCCTGCTGCCTCCCCTGCACTGGAAACTCTAAGTCATTGGGTTTTCCCAACCCTTTTCTTTTTAATGTATGGATAGTTAAGCCCTTCCTGATGGAGGTGAAGACCTTGCATAGCACTTTTATGCACTAGCAGTCTCCTGACTTTGGTCCCCATATCAGTAGTGATGTTCTTCCCACGCCCTCCTCATGTGCAGCTCTTCAGTTTCTCTCCTCTTTCCCTGAAATCCCTCTGTTTTTATCCTTCTTCCACAGAGATCTCAATGTGGTTCTTGTTTTTGCAACTTGATATCTGTTCACCACCTCCCCATCAACTCCCCCTCTTTTCCCCACCATCTTGCCCGTGTGGCCTGTGCCATTCCTTCAAGACCCCCATTTCCTCATGGTTTGTTTCTCTTGCTCTTTTGTGCTCCCTGCCCATCCTTCCTCCAGCCATGGTTCTTCCCTCTCGAGGTCTCTCTTACCCAGCCTCTAAGATGAGAGATGTGCAATTATTTGTGAGGTCAGGAGCTTTATATTCTCCAAAACCAGTTCAGCTGTCTTGCATGGCTCCTGTATCTGCTTTTAGCCGCCTGGCAGGACAGGCTCAGAGGAGGACAGGGCTCCAGAGAGCAGCCTTCGCCAGGAAGGCAGCTGGGTTCACAAGGGAGCAGGCTGTGCAGGAATCGGCACTGCAGCAGCTCTGGGCCTTTTGGGATTTGAGCCAATATCAACTGTTGATTGGCAGTTCTTAGGGGCTTAATTTGTTGAGTCCTGAAGGATAAAAACAACGGGAGAAAATCTCCTCTTTTCCTAAAGCGGCAGCCTCCCTCCCTCCCTCCCCTCCCGGGCTGACAGATGGCTCCCAGCCTGGAGGTTGCAGCCGTCCCCTCCCCTCCCCTCTGGTGACACCGTCCTGCCTGTCAGCCGGCAGGACGTGGGGCTGTGTGGTCCCCTTGTCCTCACGGGCAGAGCTTCCCTGATTTTGGGTGTACTAGATGGTTAGAATTCCTTTAACTGCACATAGGTCATTACTTGTTTTATATACAAACAAGCCCAAAGGCTCTGGCTCCTCTGCCGCTGCATCTCTGCTGTACCAGTGTTGCTAAAATTTCCAGCTCCCTTTGGTTCCCATGCCTTTTCTTCCAGCTGGCTCATCCAGCCGGTCGTGAGCATCTGATGCTTGCCCTTAGTCCACAGGAAAGCTCTTTGGTGGTGTAATTGGCTAATACCTTTACCCAGGTCACAACCGTGTCCTCCCTGAGGCTGACGCTAAGGGAAGGACATATTACTGATGTTAGTTTGCCCTGATACAGTTATGTCTCGAGCTGTTCAAGATGAAGGCAGCGAGATAACGCATGCTCGTCTGATAACTTTTCACCCTTTCCTCAGCCTGTACAGTAATATTTCTTGATGGTGGGCAGCAACATTCAGCTTGTTGTCTAATCATTTTAAAAGCTGAGGGCACTGATGAAGGAGAAAGCTCTTTATAAAGGCTCTGGAGCTTCACAAACTATATTGTAGCAATGAGAGTGTCCGTCTTCATCTGTACCCTTTCCAGACCATGATCTTGTTTACATCTCTCAACCTTGTCATTCTTATTACTTTTAACCCTCAATGTCCAGTGTGCACTCTTGTTTTGCTTTATTCTTGGGACTTTTTTTCTGCCAGCTTCCAGTTTATCCTTTGTAAGAGGCAAGTACAAAGAGGCTGCTCATAGTTGTAGCTTCTCCCGCTTCTGCCATCTGTGGTGTTCTGACAGAGGTGAGGGCCTGGGGCAGGGACTGTTTTGTGCCTGTGCCCCCCATTCTAAGCTGGATTGACCTAGCCTCACTTACCTGCTCCTCATTTCTCATGTTTCAGAACTGGGACACCTCCAGTTGATGTGAGTTTTACCTTCCCCGGCGCCTCTCTTAGCTTCATCTGAATAGGCACTTTTTTCCTTAGTGAGCACATTTTTTGTTCCATATTTCAGATGGACTTTTGCCTCTTTAAAGTCACTTTTAGGCAGTGTAGAAAACCAAATAAAACACATATCGAGAGAAATGTCAGATGTGCATGGCTCTAAATCGATTCAAAAGCTCCTCTCTGCTAATCAATGCGTGGAGTCTGTGCGGAGTGTGCAGACAAAAGGCGAGGGCTGTGGCGGGACCCTGCAGTCCTCACTCTCGCGCTGCGCTGGATTTCAAAGCGGCTCTTCAGGCATCCAGCACATTTTGCATGACGTGCTGTGTGCACATCTGTTCCACACCGATGCCTAACGCGTAGGATGAATTGGTGGCCGCTTCCAGCGCTGCCTGCTTTGTAGTGCTTGTCGCGGTGGTGCTGTCTCAGCTCCCATTTTGGGGAGATGAGGTCTGATCTGCTTCCTCGTGTCCCAGGAGAGGGACTATGCAGGTGCCACAAGAAGACAAAAGAAGGGAATTATCACTAGCTTTTTTTCTTTGCGACTTAGAGGAGGAATTTAAGGATTTAGGGTGATTTTCTTTCAATGCCCTTGAAATCTTCCTCTGGGGAAGATGAGCTCGTGGCTTCAGTAGATGCTGGTCCCAAGATAAATCGCTACCTCAGGGCCAGTTCTGTAAGGAGGAGTAAGACAGTACAGGCAGTGTTTTCAAAGAATAGAAGTCGCATCTTTTTTCAGTCCCACAAACCAAAACATCGTGAATATATATATATTCACATCGTGAATAGGTATCTGCTGTGCTCATTACCAGATCCAGCAAGGGACTGACAAATGTACCAAGTACTTAGAGACATCGCCCCCTCTGGGCTGACCTGGATGATGTAGATGGACTTAGACCTGTGCCCTGTCTCTGACAGTGGTTAGCCCCGGTTGCTGCAGGCACAGCAGTCCCAAGCACTAAAAAGGTACAGATTAGTCTGCCTCTTAAAGCAAGTAGTATCCAGATCTGGAATAGCTAGAGATGTGTTTCAGTCTTGACAAAGTTTGGATATGCTTTCCAAAATCTGCATCGCTATCAAGTATAATAAATCTGAATGCTTTCCTTTTCCTGTAAATATTCAGTCCTTTTATACCTCTCACAAACGTGTTGGCCTCCACAGCTTCCCCTGGCTTCCTTCTGCTGCTGTAGTTTGAATGAGGATGACATTTCCTCTGCACAATTTGAATTTCCTGTCTCTCCATTTCATTGAATATCCCTGCGCTGGTAGCCATAGTAACATAGTTTGGTAAGCAGTTAGGCACAACAGTTGGGAAAATATCTGTAAAATACAGTTATCCTGCTAAAATGTAAAGTAAATTGTACTTTTCCATTACTTAGCTTTTCAGTTTGGCTTGAGCATTTTAAAGAAGAAAACCAACTTCCTAAAGAGTTCAAGTCTATTTCATATGTTCATACTAATGCAGAAAATAGGCACATCCACTCAGGCTGTTTGACGTAGTTAATATTATAATAGTTTTTAAAATAAAACTCATGTAATAACCCGAAGAAGATGAGTCTGGTTTAGTAACTCTCCACTCTACTGTCTTTGTTTTAATTTTAGTAGCTGTAAATACTGGATCAGAAGGATTTATCTGTGTATATAAAATCATACTTTATTTCATGTTCTTGTTTTCTTAAAAAAATAACATTTAGAATGAAGTGTAGGTTTTGATTTACAAAATTAACCAGAAACTATTGTATAATGACCTACACTTATTTACATCTCTTTTTAGGCATTTTTTAGCTTTGCCTACAGGACAGTGGATTATGAAGCCTTTAAGGCAATTAATGATGCTTGCCTTGTTTTTGATGGAAGACTTGTGATTGATACCGAATTCCGTACTAATGATGTCAGTATCAGGGCTGCAGGTCCTTTAACAAAATACTCCAGGAGATATTATGTAGGTGAATGGACACACAGCAACTTCAATTCAAGAGAGATTGGTTCTGAGCTTGCTGCATCTATGCTGACTCTCTTTGATCCAACCTCTAAGCCCGTTTCTAAGCCACCAGAAGGCACAGATAGACTCATCCCCATGTACAAAGGCTGTAAAATTAAAGGTACATCAAAATGGATTTCTGTCATACTTTCATACCCTCTTTAGCATTTTTGCTGTTACATAATAAGGGTAGGTCCATCTCACCTAAGATGCCATATCTCCTATTTTCATTCATGGCAGGAGGTGTTCTTCCTGGAGGTTATAATTACTTGCATATTTCCAAACCAGAAGTCCCCATCCGCTTGGACTTAGAACTTGCACTTTGTGATCATGTAAGTTACATTATTTAACTTTTCTTTGTGTTGTCCTCCATTTGGAAAGATGTTCTTATTTGGGATAGCACAGGTACATGCATAAGTACCATACATTTTAAAAAAAATCTTGACTAAGCATGGGTTTAAATATGTATTTAGAGACCTTCTGGAGCTGGAACTTACCAGTAAACTTTGGAATGGAACAAACCACATAAAAATAAATCTGTGATTATTTGAAAATATTTAATTTATTTTAGTGTAAATTCACTGTCATATTTTAAATGTGGAATACATATAGATAAGACTATCTGATTAACTTCTTTATTGCAGTTCTTAATTCCTTGGCCATAAAATCAACCTAAACCAAAGGGGGCTTTGGTCCTTGAAGGCAGGAAATACTTGTCAAACCCTAATGCCCTGAACTCTTACTATTTGTAGCACTTTGGGTTCAAATAGCTCCCTAATGGGGCACTACAGCTCAACTCCTTGACCCTTTTTTTGCAGAGTTGGTGGCTCAGTTCTGTGCCTGGTTCCTGAGCCATTTGTCTCAGCACAGGTTGGGAGGTTATCACGTTGGCTTTTCCTCAGTACTGTCTTTTTCAGAATGGCTTTCTTTTTGCTTGATACTGTAGAGAGAGGCAAGTCATTTTCTCAGTCGTATGGAATATGTTGCTTTTGAAGTTCCTAGCACACCTTTAATACACAGCACATCAAGGCAGTGCTGGTATTTGCCGTCACATTTGCATAAGAACAAATCCAGTCAGCTAAGCCTGGGTGCATCATATAAATAGGGTACAGCTGGTGAACAAGTATGAATTACATAACTAACTGAACCTCTTAGATGTTCATTTACGTACTTTCTGATATTTGGCCTTCTCAAAAGATGCATGATTTCTGTAAAGAGGACATAGGATAGTATTAGCTGCATTTCACTAAAATATGCTTTCAGCCTTAGCGCTTAACCTCTTTCCTCCCTGGAATAAGGTGCTATAAATGCGTACAGACGATAAAACTTTGCAGTCTATCAGTGAAATTCAGTTGATTTTTAGATTTCTAGACTAGTAGGAAAAGAATATTATTCTGGAATGGATGCTCTGTACTTCGCTGCTAGAAAATAGCTAGTGCTGCAATCATGAAAGTTGTCTTTGAACAGGAAAGAGGGAAACACTTCACACAGTTGGGCTACATAGGAGATTGTCCCATGGTACAAACATGGAGATGCTTCTCTTCTGGGAGAACGTGACTTGTGAAATGAGAAAAGGACTAGATTCATGTATTTTAAAGCCAGAGAGGATCATCCACCTAGGCAAGCTCACGTTTCCTACAGATTATACCTTTTTCCTCAGGGATTTCTGCATCAAGCCCATTCTTGTAGTGAATGTGAAGAGTGGCTTTTAAAAGACTACTTCAGTGCTGATTTTAAAACTCAGACAGCAATGGTCTATAGAAAGGAATTATTTTTTTTAAAAGGAATCCATGCTTTGGGGGAAGGAATCAATGCATGGCTCACCTTGTTTTCCAGCTTTGCAGATGCAGGATGAGCTGTCCAAAGCAGCATGTACTAGGAAGCAGAAAGGTCTATCAGAGAGAGAAAAATTGGTTTTGTCACTCCAAATTGCTAGAACATGATTAGAATTCTTTTGCTGCAGCTTTGATTACCTGCTGTCTGAAAAGGGAACATCTTTAAAGCCACTCCAGAAACTTCATGTAAATCCTAAAAGAATTTCTTAAGAAAGAAGTAGGAGAAGCTAGTGAAATGTATTATCTGAGAGATGCGGAAGAAACAAAGGTTACTGTAGCCTAGCAACAGGTTTTAGAAATATGTAAAGCTGCAACATGAATACAGCTTTAAAAAATAGCTTCAAGCTACTTGATCGTCCCACTGCAATGTGAGGTTTGAAACAAATTTTTACATTTTTGTCTTTTATTAAGTAATTGATATAACTAGCTGAAACTAAATGCTGCAGTTTGAGCATCAATATCCAACATTATTGTTCTTTTATCGATAGTAGAGTTGGTGTTAGCAACACTTGGCAGCCCCTGTTTAAATTAGTAAGAGGGAGTCACTGAGAGCAATTCTAAAACATATATATATGTATGTGTTTGTGTGTATAAATAGACACACACTTATGCGTATGTATGTAATGTGAGTATATGCATTTTTTTTTAGGGCAATGGTAATTCATCATTTAAAAGTCTAGAACATAGCCTGAAGTAAACATCCTAAGAGATCAAGCCCAGCCTCCTGCAGTTGCAGGCAATCATCTAGTACATAGTGCCACTTATAAAATTTAGAAGTTTGTTTTAGAACTGGACAGGGTCCTTCTTGGTATTTCTTTCCTTGTTGGAGGGCTGTTCCAACACATCACACCTTTGACTACTGGGAAAGTTCTACACAAAGCCAAAAATGCTTAATCGACACGTGATAAAACTTTGAGTTGTAACATCGAAGTTTGCTTGTAACTGATTCATGTGGTAGCATCAACCCTCTGCCTACAATCTTATAGCTTCTACGATGTTCCATAAATTTGGACTCTGCAGATATACTGTTTGTATATAGATATATAAAAATATATATGTATAGTTATAAATCTGGAGAGAGAGTAAAAGTATACTGGTGTGTTCTTCATTCACCAGGATGGTATCCTATAGTAAATTATGATATGCCATATGTATGCGATAATATGGACTCTGTATAATAAATTAGGATGAATAGATTTCAATTCAGTTGTCTAAACAGAGGCATCTAGTGTTGTTTGGGATGCCCCAGGGCATCCCTCCTGACCTCCAGCTGTTGTTCCAGGAGGTCACAAGTCTCCCATGGATCCTGTGTCATAACTGCCAGCCCAGTTTGGATGGCCCAGATACCCTTAGGTGTCTCAAATGGCTCTTGGGACTGGACAACCAAAGCCCATGCTGCACACACAGCTGTATGCTGCAGAGTTTTGTGTGTGTTGTTAATCAAGGTCTAAATCACACAGAAAATCTTTGTGTCCAAACCGTAGCCAAGTGCCCTGTTGTATAAACTGTGTTACCAGGAATGGGTATTCTTGATTTAAAGTCCGCAACCCTTTTTTTTAGAAATGGTAGATATCAGCTAGGAAACCCTAGCTGATCCTGTATGTGTGCCATCAGGTGTTCGTTCCATTTCTACAGGTTTCCTTATATTTTCTGTTCCAGGGGATGGAGATTATAACTGGAGAGGCAAGACATGGGAATTATTTCAGGATGCATATCAACAAATATAGTATGGTAGATAGCATCACCTGCTTTTCAAAGGAACCCTTTCCTGTCTCCAACTACATCTGCTTGTATGGACAGCATGAGCGCCTTCTTAATGATCTTTATTATCGTTGGAATGAAGGGCAGATTACAGATCTTTACAGGTAAGACCAACTCAACATTGTGTATAAAATCTACATTCTGGCAGAATTTTAGTTTTATTTTATAACACTTTATCTTCTGCCTGTTTTCCCTTAGAACAAAAGATAGATTTTTTTTTTTAATATTTTCCATTATTTGGCAAAATTATCAGTGGTAATGCAAGCTCTGAAGACCTTCCTGGGAAGAGCTGTGTATCTGAGATTTTTTTTGGAGAAAGAGCAGTGGTTTACTTAACCATCTTTCATCTGAAAGAGCATTTCAGTATCTGTATAACTTAGAATATTCAGTAGGTTTAACACATTAAGCTGAACCTGAACAATCCTGTTTTCCTCAAGATTCAAATCCAGAAGTCACTTTTAAAAGTCAGTATTTTTGTCACTTTGAATCAAATTTTTAAGCCAAAGGTTTTTAGGGAGATTTAAAATCTCTGATGATGATAGGCATGCTCAACAACTTGCCTGCTTATCTGGTGATAAAACAAACCCAATAGACTGTTCTCTGTGTTAAGGGAGTTATTTTAACTTAATTTTATAGCTGGAGGCTGTGTCAGGACTCTGCATATTTAGTGGAGGCTCCCCATCCAACTTGTAGGGCTTTGCACCCACCGCAGCACTTTGCGGCAGTGAAAGAGGCCGTGCAGATTTTCTGAGGTGCTCCTCTTTGGAGCAAGCGCAGGGCAGTCCTGGGGACTAGGTGGACCAAGGCAAGGGCTGAGGTTCTCTCAAGTGGTGGGAGAGGCTAAAGCACCTGACTATTTCTAGCCAAGATTTATGTGCTGTCTCCTCTGAAAGAATTTTTCATTGCTTTTGGAAATGCAAACTTAATTAAAGAAGTTGCGAGAGGAGTATCTGAAAAAATGTGATCTACCATATCTTTAATCTTCTGCTACTTCTGCAGAGTTTCGTATCTTAAAAAATTGTCTGGCCTAAAAAAACAAGCTTGTTTTATTCCTTACGCCTCAGTGAAAACAAGTGCTTTGGAGGTCAAGCTTGATTTTATTAAAAAAAAAAAAAGACCAACAAAAAAAACCCAAACACACAAATAAACAAAACCCCAAAACCAAGATAAACACACAAAAAGCCACAAAAAAGACCCCCAGCCTTGAGTTTCATTCATGGGGTAGAATTCTTTGAGCATGTAATTGAAGCTAGAGATAAAGAAGAAATTGCTTATACATCTTATTTTGATTCTCATTTTAAAAAATCCCTCACAAGTGGTGGCTTGGGAACCTAAATTGTCACAGATAAAGAAATCAAGTACTGCATTACGTAAGCTACTTTAGAGACAGAAAGCCAAGCACAGGAACAAATGGCAAATTTTTATCATGATACAAAGCTGATAGTGGTGCCTTAAAAGTCTCCAGGTCTGATCGTATTATATTTATAACTGATCTGAAGAAAAGCATAAATGGTAGTAAAATTTTCAGATTAAACAATGTTATCTAGGTAACAGTTTGCAAAAGTTTGTTGTAAAGGATATGCTCTAGTCCAAAATAAACTTTGCGTGATAATAGCAATCTACTGGTTCAAAATTCTGTGTGAATGAAGCACCTGATATCTTGAGACAGGGACTTAAGAGCCTCTGAATTCCTGTGCCTCTTTCTCTAGCTTTTGCACTTCTGCTGGTTCAGTGTCAAAAAGCTTCACCAGAATATGGATAAGGCATTGTATGCTGCTAAGGACAGAGAAATGAGAATGTCTGCTGAAATCAGGGAGGAGGGGGGATCCAGCCAGGCCCTTCAGTTAATGACAAAAGATTGGTTTGTATGCCGTATTTTGAGAATAGTGGTATCAGCTGCCATCTCAAAGGGTGAACTCCCCTGAAAAGGACTCAGGGCTTCGCCAGAACTGCATGTGCAGCTCTCACAATTCTTCTGATGTGTTTTGCAGTCCTCTTCCTGCATTCTCTCCTCATTGTAAAATATTACAGCGTCTAGCTCCTCATTTTTTTCTTCTTACTTGTACTGATAGACAGGATCGACCCAAACTTCAACTGTGAGGTTGAAAAGTTTCTTGGACAAAAATGCTTCTTTACAAATTTCACTTCAGGAGACTTTTGTATGCCTCTGCTGACAGGAGTGTGAAACTTGTGAATTATTGCTGCTACAGGGATTGATTTTGATTTATAGAAAATGTTGGGTTTGTTTTACAAGAGAGGAATGGCACACAGCAAATGTAAAGTTCACATGAACAGTATATTGTCAATAGGTGTTAAGTAGAAACTGAAGGAGGATGACACAATTGTATGAGATATGGGCTAAGACGACAGATAATTTTCTTTCCTTGTCACAGCTGATGTTGATCAGCTAATACATTTTGAGCACTGGAAGAAACTCAATATTCAGGTTGTGGCAAGGTATCATCAGTCTTTTTCATGGTGTTACAATATGCAAACACAGCTGTGACCTAATCTTTTCTATGAACCACAAATGTTGCCAGACACTTACGCCTTTGTTGTTTGCCCAGATGTGGTTACAGTGTCAGTTGTTATATGTGCTAGCAAGTTTCACACCAGTATCAACATCTGGAAGAATAAATCATCTTGCTTTGGGATTTCTGCCTGCAAGACAGGTAGCAGTATTTTCCTGACCTTGACAAAACCAGCATTTGTTCTCTTTCTCTCTGCTGCTGCACATTGGGCATGTCACCCAGCCCAAGGACCTCAGTGCAGCTGCACTTAACCTGCACTCTTGATAGCTACGCACGCAGATTTTGAAGAGATGAGACATTAACTTTCTGAACAGACAGCTTATTTCTCCATGAGAGAAATTAAGAATGTATTAGCCTCCCTTGCTCTCATGATCATGATAGGATCCCCACACAGTGCACAAGCTGATCGGGGGATTAAAAGTAAGATCAAGTTCTAAACATCCACAGAGATTTTAAAAATCTCAGGAGAGATGAAGATCCCAGTGGTGATCTGTTAATAGGATAAGTCAGGCCAGTCAACATTGTAAGAGTGAGAGGGGCAGCTTTATCTGATGGCATCATATACACTGGGGGAGTCGTCAGCTCCTGCAAGGCTGCTTGTATCTTAACTGGTCTTTGCTTACCAGGATCTGAAGTTGTGTAAGGTCAGGGTCCTCTTGCATCCATGTACTCACAGGCACCATGACCTGCATGTCCGGGTGGTTTGGCCAGGATCACTAGTGTGCCACACAGAGGGACACCTCTTATCAGGTCCTCATCACATCTCTTGAGCTCTTATTAATTAGTGATGATGAACTAATTTTGGACTTGTCTTTTACAGCCTTTAGATGTGGATGTTGTTTGGGATCTTTTGCCTCATTATTTTATCTCACCTCTCATTAGCCCACGGCAAAATTCCTGAATTACAGTTGCCAGGTTTTTCTTATCTGGTTATTTTATTGCCTCCACTCCTGTTTTTCATCTTCTTTATACCTTATCTTTAGACAGGTTTGTTCCTTCTCTTCTTGCTATTTGGTTATTTGAATGAAATCACATATGTTGCTCTGTAGCAATTAACATATGCTTTTCTTTAATCCTTGCTCGCTTATTTCTTCCGGTGCTTTCACACACATGCACGTGCACACACATACATTTTGATTCGTGTCAGATTTGATATTTCTTTTACAAATGCCTATACAATGAGGAGGATGGATTCTCTAACTAGTTTACAAGGTGGGAGACAGAAGAGCAACCCACTGCAGTAAAGGAAGGCCCTTTGCAGTCAGCCAAGGCAGAGTGAAAGAAGTAGTGAGAAAAGGATGAGACAGTGAGAGGAGGAAGCAAACTGCCTGTAATCTCCACCAAACGGTCCTAGCACAAAGCAAACTGGCACAGGAAATAGCTTCTTTCAGAAGGAGACAAAGCAATGGAAAAAGGCTAGCAATATAACGTAGGCTCATAGTATAATATCATATGTACAATACATACACATCCACATAATACAATGTTATATACAATGTACGTATACATTTACAATATACAACAATATACAGTGCTAAAACCTAGCCATGAGAAGACTATCTGTTAGAAAACCATTAAAATGAAACATGTTTTAGCATCTCTTGTGAGATGAAGATTGTCTTGAGGTTTTTATCTAGATAAAAAGTGGTGTCTGGTCAAGTTTTGGTAACGAATATGAAAATGCATTCGTTGATTTCTATGTGTGTGATAAAAAGAAAAACTTTTTTGGGTGGTGTTCGCATGGTCTGCAATGATCTCACATAACCGTGTGAATACAAACCTGATGTTAGGACTGAATTTCTCTTTGACTTTGAGAAAAATCCTTTTAAACTAGTACACATTACACCTACATCCACTTGCAGTATCTTTTAGCAAGATGTGAAGTGCCCTTAGTAAAAAAAATGTAGACTGTGGAAAATGTTGTGGTTTGTTAATTAAGCTTCTAAACTTGCTGGTTTGAAACATTCATTCCCCTCCTCCCTTCTTCATGCCTCTGTTTTGGGGAGAGCCTTCCTATAAGGCAAGGAAGTACAATGTTTTAATCTTTTGGTCTGCATTTAGATTTCCCAGCATGGCATCTAGTTCCAGGAATGGACACAGTGGAACAGCTGTCACCTGGGAGCTAATTTATTTCTGTGTAGCATGCAAATTATCTTTTAAATAATTAGAGACTGTACCTAGCAATGAATTTCCTCACTGATTTGCGTTCAGTATAAGGGCTAAAAGTTAACCCCATGATACCGGATTTCCTGACCATAATGTGCCAGTGCCATTTTCAAATTAGCAATAACAACAGGCCCTCAAGATTCAGCTAACTTGAAGAAGTAACCCCTTCCGGTTGTGTGCATGAAACTGCAGCTTATGCTAATAATGAGATAAATAACATTTCCTTTTGTTGAGAGAAAAGTTCCATTGATTTCAGTATGAGTTCAACGTGATTAAAAGCTGCAGGACTTGACCCAAAACCAACTGAAAGATTGAAATCACTTCTCTCACCTCCTCCCTTCCCCCTACAGTCAATGTACTTTGTGGAGGAAGCTAAGCAGGGTGGTTGGCATGCATTGCCCTACCCCTGGTCCAGGTCAGAGGGGTCCACCAGTGGCTGCTGTCCCAGCCTAGTCCCATGCCAGGGAAGGAAGCCCCTCAGCTCTAGATTTGCAAGACCAACAGTTTGATGCCCCCAGTTGCACTCATACTGATTACGTGTATTCAGACTGCTGCCCTTTAAGACTTTTAAGTTCATACATTTATCAGCCTAGCTAGCAGTAACCGAAAAAGCCAGCATAAAATCATCTGACTATATTGCCACAGTCACTTGGCTACAAAATGCACTAGCGCCCTTGAGAGCGTAAGCTTTTAGTGAGTTAGATACTCCTCCTCCATATTACAGTATTTTCACAGCTCACTGAAAGCCTCAAATGCTTTTGAATTTTTTTTTTTTCAGGGAAATAATGCTTTTAGCTCTCATATTTAAACCAGCCAGCACTGTATCTGGTGGAACTAAAGAGTTTTAAAGTTTCTTTTCCTTTCTCCTCCTTTAGCAGCCAGGTACTATGGACATTTTTAAAGGAGGTCTCAGTGCAACTCTACCCCTGCACAGTTAAAATAAATGCTCCTCAGAATGCTTAGCTGCCTTATCTGTGATCTCAGTGATATAGATATTAATGTGATAACAACAGATATTAGGCTATTTCAAAAATAGTTGCCTATAGTTAAGCTTTTGCAGCCATAGTTGGGCCTGATGCTCATAGGCATGAAGTACTCCAGCTTAATTCAGAGTAGTGTCTGAGCAGGCTCAGTTCATTACTTAGCTAAACATGAATTTAAGAGCCAATGTTTTTGTTTCTACCTATGCAAACAACAGCTGAGGAAATAGGCTGTTAAGCCAGAAGATGACCACATCCAGTCAGACAGCTGTCTCTTCTGACAGCACCACAGTGGGATGCACTACATCCCTTTGACTGTTTTATAGGATGCCAAGGTCTACTGGGCAAATTGTCAGGGCCTTGGACAGGCAATATTTACTGACCAAGAAAAGTCTCATCCTCACTTGTCATTGTGCTACAAGAAGAAGGCACCATTGCCATCAGTGATGATTGTCACCCTTCCATCTGCCTTATGCCACCACGGTCAGTGCACTCACTCCATCTGGGCCTTCGGCCATTACATTCCTGAGCAGAGAGGTCTTACAGTGCAGTTGTCTGATGTCAGGTCAGGCAAAACCATAGGAACCAAAGACACGGTATTCTAAAGCCAAGGATTTTGTATATGAACCTTTTATGTCACCTGGAAATTTAACAGCATTACTCCCTAGATTTGGAATCTACTTCAGGAAGGAGTTTCTGAAATTTTTATTCATTTCCCATAAGGCTGCATCTCAAAAAGGCTCAACTGGAATTTGAGCACCCAAGAGTGAGGCCCTTTCCAACAGGGAATACTTATCTTCAAGAAAAAAGAAAGCAAATTCCAGTAGGTTTCATATGAAGTGTTCCCTGTACCACACTCCTTCCCTTCTCTTGGAGATCTCCAGTGCTTGAAAGCCTTCAAATTCTTTCCATTGCTGTAGCAACAGATAAAAGAGGGGGTTGGGGAGAGAGCTCCAAAATATTTTTTTCTTTTATTTTTAAGCGTATAGATTTGTTAGTGGCCAACAGTGCTTCATACTGCTTCACAAAGGATGAATGGAACCAGCCAGTTACACCCTTTTGTATTCTCCCGAGATGAAGGCAACTGTAAGGCAGTTGCCAAGTTATGGAACGTGTCCACAGAGTGGTGGAATCTCCCTCTGCTGCATCTTAAGTACAAAACGGATAATTAGAGGGGTCTCTTGATACTTGGCAACCAAACGGATGCTCACTGGCATCATGTCTTTAATATGAGATAGAAGTACTTCATGTAGGCTTCATTTGGCATTAATGAAAACCAAATCTACTAACATAATGCATAAAGATCTGACCCACTAGTTTCTAAAATACTTAAGTAGTTGATTTATCAAATTAGCTGTGAGTGGTTTTTTTACTTGGGATTTTGTAATACTGTGTTAATGAACTTGTTTTCAGTCACAGCCTATAGAAGATGCTGGTTGCATCACATTAATGTGGCAGTGATACTGGTGACAAGGAAAAGGAGTACCACTGTTGCATGACAGCAAGTGCAGCAAAGGCAGCATCACTGGAGGAAAGGCACGGATTTGGGCTGACAGTGAGGAAGTGTCCTGTCAGGGGCAACATCGTTATGCCTCTGAAATGTTGTGTTGTGCAGCCATTCCCTTCTCAAGTTTCTTCTTGTACCTGTTCACCAAGTTGACTCTCTGCGTAATGCTGAAGTTAGTAAGATGCTGTGTGTTAAGCACTTCTGGTATTTAATAGTTTGTAAATCATGCTGGTAGACTAATGCATGGTGTAACAATCGAAGTGTTTTGAATAGCACATAACACAGAGTACGAAGTGCTCTATTTATATTGTGTTTATATTTAGTTCTTACCAGAAATGTGCTTTTACTCATCTGTACTTACTACGCTTCAGTTTGCATCATGGAACCATCTTGGTGCACACAGGCAGGACATTCAGATTTTGCTGTATATATATATATATGTAGGCTTTCCATCTAAGAGCTGAGGAGTGTTACAGGGTCGGTCCTGTGAAGGAGTCAGAGAAGTCAGCATGTATTTTAAATGACAATTAGCAGAGAAACCTTACAGGCAGACTCAACCAAACTGAGCTCAAAAAGACTTTGTTACTTTTTTCTTTTTTTAGTAACTCGGTTTCCAGCATTTTAAAGACTTGTCTAACTCACTGACAATTTGTCTACCCTGCATAGTGGTCTCAAGTAGCATCATGAGGAGGATGACCTTGCCACCGTTCATCACATGGTCACAAAGCTATTTGCAGCAAGATGCAGGTGCACTCTGAGTGCCTCCTCTCCGTTGCAAGCTTTGGGGTTCTCCAGAGCTGGGGTTTATATGTGTCCACCAAGCTGCAAAGGTCAGTTTGGGGACTGGTGATATGAGAGGCTAGGTCCATAGACAGAAGTCCCCATTGGCAGACATTAACCAGAGGCTCTTAGGCAAGTAAGCTTTGGGAGGGTGACTCACGACTCTGGGACTACCTATGCACGGGACAAAAATTACAGTGGATTTTGCTGAAATGTAGTGACAAAAGATTTTTTTTCCCAGTGCCAGAATAGCAGATCGGATTCAGTGCTCACATATAAAGGGAACAGGCAACTTAAACATGCATAGATCTGTGGTGATCCACCCCAGATGTTTGTTATATCATCTGCATTCACTGCTGTTAGCAGGGCGACACAAAAACAGGCCAGTACTCCTTTTCCTGCATGCAGCCTGGCGGTGGTGGGTGTTGCTGTCCAAGAGGCTAAGCACCCTGAAAAAAATAAGGGATACTCTACACAAAGTGCACAGCTTCAACAGCAACAGGTACTGATATGCAACAGGACATAAGGCTGCCAAACATGCAACAGAAATGCATAAAGGGAGTCAAACTCCCTTTCCCCAAGATGCTTTGGAAAATTTCACCCAGAAACTATAAAAGTGAATAATATCACTGGGTGTTTCTTTAGCTGTCCTCTTCAAACCCTTTCATTTATGCTCACATTACTTTTTTTTCTATTAGCTGTACAAACTAAATTCTTAAAAATATTTTGAGCTGTATGAACAAGTTTTACTTATTTAAAAGTAACCATTTAGATCTTTTCTACTTAAGCTCAATTCACACATCATAGTACTGTTTACATTAGGCTAAAACTGTTTTATTAAACAGTGTCATTTAATGAGAGTTTAAGCAGAAACACCACACTGGACTGTTTATTGATGCAACTCTAATAAATCTTATGATATAACAAATAAATTAGGGAAAAAGAAGAACATTTGTTTTCAGTATTATTTTTAAAAGGACTAGGTAAAGATATAAGTTTATTACTTATAGCCTGGATAATCAGTGATTATTTAAACCTGACATGCATGCTACATAGAAAAGCTGTTTTTAAACCAGACTTTCAAAAATGAAGAGTGATTGTTCATTAAGAGAAATACTAGAATGCACTGCTGTCTGGAATTTGCCGGATCCCATACCATTAGCACACCATGATTACATTTAAGGGATTCCACCTTAGGCTTTTGTTCATCATACAGACGGTGAGACTTATTTTCTGCAGGGATGAAAAAAACCAGAAAGGAAATGTGGCAGGTAGTGAGCATGCCTGAGAGGGACTAATGCTACTCAGTACACTTTACAGCCTAATTAGAAGAAAAATTGTGTGCTTTTTATGAAGAGAGAGACGGGATAAGGAAAGAGGAACACATGAAGGGATATCAAAGCACTAACAGCTTTTTTGCTACCAGAATTAAATGCTAACCCCAAGGTGCACTGGTAAAGCTGTACTTGCATAGCAAATCAATATAAATGGTAGATCCCTTCAGGTGGCTTTAGATTTCTATATACTAATGTAGTTTGTAAGGAGCAGCTAACTTGCTAATGAAGAGCCATGTTACTAAGAAACCCCACGTCCAAATTAGTAAGTAAAGGCTAGTCAACTGAATCTTACCACATTAATTTGCAGTCGAACCTTGCTGATTCATATTAATAATTATGCAAACCATTATGAATGATTGAACTCTGAATTCATAAACAAGTAATTGCAGAAAAGCAATCATACCACTGCACACAGCATATTTGTTGATTTTGTGCGTCAGATTTAATTTCCTTTTAATTGTTTTTCATAACACATTACGTGTGAAAAATTGCTGTGTGAAAAAATGCAATAAAACTTATTTCAGGGTCAGCCATAATTTCCTCATAAAAAGAGCAGACAGCAATGTTTCTGTATAAATTTTAAAGAGCACAGAGTTTAGAAAGTTTAAGGAGCAGTTCAGTGAGAATCAGCTACACAATAACTGCTACTATGTAGTAAAGCATCTAAACTTTACCAAATACCAGTGCTGAAATAATGGAGAATCTCTCTCAAGGACTGCAGTATCTCAACGTGAAGCACATATTGCTGAGATCTGCTTTCTGATGGTGCCTCCAGGTAATGGCACTTTAATGTAACATTTCCAGGATATTAAAAATGCAGAAAACAGAAATGATTTATCAGTCATGATGGATAACCGGCATTTGCAAAGTAAAGATGCTGGCAAGCAATACATAGTGGAAACCATGACCCACATCCCCCTGCAGTCTGCAGGTCTCTGCAGTAGCCCCAGTGAGGTTTTGGATTGGGCCCAGTGGGATCAGTATTGTCCTCTGTGAGGTCTGGATTCAGTGGTCATTTTTCTTGAGCAAGAACTGCAAGATCAGTTGCGCTGCACTATGTTTTGCTAGTGCAGCTACAGAAAAAAGGGGTTTGTGAACTACAGGTTTTAAAGTAGTTCTCTTCCAAAGAAAAGACATTGCGGGTTTGGTTCTGTCAAAAGTGGTAAAAAAGCATAAGCTTCCTTTCTATGATTTACTTATCAAAAAGTACAAAAGAAATGTCAGCCTATAAATTAGTGAACGCTATTGTTATTTTGTAAATCTGCCCAAAGTAGTAAATCACAGGTTCATTGTCCATAAGACTATTGATTTCACTAATTACTGGGTCAGAGCAGTAACAGGGAGTCCTAGATTAATGAATTTAACAGGAGTGACTAAAATGCATGGACAAACAGGTGTTCAGTGAGTAGAACTATAGAGCAAGGAGTTAAATAGCCTTCTTGCTACAGCCATGTTGTTGGTTCAACATTTGCTTGATTGTTCAGCAGTTGTAAGTGAATTTTAAGAAATTGTAAACCAGGGAACATTTTATGTTCTTTGTGATTAAGAACAATGCTTTCAGGTGGTGCTTTATGGGATTTTACACAAATGAGTCTTGCTTTTTACCTACATAAATGAGCTGTCTTTCAAAATTATTGGTCAGATGATATTTAGCAGGAAATGCTCAGTGGTTTTATTTATATTGTCTTTAAATTTGCATTTTATGATTCCTGGTCCAGCTGTGCAAGGTATATCTGGAAATACTCTATATCTTTTACTGGAATCACAATATCTTTGTAATTAAGACTCTTAAAAACATCCATATATTGTCCCCAAAGCAACATATCTTCCCTTTTCCTGGCAAGATGGGACATTTCTTCTTATGTGCACTTGCATTGGAGAAAACACTTTTGCTAATCTGCAAACTGTGTTTGGGAAGTAATGTCAAAATAACCTGGACATTAAAATTGCATTGAATCCCAACCCACCTCTCCCCACTCCTGGGAAGTGGAATTCCCTGCTCTTCATAGGCACTCCTGGCATAATTGTATTATACTTGAGCCCGTGTCAGCTGACCAGCTGCTTCAATTTCATCTGTGTTTGTCCTTCTGGTTTGGTTCATGGTGTTTGTTAATAGCAGCAGCTTTCTTCTTACTGACTAGGTAGTGGCAAAAACAAGAAGGAATGAGGTATACTGCAGCAAAAGCACACCAGCATTTGGGTAGCTTTTTCCAGCATGTGCCAAAAGCACCAGTGAGACACTCAGCTTCTATAAAATGCCAAAGTCATTCAAGTTTAAAGAATCCAAATGTGCCAAGGAGTGATTTTGAATGTTCTGAGGTCTGAGTATTTGGGAACTGATAGAGTATCGTCCGGATGTAGCTGATGCAGGCTGGAGATTTTGTATTTCAAGCATTACCTTTCTTCTTAAAAAAAGAAATTTAAACCCAGAAAAATGGACATCCAGCTTGAAAATTCACTGTGTTGTACAAAGTGTGGGAAGCTACAGAGAGGAAAGGAGACTCTACACTACCTACAGAGATTAACAGGAGATTAAGTTTATCAATGGCTCTGCCTTATATTGTGTACTAAAAAAATGTGTGCTGCTCTGTGTAAGCTTACAGTGCTGGATGATGGAAGATACAACTCTGACTAGAGTCCCACAGAGTTTAATGGGACGTAAGGCAAGTCACTAGTGAATTGTAGACTGCTTTGTGAAGAAATAGATGTGATTTCAAGAGATCTGTATTAATGATTATTTAGAGACATTTAATGAAAGTTGCAAACAGATTCAAACCACTTCATAGATTGTCTGAGTTTCTGAACTTAGTTGTTTCCTTCGAGTTTATGTGTGTCGGTCAAAGAATGGGGGTAGCAGGGATGCAAGGAGTTGAATTTGGTTTTGTTATTGTTTCCATAAAATCTTTGAGTAGCAAAAGAACACCTACAGGCGCAGCATCCTCAAAATCTGTAGCTAATAACATGCCAGTAGTCTGCAGAGGGATTTTGCAAAGGCATCGTCACTAGGAATGTGTGCCCACCTGCCCTTCAAGCTTTTGAAAACCTTGTCCCGGTCTCATGGCAGAGAGAAGTCACCGGCAGCGCAGGCGAGGCAGCAGCGAGTGCCGGCTGCTTAGGGCTGCAGTTTAAATTCCCTTAACTGGATTCTACGCTAGAGCGCTGCGGTGTCAGCGTGTACAAGCGCTCTGGTAATTTGATAAGCTCACCTGCAGGGAGGGATTATTCCACGTAGTTTAATGAGCCGTCAGGTCTGCATTCCCAGTGCATAAGGTGTGCCCAAAGGCCTGTCCGTGGTGGCACTGGTTATGTCTGCTGTCATCAGGCTCATGGAAGCAGTAAGAAAAGGAATTGAAATAATTAAAAACATATTACAATCCTCATATTAAAAAGAAAACCACTATTTCTCAGACTGTAATAATGAGATTTACTTTCACATTAAGAGGAATGAGAAAATCAAACCTTTTTTAAAAACTGGTTGCTGGGTTTCTTTTGCCGTGCTAGATACATTCATATCACTGCTTTCAGTTTCTCTTTCCACCTGTGATTTTTTTTTGAGAGAGTTTTTCAGCTGAGATTTTCCAAGAAAAATGCATGAAATGCATAAAGACAAAATCAACTATGGTCCTCAGAATCCCATCTTTAATAATGTAAGTGGAAATTATTCAGGCTTTGCTTTGCTTCATTTTCATGAAGGGAAGCCCAACTTGCTGAAGTTTGGAAAACTTCACAGTGGTGTGATAAAAGTGATCTGTATGAGTATTACAGTTATGCCAAGCTTGCAAATGATACAAGATTAGGTCTACCAGAGTAAATCGGCTCACTCTACAGAGCTGGTCCTCACCTTTCTGCCATTACTTTCTTGTGATGGGATTTAAAATTATTTATAAAAACTTCAATTATTGATTTTTTAAAAAAACTTTATATCTTGCTTTTTGTTTTGTTGTTGTATGAACCGAGTGTGTTATTCTGAAGGTTCTTCATTTGATTTTCAAGATTTTCTGGCTTTAACATCTTGCTGTCGGTGCTACATCTCATGCTGTTAGACCAGACTTAGACAGCAGAAACACTGCCAGAGGTCAGTGTCAGGTCCTCACTGTCTCTGCTTTAGAGAGCCAGGACATACCACAGACTCAGAATGAGCTTCCACAGAGGCAGAAGCCCTGTTCTCTGAAAGCGGTGTGTAGTTGCAAATGAAATGGAGAATGAATACAGATAGCTCTCAGACAGAAAGCCACGTGCATGCATACTCCATCTTTGCTTGCTAGCAGTGGCCAGCTTTGCCCATTTTATTTAATGCTGTATCTCTTGAAAAGGGAAAGATTCTATGTCTTTTGTGCAGGACGCCACTAAATATTTTCCTCCTTCTTCCCTTTCATCTAACGTAGGCTACACATCACAAATGAGGCAGAACAGACTTTAAATATTGTTTGTCAATGAAAGGCGAGACCAGCTTCCTAGCAACAAAAAGGATGTCGCTTATTGTCTTCAAAAGGAGACCATTTCATCCCATCTCGTTACAAATGCCTTCCCATGATAGCTTCTGTCGATATAAAAGTCTGCCAGCAGGGGATCCCCGTTAGGAAGTGACCAAGTTTGAAAACCCGTTATGCTCCTGGCAAACATTGTCATCTTGTACATATTTAGCCTGATCGCTCTGGCAGGTTATGAAAGACTAAATGGTGCAAACACATGTGGCAGATGCCGTTCTCATGATAGTTGAGGAGCCTTTGAGCCTCTGTTGGTAGCATGCCAGCTTCATCTTGTATACTGAAGAGCATTATACTTTCAAGCCTTCTACAGCTTGCCCTGAGGGACTGCTGCTGAAGTGGTAATAAAATTCAGAATGAGCCTCAGAAAGTCAACTTGTTGGTTTGGCTTCATCAAATGGGTTTTTTTCATTATTAAACTTCTCTTTAGCAGCCATATGTAGATCTGCGTTCTCAAAAACACCATGTGCCCCTTTAGAAAGGTGATTCTAATTGAAAAGATAAATAGATAAAAACGCAGAGCCAGCAAAGAAAGTTAATTGTTTCTGTGAAGCGTATCTTTAAATTGCCTTTGGTGGTTACATTTCTTTAGGTGAAAGGAAGTAAAGGGAATCTGGGAGTAAATGTTGTTTACTGGTAGCTCCTCTTGGCACCCTATCTAGAAAATGCAGACGAGACATTCCCCATTCCCCAAAAAAAGGGCATTTTATTTGTATTAAATATTGCAAACTGGGTGACACATTTCAGGTTTTGAGCTCCAAATCTGTGAATATTGACAAGAACAGTTAAAAATACAATTATGGACTGAGCTGGTAACAGTAGCAGTAATATGTAGCCTCCCTGAATCATTTTACAAACATCATTTAATGCAACATCTCAGTGAGGTAGGTGAACAACTTAACCAAGGCTGGAAGATGTGCCTCAATCAAGAGATGAATTCACCTTATCAGGGTTAGAATTAAAATTAAGATGCCAGCTTGAAAACAAAATGTTTGGCCAGTGGAACATGGCTTTTAGCAGGGAATATCAGTAAAAATAGAGAGTCTTTAATTATCTTAATGTATTCTTGTATAACACCCCTGTTTTCCCTGCTTTGCTATCTAATACCAACATTGAGTTAAAGGTTTGTGTTGGGTGAGGTTTTTCTTATGAAGGTTTTTTCACTATTTGGGGAATATCCTGTTTTTCTGTAGCTCTCTGCATACGTTATAGGGATATAATTACTTAAATAAAAGGTACTTAAGACAGGTCATCTTTTCTAACATTTCATATCCGAATGAATAGGTGGTGTCAGCCGTGGTAACGTGCTACCAGAGACTCCTAGGCTGGGCAGCACTTACCATAGCAAGAACACAGTATTTGTAATAGTGTCAGTAAATACTTACACGGTGAAAACATCTATCGGAGACAGCCCCACTGTGCTGGACACTGTGCAAATCTAGCAGAGGCAGCCCCAGCCAGCCTGCGATACAAAGAGAAACGCAGATGAAGGGGCACAGTGGGAAGAGGGGAAGAGAGCTTATGATGGCATGAATATGTAAAAAAAACTCAGTAAAGTTCTGCTGGGTGCCCAAAGTGTTATTAATTGTGCAGGGTATTAGTGAGAGCTGAAGTTTCATTCAAAGAGTGGGAGGGGGGAAATCCTGCCATTTGACATTAATGAAAAAAAAAATCTTCTGCAAAAGGAAACTGCACATTAGTTTTCTGTAAAGAGATATGTCAGAATTATTAAACTTGTGTAGCACCTTTTAAGTTGCTGTATCCAGATGTTCATTTAAAGACATCTGAATCAAGCGATAGCGTATGCGTACTCCTGACAGCAGTGCCAAGCATGCTGCTGCCATTGCAAAGACAAGAACGTTGGTCGCAGCCACGCAAACACACCCATCTTAAAACTTGCTGGGTGAGCCTGCTGACACCTGTTCAGTCATTATTGGGATGAACATGGTGCACCTCCTGACTCCAGTTAACATTAACAAGAATTACACACAGAGCACCTCACTGAAGCTGTAAAAATTATTTTTCATTATAGAGGAAAGATAAATAAATCACAGCTTTGTAATCTAGCTGCCTCCAGTTATATTTACAGCCTTGAGGTTCTACATCGAGTCGTGTCCTCTCTGTCCTTTTACTCCTTTTTCACATAAGAGTGCTGTCATGAATGCTGTCACTGAAAAAAAAAAAAAAAAAGTTACAAGAGCTTCCTCCCAGAATAGGTTCAATTTAGCTTCAGCGTACTGGTGCAAAGAACATATTGCAACACTGTGGTGGCCTGTTTTTCTGGCCTTTATTAATCCAGAAACCTTAATGATGAACAACATTTGTGTCATTGTCTACACAAATTTAATTTGTTTATGCAGCAGTTCAGTTAATCCTGCAATCTGCTTTTCTCAAATGAGGACAGATAATGGAGACACCGTTCTTTACAGGTCTTCAGGCTTTTAAATTCTGATAAAATCAGGATTCTTCACTGGGTCTTGCCACAGCTCTGAATTAAGCCACTTTAAATGTAATTACTGAAGCTGGCTGTACATCAGGAACATCCATTAAAAGAATTGATTGACCATGCTGTTACGGGAGGCATTTTATGAACAAACGATCATGATGGGTCCAGAACTGTAATTTATAAAGGCAAAAAAGCAGGTAAATACTTTATTAGTGGTTAATGAGAGGTTCACAAGATAACTAAATTTCTTCTTTTTTAACCAGCTACTTCAGGGAACCTTGGTCCATGGCCATCTATCACGATCGGTTTATTGATCTCAAGAAGGAACTGCGCCAAATCCTGATGTCGGAACAGGTAAGAAGAATGACTGGCGAGTGCATTTTATTATTTAGGTAATTTGTTAGTGTTGTTCACTTTGGTTTCTTCTCCCATCTTTCTCCTAAAGCTTTACATTTCTGTTTAGCTATTTCCTCTGGGAAACCTGAGCAGATCCTATGCCTCACAGCAGGGGGGGGTGGGTGTCACAAAGTACGGCATATTGTTCAGTTTCAAGCATATTTTCAAATTTGCCAGCAGAACTTTAGGTTCCTTTGTTTTCCTTCACAGCATTTTTGCATTATACGTGCAGTTTAGTACGACTGCCCAGCAGAATCTGGAGGCTTGTTTGTTCAGTTATCCTCTTTTTTTATTAATGTTTCCTAATACGAATACACTACAGGCCATCCTAAACCTGTCTCGGCTGAGCTTATGAGAAGTAGATTTTTCAACATCTACCCACAGGGAATGGCTTTTGTAGCCGAATGAGTGAAAGCAACTGGCTTTTTCAGTGATAAGTGGATTTCCTGAATAAGGATGAAATTAAAATGTTTGCTAATGCTGTTTACAGCTTTGGCCTCAGTGCTGTAGATGGAGGCATAAAGTCTCAGCAGCCTCTAAGTTTGCCTGTTCAAAATCCCAAACCCACTGCGCTCCACAAAAAGAACTGCTAACTGCAGATTTCCAACAACCCCAAGAACTGCCTCCCCCACCCCCTGATGAATTTCTGGCTGATCTCAAAAATAATTTGCAGTCTGGATCTTGATACTTCCAGCCCACTACTTGGGAGCAGTTTACCCTCTCTCTCCTCATGCTGCTTTTGCTTTTGTTTAACGCAATGGAATTCCGTGCGATGGCAGTATTTTTAAGTATTCACTCACGGAGTTTTTAACTGCGCAGAAAACAAACCGAACCAACTGTAAATGGAAGCAGGGGGACAAAAGGAAGGGACGTCGCATAGCCTGTAGCCCACCCATTCCCGTGGCCCAAACTGGCGTGCTGTCGTATGTCACAGCTGTAGCCACACAAATGCTCGACCCCTGCCTCCTCCCAGAAGGGCTAGATGCAATTTTCCTCCTATTGTCATGATACAGAAAGCGCCTCGGTGCAGTTTTATTTTAGATTCTCTTGGAAGATATCTATAAAAGAACACAAAATGAAATTCTGTGCAGAATGGGAGGCCTGATGAGAAGTGTTTTTCTTGCCATCATTCAACCACATTTCGCATGCTGTGTGAACAACTTTAGAGAAAGGGGAATTGGTGTCCTACAAATTAAAGACTCGCTTGCCTTACCCTTTTCTTCTCGCAGTAGTCCTGACACACAAAAATAGTCTCACTGAACAGACTGAAAGCGCCTCAATGAGTCAGAATTGCTTACATGAACATAGATGAAGATATCTGCATCTGAATGTAAATTTGTCTTTACTTTTTGTATTTTTATTTGGATTTTAACTATATTTACTAAATGTCACATATGTTTTCCTTGGGTGTTCCTTCTAGGTGCATTGCCAAATACGCAGTAGGTACCATGCACTTATGGAATATATCTTAAATGCCTCAGGGTTGGCTGTATTTCTATATGGAGCAAGAGACCTACTGTCTTTGCTTCCTGTTGCTCATATTCCGGCTCACTTCAGCACGCAGACAAACTAGTCATGAAATGTAAAAAATGAGAGGAAAATACAGCTTTGAAAGAAATGTTGAAGAACTGTGAGTGTGAATACACAGAAGTCAGACATTTCTGGTAACAGTTTCCACAGAAACTGGAAATGGGTCTCATGCATTTAGGGATAATATTTATGGAAATGTTTGCTACTCGTAAGTAATGTATGCATAAAAAAGACAGTTACAGCTGAGACGGGGACTACGTTTTTAGCCTGTGTGTTGAAATTGTCACCCTGACGCTGCACTTGATGTATGCGTGACTCTTGCACGGGATGCTCTTGCCTTGTTGCTGAAAGCCGAGCGATGGCGCGGGGAATGTTTACCCTTTTGCAGGATCACAAACATGTGTTTATTTCAACATGCAGAGCTCCAGCTATGCAAACATGCAGATGGCGGGGCTGGGTTTTTGCACCTTCATCAGCTGTTGAAGTATCACAGCAAACTGAGGGCACACATGTGCAGCGCGAGATTTTCTAGAAAAGGCAGTTGGCCTCAGGAAGAAAAAATGTTCAGGTTTTCCAATCGCAGCTGGGGTTGGCTCTGGCAGTTAAAAGCAGTAAATTAGGGTGGGGTGGGGGGAATTTCCTCTGGNTGGTAGAAACGTGTCAGGCAACGCTGTGTCCGATAAGGTCAGACATTTCCACTGGTTGTCACACATGAAGACGATGGTTTTGTTCCACGCAAATGTTGATCTGTGGCCATTTGCGCAGGTAGTTTTGGAGGGATCAACCACCGAGCAATGCCAGCCGCCCGAACCGCTGGACTCGGCCACCACGCTCTTGGGTGGAAGCGCCGGTTAAGTGGGAAGCCCACGGAACCGGTGGCCGTGCCAGCCGGTGGCCATGCCCCCCACGACCCCGTGTCCTGCCATGCTGCCACGCGCATCCGCCCCCCCAACACGTTTTCACGCCGTTCTCGGTCCCTGCGATCACACTTCACCTCTCGGGTGCGCGTCCCCGGGCAAGCACCGTTCCCGGGATGCCGCCGGGACGGCCGTCTGACGGCTCTGCCTTACAGGTGCCCGGGCTGCCCCCCGCCGCCGAGCCGCCCCCGGAGGACCCCGAGGAGCAGAACCCCTGCCCGCCGCCGCTGCGGGAGCCCGTCCTACGCTACCTGCGCCGCCACCGCTCCCACCTGCCCATGTACGCCCCGGCCAGGCCCGCCGGCGCCGGACCCCCGCCGTCGGCAGGTGAGACGGCAGCGGCTGAACGGGGAGGAAGCGGGGGTGGGGGTGTGTGTGGGGGTGTCGGTGTGCAGCCCCGACGGAGG
>VUYV01000310.1:538272-670093 GCA_008711295.1 Anarhynchus alexandrinus
CTCGATGATCTTCAAGGTCCTTTCCAACCTAAACCATTCTATGATTCTATGATTCTATGATTATATAATGCATATTATAACACATTATATACAGTACATAATATTATGTATGCATTATCTATAATTATTGATATATTATCAATATTAATGGAATGATATAATATTGTCTTTTAAAATTTTTCTTAGCATTATAGCCATAATTTGTATATTATGGAGTACAGAGTGTGCATTATATAATGCACTGTTGTGTATGTACATGTATACATACATATATAGGCATATGTGCAGGTGCACATATGTATGCATACATAACATATCATATATACATGTTATGTGTAATCTATCGTATTAACATACCATATTGTACGTAGTGCATTGAATATGATGTATATTATATATGCATTATGCAATCTATAGTATAATCTATTATGTTATATATGCATTATACAATCTATTATATATATTATTCATACATTGCTGAGATTATTTATATAACTATAATTTTCTTTTATATAAATTTTTAAATAAAAGTATACTGTGTATATATTATGCATACAATATAGTTTATATAGTAAAAAGTTACAGTTTATATAGAAATGTGTACATATATTAGAAGTATATACTAGGTATGGGTGCATATGTGTATATATATATAGAATGTGTATGCAATATGTAGTATATATGTAACGTATAATCCATATTTTGATAAAATTAATATATAATTAATATTATTATTAAACAAATAGTAATCTATGAACAATATATTATCTAGTGCATATATGTATAATATACTTCATATTATATAATGTGTATCACATTATACACATTATATCATCCATAGATTATAGACCATAGGTTATATGTTATGCTTATTATATTATATTCGCATATCCATGTATATTTAATACCTATAGTATATACTATATCTGATATACATAATATAAAACATTAGATATATAATTAGATATATTGTAGCATATAATAAATATAACAGATATACATGATATATAATGTTCATATAATTATATAATATAGATCATATTAACAGATATAGCAATAACATAATACATATAAAAATGTTAGGCGTTCTTATGTATAAGTTATTATTTTGTTTTGTTTTGGTTTTTAATGTATGTCTCTCTGTGGCTCTTTTTGTGCCTGTTGCCGGTAGCTGGTGGGGCTGACGGTGCTGTGGGTGCTGGCCGGACGCTGCCCGCGCCCCCCACGTCCCGCCTGCGCCTGCGGCAGCCCCGTGGCCGCCTGCTGCGCCCGTGAGGGTGACCCAGCGCTGGCTGCATCCGTCCCGGCTGGCTGAGCCCCAGTGCACCCACCCACCCACGTCTGCTCAGGCGCAGGGACCCCCCGGTGCCCCCCCCGGGTCTGGGCCCCTCCTGACGGTGCCGCTCGGGGCTGCGGTGGCTGCTGAGCTCGTGGTCCATACGGAAGCCGGTCTGGGGAGCGATGTGCCGATGAAGTCGTGGCCGGAGCGCCACGTGGGGGCCCGGGCGGGTGGTCAGTCCCGGCACCACGTCTGCCCTGCGCCCACCTCCTGACGGGACGAAGGTGTGTGGGGTACACACCTCTGTATAAATATCCATCCCCCAGGGTGCACGGGCACTATAGAGCTCAAATAATGATGCAAATTAAATTGGGCGGTACAATTAATGCCCTGTAAATTATCCATCTTCCTCCAGCGTGATGCAGCCATCATAGGTCAGCCCTGGGCACCCCCCTCAGCTGTGGGGCCTTCAGCCAGGGCCACATGGTAGGACAGACGGTGGTCATGGTGCAGCTGAAGCCCTGACTGCAGCAGGACCTGGGGCTGTGCCCGCCAGGCCCGGTGCCCACGCCAGCCCCAAGGGCACAGAAACGTCCCTCACCCCACCAGTGCTGGAGGCTGCATGGCTCCCAGCAGGGACGGCGCCGGTGTGACCCCCCCACCCCTCTCTGCTGTCCTGTGTGGCCCATCCCACACCTGCCCCATCTCGCAGTATTTGCTAACCCTTGTCCGGGGAAAACGGCTGGTTCCCGGCTGCTCACGAAGCTCAACACGAGTGCTGGGCCAGGGACAGGGATCCTCCTGACAGAAGGTGTGAGGAAGCCAAGTTCCTAATGCCTCGTTAGCGTGTAAACTTATTTCCACAAATGGTGAAATTCAGGGCTTTGTCTGGGGCCATGTGGATTAATTCTCCATTTCTGACTAAAGCACCTGAAAGCCATTTAAGAGAGAACTTTGTCGTCTCTTTTCAGCAAAGGAATGGACATTTCCAAGTGTCTTTTCCCACTGCCAAGTAATCCCCTCACATTCCCGCTGGCATAAGCGGACGGTAACGCGTAAGCACCCCTGACATAATCATGACTGAAACCACAGGACCCCTCCCCTCATTTTCTTAAGTAATGTCTCCATAGAGTAGAAAAAATCACCATTAGGAACATGTTGGTTTTAATGTTCAGCAATAAGGCATTACGTGGCTGAGAAAGGGAAAGCCTCATCATCATGCATTTCTTGCAATGAATAGTGTAAAATCAATGTCTTCTGGGGTTTTGTAATGAATGGCCCATAATTATTATTATTAGGAAACTACTGCAAGCCCCCTTCAGTGGTGGCCGCAGCAACGCCGTTGTCATGCGGGCTCTGCGGCTCCCACCCAGCCGGGGCGGCCGCCGAGGACGCTCGGTGGGGTCCGCACACCGGGAGCGCTGCACCGGGAGCGTCGAAAGGTCGGTGCTTTGGAAAATATTGATCGAATAGATATGTGCTCTTGCTGCCCGAGTGCTGGAATGACGGCTCCAAAGTATGAGCTGGAGAAACCCCTCCGCCGGCAGCGCTGCCAGCGTTCAGTAATAGCAAAGGACTCCTCGTGGCGGGGAAAGGGACAAAAAAAAAAGTCTAAAATAAAAAAGAAGAGCCTGTAGCCAAGGGATGAGAAAGG
This sequence comes from Anarhynchus alexandrinus, assembly GCA_008711295.1. Lineage (NCBI taxonomy): Eukaryota > Metazoa > Chordata > Aves > Charadriiformes > Charadriidae > Anarhynchus > Anarhynchus alexandrinus. The sequence goes on from VUYV01000310.1 coordinate 541,206, forward strand.
AGAGCTATTTTCTGTCCCGCAGTCCCTGTCTGTAGCAGAGGCGCGCTCCATGCAGGGCCAAACTTCCCGTGAAGGACCAGTCTGGTGGGCTCTGAACGGCCCCAGCCCACATGGTCGGCGCTGCTCGCTGCGGGAACCCGCCTGTGACACCGGGGCTGAAACACTGCACCTTAAAAATCTTTTACTGCATCTGTTTTAGGCGGCCGCCCTTATGAATGGTGACAAAAGTGCAGAACTTTTCATAAGAACACAATTCTGCAACCCACTTTTAGTCTTTAGAAGAAGAGGTTAAAAAAAATCCTCTTATTTTGCCCCAAAGCTGTTCCTTAGACATACAGCAGCAGTTTTTCAGTAGTAGCTTGGCAGAATTCAGCCCAACAAAACCGGTCATTCTTTCCCTTTTAGCCCACGGTTGGTGGCAGCGTGTCCAGGGTGAGCCCATCCCCATCACCCCGCGCAGTGGGAAGGGCTGGGGACAGTGGGAGGTACCCACCCTCGGGGGGTGGCTGGGAGCCAGGGGGTTACAAACAGCATTGCGGAGGTTCTGGGGCCCCCAAATTAAGAATACCATCAGGTATTGCGAATTTGTAGGGTGCCCTCGTTTCCGTCGTGGTATGGCCTTCACACTTTTAAGTTTTGCCAAGCAGAACTTGAGTCTGGAAATGAAGTTGCTGGTTACTCACCCAGCAGATGCTTCTGCGGCCGCGGGAAGGCAAAATCCATGCTGGTGATGCCGTGTCACCCCCTTTGCCTCCACCGGCTTTAAAGCAACCATCCCCACCGCATTTGAACCAGACCCGCAAAGCCACGACCCTTCCAACAGCGCGACTCTTGCCCAGCGGCCGCGTGGGCCCAGGAACCACCATCCTGACAGTGCCTGGCCAGCAGCTGGCTGGGAGCAGCCACCGGTGTCACCGGACGGTCGGAAGGCGCAGCGCCTGCCCCGCCACGGCACCTCCTGCCGCACGGACGCCGCACACACCACCCAGGTACGTACCTCTTTATTGCTCTTTAAAGAATTTTGTTGTGAGCTAAGGTTTATTGAGGTTGTGAGGGGTAACAGAACAGCTTTGTTAGCCAGTTCCTAGTACAAAACCGCAGCTGAATTTTTACAAATTAATATTTTTAGGTTTTTGACATCAGGAAAATACTATTTGCATCGGTGTTTTAATTCTTCCCTGAATTAAGAGATGCGTATTGCTCTAAAGAGAAAAGTCTCCTTTTATTCAGAAGGATGCCTTTGAAATTATTTCAGACCATTTATTGGATAACAGAGAACAAGACAGCTTCGTCTATCCAGTCCTGAAAAGAAAATAAATTAAAGTACATGTTTTATTTTCTAATTTCCTTCACCGACACACAATCAGTAGAAAGCAAAACCAGAACGTGAGGCAGAAACTCAAACCCCTCAGCAAACGAGGCTCCTTCCCAGCAGGACGGCTGTGTCGCCCATGTCCCCCTGTGCCAGCCAGGTCCCCGCTCGGTGCCACCAGCTCCAGCTCCGGGCAGCAACGGCGCCCGGTGGCACCTGGGGCTGAGCCGGCTGCCCGCCGACCGCAGGACCCACGGCAAAGCATCGAGCTACTGCCGCGATAGTGGCAATAGTTATAAAAGTGTGTGCCCTATTTACGGGGAAGTCACAGGGCTGGACGCTGACACACAGACAGACAGACGTTCATATCAACGCCCAAGTAGAAGTGCAAAAAAAAAATTATGATGGCCCAATGGTGCATTTTGCTTCACGGAAAACCAAATCCCCTTCACTTAAACCAAAGCACATTAAGTTGAGAGGTCTGCATTTGAATGCCAAGTGGCAAAACAAACCAAAAAAACCCAGAACAAAAAGCAGCAAGGTGATGCCCCAGACCCGAGGAGGGTTCAGAGGGCTGGAGGAGCCTGACCCAACACTCGAGAACGGGCAGACACCGAGGTTCAAGACGTCAAGAAATAAAGTTACCACGGTATTACTTGCGTTACAGCCATCTCCTCTCCTCACCCATGCATGCCAGGAGGGGCAGGGCAGCCCCAGATGAAAAGGGTGCCCCGCGTCCTGCAGCCGTCGTGGGGCGCAGGCCAACGTTCTGCCACGCGTGGTGCCTCTCACACGTCTCGTCACAGTGGAGCAGCGACGGATTTCTGCCTCCCGGCTGGCCAGCCTCGTTCACAGTCAGTGGCTGCAGGACATCTTGCAGGTTTCATTTTTATATTACAGGGTTTTTTTAGCTATAAAAAGTTTTAACCCCTAGAAACCTATGATACACGTAGACTGAAAGACATTTCCTATTGAAAAGACAGGATTTGCTTACTACACACAGTGCCAAGAGGATGCTGCACGTCCTCCAAAGCCTTCAGATGTATTTTATTCTAACTAGAGGTGCTTCAAGTTGCAGACTATTGCCCTGATGTTGTGACAAGGCGAGGTGGTTACCTACGGGGTGTACTGGCTAACGATGCAAACTGTGGTGGGAAGTAGTCGTGGCAAATGGGCGGCAGTTGCTCTTCAAAAAGAAATGTGGTTATTTCTATCTTCCTAGTGAGTAGTTCACAGGACGCAGCCATGGCATGCGCTATTGCAAATGACACAGCGATCCTGAAGCCAAAGGCAGTGCTGAGAAAGAGGACTTTTATCTAAAATAAATGCAAAGACGTGAAGGTTGACCCCGGCTGGTGCAGTGGGTGCTAACTGGCACCTCCCGCCTGCTCTGGATGCTGCCACCCCGGCCATCACACCTCTGCCACAGGCGGGCACCCCGTGGGCGCTAAGGAGGGGACCCTGGTCCTCTGCTCTGCTGGGCTGGACCGGGCACGACTGAGCGGAGCCAGAGCATCTTCGGCTTTGGGATTTTACACAATAGGTAGCGACGTATGACCTTGAACAAGATACCGTGATTAAACAGGTTTTAATGCAGGTGCTGTCACTTTGTGAAATTGGCAGTACCCTCCTGAATTTCAGGTAAATGACCTTTTTGATGATTCCTAACGCTTAGCTACGTGCACAAAACTGGTGCTGGATGACCACAGACAACAGAAGGGGAGCAGAGACTGAACACAGACTGGAAAGCACCTCCATCATTCATCTGCATGGCACAGGAGGGGAACGTTTGTTACGTGGCTAGTCATACGAAAACCTCTATTTAGACAAAATTCCCTAATACACAATTAAGTGTTGACTGGAATGACTAAAAGCAATGCTCTAAAGTTACATTAAATAACTGGTTTCAATACTGGTTCGTGTCCTCTTGCTGCCACACCAGTACATGTACACAGGTGCTCAGGGAGAAGCGCGTGCTGCCATCAGCCCGATGCCACACCAGCGGTGAGAGCTGCCCACCGCCTTCGTTCGCTTTGTGACGGAAACGATCGAGTGAAATGCATGACAATAACGCAGGTGACATCCGCTCATCGGCCACATCTGTCTGAATATGAGACCTGCAATTTTACAGAGCAAAGCCCTCGCCCATCCCCTTCCACACGTGCTCATCCAAAACTGCACGTTCTACAGAGGCAGTAAATAACTGATCTATTTTAAGGTCTCCCGGGTTCCCTCGGCCGGAGTTCTGCTCCCGCAGCACCTCAGTTGGAAGACTTGCTGAGAGCACTGGCGGAGCGGCGAAGCTTCCCAGAGACTCTGCTCTTGGAGGCACGTGGCAACGTGGGCGAGGTCTGGTCTGCTAACTCTATGCCTATGGTGACAGTAAGGTCGGCGCTTGCACTTGTGGTGAGGCAGCCTGGAAAACAGAAGAGGCAGAGAAGAAATAATGTAAGAATAACGTACGGTGCCTGTCTTTGCATCAGAATAACTGCTTGGCAAAACGCAACCCCTCTCCACCTCCTCTTCCAAATTAATTTTGGGCATCGCTCAGGTGAACTTGGCGTTTACAGTAGAAATTTGGCCCAGGCAGCTGAGGAACTACCAGACTGTGCTTTCCTGGAGAAATAAGGACTTTCTCTTTGCCAGCTTGCTGAAAACGCCAGGTGTGGCTGGGCAGTGAGTGGTGGGCAGCGCCCAGGCAGGTGTCCAGAGCCGCCGGCAGCAGCCCCTTTCGGGCCGCGCGTGCCGGTTGGCACAGAGCCTGCAGCCACCCGCAGCCCGGCACCGGCGCAGGGGATGCAGCCATGCGCCTCGCTCAAAGCTCCAACAAATCCCACATAACGGAACTCGAAAAATGTTTCTTTCAAGTGGGTGTTACATAAAATTATTTTTTGCTGTGTGTCACTAAACTGCTCTTCTGTATTTAATCTGCTGAGGAGAGCTGGAAATGAGTTTCCATAGCTTGGATGCTTTCATGAAACTCCACCTGGAAGGCGTCTCAGTCTCCAATATAAAAACCAAAGAATCCCAATTTTTTTCTAATTAGTTCCACTACTTGACTAGGACCCTAAGTACTCATCATTAGTGGGGCACCCACGGCCACCATTCAAGAACTTTACTTGCGGGCTGGGGAACCTGGGTGGCTGCAGCGATCTCTACCTGTGTTTGCGCTTTGTTGTTCAACAACATTAAGTTACATCTCAATTATTCCCCACAGGCGATTACGACTAGAGGCCAGGACTAAATAGGTTGTCTGAATGAGAACAGATGAGGATACAGCTATTAAACGAAGTAGTAAATGACTAAATGGAGGTGCGTGCGCGTGTGCGACTCCTGCCTCTCCCTTGCGCGACTGTACCGGTGCTCTGCGGAATACAGAGGATGCTGCAACCCAGCCCTGCTCTTGCTGCTGGGCTTCTGGTGTCCCAAGGCATTTCCCGGTGTGAATGTCATTTCGTCAGCTCCCTCGGAGTACAGTATTTTTAAACCATGTTAACAATTCTCTCTAAGTCTTAACACAAAGGCTTTTATTAGCGGTGCGATGGAAGAACAGCCTCGCACCCAGGTGTTTGCGAGCCTGTGGGGAGAGGGGGGGGAAGGCTCTGAGCCCACACCGAAGTTTGGGGCCGGTCCCAGCAGCTGTGCGACCACCTCTGAACTTCACACTGATGGTTGCGTTTTGCAGCACAAACCGATTTCCAGTCCAACAATAAGCTATATTTTCAGGCTGCGCTTTTATTTGCTGTTAGTTTATGTGATTGACGATTACAGAGATGTCTTTACTACTCCCTTCAACTTTATATTATCCCAGGTGACTCTCAAATGTGCAGAAAATGGACCAAAACGCAGCCAGTGCCTTGGCTGAGGCTGGCGAGGGTTGAGCTGCCCATGGGGCAGTGGGGAGCAGGGACAGGCTCGCTCCCGACCAGGGCAAGCCTTGCCCTTGTGAGACACGTCGGGAAACGCTCGTGGCTCAGCAGGGCAGGCAAGGTCGCAGCCGCAGGGCTCCGCGGGCAGCCAAAGCGCCTGGGACTCAATTTACCTTCTAAGGCCCCCGACCCAAGCTGGCTCGGCTGCGTTTTCAACACGCGGCTCGAGTGATTCGGGGTATTTCCAACCTCCTGCCAGACACTACAGCCTATCTCACCCCATCCCTAGGGACTGCAGCAGCCCTACTCCGTTTATTTTAACAGCTTGTGTTGATCCTGTTACTTCTCGGGAATAATGCTCGGAAACTCCATGGAGTTTGTTGGGTACAGGCAGCATCGCTTTCTGTTTCCTCACTACACGGGTTAAAACTTCGTCCTGGTGCTTTAGCTAACTCTAGATATTTTAATGACTCAAAGGAGGGAACAGAACAATGCCGAGGTCTGGCTGCAGCTAAACCCAAAGCACCTCTTGCTCCTTCTCCTTTGAAATCCCACAGCCAGTTTGCAAACCAGCGTTTGCATTTCAAAGACAACCTTTACTTACCAGATTTATACTTCAAGACAATTGACTGAAGGGGAAATATCGCATTAAAAAAAGGTGAAAAATGTGATTTAGTGTGTAAAGGCATTTTCTGTGAAAAATGTGGAGCTGTCAGTTTTGGATTAAAAACAAAACCTGCGGTGCTGTTCGCGGGGAGAAAAGCGTGGGGGAGGGAAGGGCTGTGAGGGAGGTGTCGTACTTTACATTCCTGCAGTTAAGCAGAATGGCAGATGGTCAAAATAATACAGTTTTCACCAAATGGACAAGCTCAAGCAATATTCATGCAAGCGCCGAACAATGCATCGGCTGCGCATACGAAAAGCAGGCGGCTGGGGCAGGCGGGGGCGCGGGCCAGGCACACCTCGCTCCGGGAGCACCCGCAACATCCGCCCGCCTCGGAGCCGGCGCATTCCTTCAGTCCCAACTTTCTTCTGGCGAGTCCTTAGCTATGCAATCAACCTTGAAGCTCCCCCGAAACCGCCTTGATTGATAGGGAGACAGCAGCTGCGGAGTGAGCAAGTAATAACCACAAAAGATAAAGGCTTTCATACAAATATTATAATTCCACTCGCAAGCTGTCTGGCACGAACTCTAATTACTTGGCCGTCTTGCAAGGGGAGCCTGCAACTTTGTTCAGAGAGGAGGCTCCGCTCGCTCAGCTGCGCCGGGGAGAGAAGCAGTGCTGCGCACACCCGCCGGCACGTGCCCGAGAAAATCAGCGTCATCTCGGTGTCGATGTTCTGCTGCTCGTGAGAGGCTTAGCTCTTTTTTCTTTTTGCAGTGATATGGAGAAGGGTTGGGTTTTTTTTCTCTCTTGGCTGTGTTTGTTTCAGAGGGTGCGCAGGCAATGCGGAAGTGTAAGCTGTAAAAACCAAGTCGCAGCTCCGCAATGGTGTAATAAACAAAAAATACTGGTTTCTGACTTGCAGGCGGACCAGCGGAGTGCTTAAAATTTACAACTCAGCCAAAGGTGAAATTTGAGAAAAGGAGGGGAAAAAACCCACCAAAAGCTGCACAGCACTTCTTTCCTGCAAGTCGTGCTGGTTTCCAGGGGAGCAGTGCCACGGAGGTGATGCCATGCGGCTCCCGCGGGTGCTCGCCGCCGGAGGGCCAGGGCTTGCACCCAGCGTATTGCCGGTGGCTGCCCTGTCCCCGATCCCGTCCCGTGGTGCCCCGGCCACAAACACAGGCCCAGCCGTGACCAAAATGCTTCCCACCGCAGCAGGTGCTGGTGTCGGCCGTGCCCGGCAGCAGCCGGAGGGAGCAGCAGCCGCCTGGGCGGGTGTGTGGGCACCCCCCGGGGCTCGGTGTGCGGGGAGTGGGAGGAGATGGGGCAGTGGCAACAGGGACAGGCAGAGACAGACTCGAGAGCCCCAGAGCCACCGCGGCCGCGCGCTGAGCACAGGAAGAGGAAGAAGAGGAGGAGGAGGAGAGCTGTTAGTGATGGAGCACAACGCCAGCAGCAGCGGGGCCTGCGGGAAGCATCGCTCTTACCTGCGGCAATTACCGTAACGAGACCATTACATATTCTAATCTAAAGGGAGAGAACACAAAATCATATAAATACAGGAACAGCACACCCGTCGCGCTCGCGTGAAGGTCAGGACGGCTGCTCGCGGGCGCCCAGCACAGTGGGAACCGGCCGCCGGCGTCACAGCAAACTCGGCACACGGTGGGCACCAGTTGTAAGGGCAACTCAGGATAGAAAGGTCACCTCAATACCCTGGAGAGAAATGGGTACCCACGTTTCTTTTTCTTTGCCCCTGTCGATCTGATGATTGGAAAAACAGAAGGAGGAAATGTTGGCAAAAATTGGAACGAATAATCATCTCCCTTCAACTTTTGCCAAACTTGCCGGTGTGGTACTGTGGGACTTCAGCAGCCTCCTACTTCAGCTGCATTGCCAACGCTGTTAGTGGTTTTCAGTTTCAAACTGGGTAAAATCACAGGGACCTAACCCACTATTACACTGCAGGCAGGTAAAAAAACCCCAGAAAGTTGACAATGTACATATCATTGGGCCACATAAACTTCCCACAGATGGAGTCACTTGTATGTGCAAAACCCCACCGTGGGCAGTTGTGCGCCTGCACATAAATAAGACGCACGTGACTGACGGATCAGCTGCCTCTGCAGTCTCGTACAGGTACAAATGCTTTACGGTGGTGAAGGCTTAAGCTTTTAAAATATGTTCCTTGCAGGAGGGGATTAAAAATTCAGTTAGTAGTCCAGATAAAAATACACTTTAAATGAAGAGTTATCTTTGGGAAAGCCAGAGAGAGATAGCTTATTTTATTTTAAACCTACTGAACAGAACAAATCTGGTTTCTCATACACCACCAAGGCACGTGCTCTAGGAAAAAAGATCTTTTAGCAATTTCTTTTCTCTTTGTGAAGCAGATGAACGCTCCTGAAAGCAAAGTAACTGCCTCTCCCCACCCTTCAGCATGTACCCAAGCACAGCAATATTGGTGCTGATGATGGTGAAACATCTTCTTGGACTTCCTACGGAGAGAACAGGCAGGAGCTCTGCCAGGACAAGAGCCATACAGCGCTGTCATCATGCACCTGAACTACTGGGGGGTCCAACTCCTCACCAAAACTGGCTGAACCCTCCTCAGGGACACCACATGCAGGAAACCAAAATGAAAAGCTGCTTCTCTGTCAGCTCAGAGGTTTTTTTCCTCTCCCCAAACCAAACCAACCCGCCGGAAGGCCACAGTATTTCTGTGGTTGAAAATCAGCTTTTCAAGCTGACAATATGGTCAACAACGGCATTTAATGAGCACACCGGGTACCTCATGCAGCTTTACAAGGTGCGGGATCCTTACTAATGTCCTGCAAAGCTGCTGAGTTTGCTTTTAAAAGAACTACAACAACAATTTGTGTATTATAACACTACTGAAAATTTCATGAAAAAGACAGTGACTCACTGCTGCGGAAATTTCCCACAGAAATCACTGGATAAAAGCAGGTGGTATCGCCTGCGCCTGCCTTTCCCTCGCCCCCATCCCCATGTGCAATTAGCAAAACCCTTCCAGCCTTTAACCATGTTCACGAACACGTTTAAGGGGCTACTACAGAACCCCGAAATGAGGTTCATGTTTGGGGTTTTTTTTGACATGATCTCTGCAGAATTCTTCTGCGCTGCCTCTGAAGCCGGACACTGCTCCAGAGCCAACCGTTCTTAGCGAGGGGCAAGTGAAACCTAACAAACTCCTCCCTGAGCGTGGCTGTGGTCTCCCACCCTCTCGGCGCCCGGTGGAAAAGCAGCACCCCGCAGCACTGCGATGGCATTTTCCTTTTCCCTTATCGCCCTCGCTGAACTGGGAGGAACTGATTTGACAAACTAAGCGCAAGGCTGTTGCTTGTACTGGGTAAACGTTTCTATCGTATGAGAAAAAGACAAGGAAGGTGGGTCTTAATGTGTAACCCAAGTATGCAAAAACGGATTACAACATCACGCGTGATCATTAAGGATTTTGAAGCTTTATACTTGAGAAGACCCCTGAAGTTTTCACAGAGGCCACGACCTATCCTCCCGCCCTAATTAACCTATCAGCCATGACAGGCCTGTGGAAATCTTTGTTTTCTTTCCCAGTAAATGTGAAGGTAACAAAATTCCAGAGAGAATCATAGCAGTAAATCCGCTTAGCATTTTGACGTGCTCTGCTTTCCGCTCACAAGGACATGGCTGAAAATACAATGTAAGCAGCATCCTGAGCCTGCAGGTTCAGGGGAGTGTATTTTGAAGAAATGATCATTAAAAAAAGCAGTGGCCGTGTTCATGCAAAACCACACGCATTCAGATGTCAACGGTCTGAAATGCAGATACAGCAACAAACTGCGTTTAAGGATGTAGGAGATCAAACCATTGGGACTGCATTGACACCCCGTGGGCCTTTGGTGACTTGTCATGTTTGGCATGAGCTGTTAGAATATTTCATAGTTTGTTAGGAGCGACAGCTGTTTTAAAGCTGCATTGAGATCTTTCGTTTATCTCATGTCTTTGAGCAAACCCCAAAGGCTGTGTGGTTCGACCTCCGCAGCGACAGAGGGGATCCCCTGGAAGAACAGGCGGGTGTTCTGGCTGGCAGCTGGGCAACGGCACGACACCTCACTCATCAGTTATATTTGGAGATTCTTTCTACCAGCTGAATTTACACAGCCCCTTTCCCCCGCCAAACCCACAAAAATGCTGCAGAGGAAAGACAGACGTTGGAGCTGACCATCCCAAACCTGCACCAGCAGCACGGCCGCGGGCCGGAGGGGGACGAAGGCTGCTCTTTGGGAGGCACTGGGGGCTGGAAGGGGACGAAGGCTGCTCTTTGGGAGGCACTGGGGGCTGGAAGGGGATGAAGGCTGCTCTTTGGGAGGTGCGGGGGGACAGCTCAGCCCTGCCCACGCCGTTGAGGTCCGGCTGCACTTGCAGGGCCAGCACAAGTCAAGGGCAGGTTTTGTACTGCTTCCCCTGACCAGATCAGACCTTAAGTGAAGGCACTGCAACAGCCGAATCATTGGTAAATGAGGTGGTTTGCTGCACTGGTGTTTGGTTATGAAAAATAAAGTAGTACTTGAAAAGCTGTAACTGAAGCAGGCAGAAGAATCTGAAACTACAGGTTACTCAGGGGCAGAAACAACCCAAAAAAAAGCACTCACAGCTCCCAGCGCAGGTGATGAGTGCTCGACACCATCACGTACCCAGCCTTGATTGTTTCAGAGATTTGGAAATAAACCCTAAATGTACACATCAAAGTTCTAATTAGTCGTGACTTGGAGCAGCCGCTAATTAGTTCTGCACCGGTCGGCCAGCCAGAGGGACCACAGCAAGTGTTAGTGGTTATTTCTCCGCAGCGCAGCCTCAAACCACCGCCCAAAGCCTCCTCCCGCCCGGGCGCCGGCAGCCTGCGGCACGCGGGACGGCACCGCACGGCTCTCTCCTCCGCCGCGGCTGCAGGGCTGACGTGCGTCAGCGCAGAGGAAAAATGCAAAGGGGCCACATCGCCTGGAGCTTTCTCTCGAGCTGACAGCTCGAGCAGCTGGAGCTGTCACCCGGCAGAAGAGAGAGGCCCGTCAAGCTAATATTTTTTCCCATCCCAGCGCTGATTGCTAGGGAGGAAGCCCTCCCTTGCCATCTCCTCTCCCGGAGATAGTAGCTGGGAGAGCTCCCTCTGAGGCAATCAATTAAAAGGAAAAAAGAAAGGCCCAGGCTGAGAGCCCTGATGTTGCTCTCACACCCTCTCCGCTGTAGATCCCGAGGTTACACGGGGCTTGAGGGAGAAGCAACCCCAGCACCCACACAGCCTTGGGGACAGGTCCAGGCTGCGCGCCCCCATAGGTGGTGGGCAAAGGGAAAAACTGCCCTGGCACCGCACCCAAAGCAGTCTGCAACTGCTTGGGACGGACCTGCAAAGTAAAGAAGCTTCCTTACCATTCTGCACGGATTCCTACACTTCTGAACCAGGTCTGGTCATCCCGGTGTAAATTTACATCAGACTGTACAAGTCAGAGGAGCTATAGGGGGTACAGAGCTGATGCCGCCTAACGATTCAAGGTATTTGCTATCACTTCGCCCTATTTAATAATAGACCATTTCTAACCCTTATAGGGTCACTAAGAATTTTACTAATTCAAAAAAGTATTTCTCTTTCATGAGAAAATGCAAACTATCGTACTGTCAACATGCGTAACCTTTGACTTTTTAAAAACATAAAGGGTCTGACCAAGGCACAGAGGCAGTCCCATGGCGTATTGAGGATGCACGAGCTTCCTTTTTATTCCTTTGTATGTAACTACCAGCAAGGTGTTTAAACTCTTCAGACTGCTAAACGCATGAGTAGATTAATCAATTAAGGAAGACACCACAGCCTGGAAAAGATTTTCACTCACTGCCTGAATCTGAGAGGAAAAATGGTGTTTCTGTGTTTCTAGTGTTGTCTTTGTGACCATTACAAGCGCTCCTGTGGGAGGAGGGATGCACTTCCACTCCCTCGTTGCTTCATCATTCAGCAAAATGATGACTTTGTTTATAGCATCCATGTGTCGTCACAGAAATCACTGTGATTTCTCAGTTTTGCCATTGAAAGATCCAGAAAGTGGATCAGAATTGCTGTGTCATGTTATTTGAATATGCTCATGCAGGTTTCCCTAAGTGTGAAGGAAGGAAGGAAGTAATGGAAAATATGAAATGAATTTATTCCGTGTGTCTTGCTGAAAGGCATCTCTGGGGAGAAAGGGTGAATTTGGGGTTTCTGCAGAACATCCTGACTTTCCTCCTTCATTAAATCAGGTAATTACGCTTGATTCAATTGAAAATTTCATTTGGCACCTTTTCATTCTCTGCTACCAAGCAGCTACCATGGGCCAAGAGACAATTTCACCAAGCAGGAAAGAACCATCTGCCACCGGGCTCTGGCCGCTTCGCAATGCTGAGATGCAGACAGAGCCTCAGTGAGTTCTTAGGTGAGCTGGTAGCTACCATGGAAGGAACACAGTGGTGGGAGACCTCCGCATTTCTAAGCCAAAGGTTTTAAGGCGGAAGGTGACAGAGATGGTTATGAAACTGCTATTTTGGCCGATGAGTGCAACTTAGGAGTTATATGCACGTGGCAGCCCGGTGCTGCAAGCTGCCCCAGTGCAGCATCCAGTTGCTGGGCTCTGCACGTTCCTGTGTTGGCGAGAAAGTCCAGGCAGGCGGTAGCTCTATGGAAGAGGGGCAGGAAAGCAACTCACAGATGACTGATAATCAAGACCACAGGGGTAAGGAGCAGCTCCTGAATCCACTTGTGCAGTTTCAGGCTCCCTCCGAAGGCAGCCCGAGCAGCCGGCTGGGACGGGCCGCTAACCCAGCAGTGAAAGATGCTCTAGTTTGCTGAAGACCAGCTGTAAAAACTACCTGGATTAAATAGAGAGGGGAAGCAGGCCAGGTCCCTGCACCTCCTCCTGAATACTCTTCACAGGGATGGTGGGGGGAGAACCACCTTGAGTCCTGCCTTCTTTGGTAACTTCCCACTCTTCTGCTCCACCTCCCTAAGCTTTTCCTCTCTGTTTACTGCCTGGACAACCTCTACCACCGCAACGTCTGGCACCTACGATTGCACACTTTCCTTCTCACCTACTCAGAAGTACGTTCACGCAGACCTCGTGAGGAGCTCTGTGCTAATGACTTGTGCTTCCTTCCACATTTAAGGGCAACGCCTGTACTGGAAAAGGAAGGATTCGGCACAGCGGTTGAAGCCCGCGTGTAGCTCCACAACAGCGTCCCGGTCGGGCCGGTAACAATTGCCAGATGGTTTCAGCACCGCCTCTTCTTGCAGGGGAAACAGCTGAGCAGTGGGCTCCTCGCTGCCAGGGTAGTCTGGAATTTTCTAAGTCCCAGTTATTAGAAACCAATTTTTCCATTTCAGGCAACGCTGTCATATTGATCAAACCCAACACTTGGCACGTGCTGCGTATACTGTAATATCATGGCACAGCTACTCATTTTCAGATGTGTGGTTTTTTTAATATTTAGCTCCATCCATCTTCCCTAAAAATATGCAAAAATATATTATACAGAACCTGGACAACCTTTTATCCCACCTAGTACACAGAACTGACCAAACAGATTTTCAAGGAAAATGCACAGACAAAGAAGTAAAAAAAAAAAAAACCCAGAAAAAACAAACCAAACAAAACCAAGAGGAACCATTGCTCAGTTAGCATTAAAAAGAATTGTGTCTGTTTAAGACAACAGTTACTCCGGGTTTTGGGTTTTTTTCTGTGAAAAATATATTTAAAATTACATGGCCATTTGAAATATTCCTTTTGCTTTAGAGTGGGAAAGATAAAACTCAGCGCCTAGCAAAAAGTGCTTTAAAATAAACCAAATCTTGTTTGTTGTACATTCAAGTATTCTCTACATGAAATTTATGCATGTAAAAGTCCGGACACAAAAGAAAAGCATGTGTCACCTTTTCAACAAAAAGGCTGCAAAATCTCAGTTTTATGTAAATAAGCAGGCACGGCTTCCAAGGCTTTAAAACCAGGGAATGCTGAAAACGTCTATAGTTCCTCAACTCAAGTGTTGCTCCTGGGCAATGCTATAATATTCATTAAAGAATCCATTTATCAACAGATACCACATGTCAGAGTTTTCCAGCACAGTTTTCCTGACACTCCACTGAAAACGATGCTTTAAAAAATTAAAATGGAAAGCAATAATCCGAGATGCTTTTGCCTGCGCGTTTCATTCCACAATAGCTATTAGCAACTAAAAAAGCAAAGATTTACACTATATCCTTTCTGATAACGTCAAGCATTATGCTTTATTTTCCAAATCATTAGCATGCACAAGAATGACCTCATGGTGAACAGATGCACTTGGATATGGCAGTGATTAGATCAGTCCTCTCAGCAGTCAAGTGTGCCCATTTCAATTAACCCTTTGAAGCACTAACTGCAAGTCTACGTTGCTGAAAAGCAGGTTTGTAGGTTCTCTTGAAAGTAGGAATCTACCCTTGTAAGTATAAAGCCCTCAAATATAAATCTTTCTCTGGTGGAAAAGTTATCTCTGTTCCTTCCCAGAATATCAAAGACTACTTCCATTTCTAAGGGTTAACACGATTCTGGCTTCTGATCTTAAATGAAAAAAAACCCAAACCAACAACAAACGCTTTTTAGTCAGCAGAGGTAATTAAAGTTGGAACGCTTCTGTATCTGCGCCTGTTTCATTTTTATGATTTTTTTTCAAGAACACACAAGTATTTTGTTGAATAACGGTTTTTCTTTTTGGCTGAGGGAGCAAGAACAGAAAAAGATAGCAGCTTAAAACCCCATCCTCTAAAACGAGAGAAATCTGCAGAGGGAAAGGATAAGAATAATTCAATAGTGTTGGATTACGGAGGATTTCCTGGGCTGACTCTCATACCCAGCCTAATTAAAATACAGCATGTAATGTACCAGTTTAACAACAAAGGACCGTATTCTCATCTTTTGTTCCTAATCTGCACATCCCCTAAATGAGTTCAGGGATGTCCATTCTGCCTACCAGGCTGCATTTTCAATGTTTAAGACACACGGGGCTATCTATGATACATATAGTTAGTTTAAGGCTCTACTTCTGAAAGCGGCAAGAGAGGTCAATTTGATTATTTTTGTGCATAAAATGAAGCACCTGCAAGACTATTTGTGATACAGGAGACTAAGCCGGGGCATACGTCAAGAAACCCATATCCCATCTGAATCGAGGGGAAGCATCCCTAGAGACAGTATCAGAAAACATAAAAACATTTAGTTCAAATAAATAGATCACGGGTGATAATACACCAACAATGCGTGTCATTAACAGCTACACATTCGATTCATTTAACGGTCTTGATTTCCTTCTTATACTGTGTTAACTACTAAAAACAATCTTAATAAAAACCGTACTTACTCATTGACCCTTTCTGTACCTGAAAAGTTTAAGCTAGGCAGGGTTAGTAGTTCAGCTGGCTTGTTACTAGAGAAGGGGAAACA
Source organism: Anarhynchus alexandrinus (assembly GCA_008711295.1). Classification (NCBI taxonomy): domain Eukaryota; kingdom Metazoa; phylum Chordata; class Aves; order Charadriiformes; family Charadriidae; genus Anarhynchus; species Anarhynchus alexandrinus. Next base: position 556,486 of record VUYV01000310.1, read on the forward strand.
CAGACCTGTGTCAGCTCCATACATTTATTGCTCCGGGATTCCTTTTTTCTGTTTCAGAATAGAAATTCCCCTTTTACCTGGGGAAAAACGCCATCTGTATTTCTCAAGCGGCAGACAGCCGATGTTGCAGACACAGGACAGGTGAATCTGAGCTTGGATGAGGTCTAACTGCCCGCGGCACGGGGGGCCAGGCTGTACGCTGAAAAACGCGGAGCTGCTGCCGTTCACAGCCCGAGACCGTCCTGCTTGCCCCCGGCTGTGCCCATGCCGATGGGGGAACTGATGGCTTCAAAATAGTTTCTCATCCCTTTCTAATCATTAATAGGGAGGAATGGATGGCTGCAGACTTAGTGGAATTGCACCTGAGCCAGTTCTTTATTTCTTTCCAGATGCTGCCGGTACATTTGTTAGCACCCCGCCAACTTAAACTGCCTTAAATGAGGCAATACGGAGGGCTGAGGTAGATAGGTGCTCGTGATCCTCGGGAGGCTCCCTGCTCGTGGGACGGGGACCCGTCCGAGCGGCGACTGGCAACAGCGGCTGAGTTGTGAGGTTTACGTTCAGCCTCCGTGCTGATTGCCAGGATGCCATTTGATGGAAAATACATCCTAATGGCAGCAACTGACACAGCTCTTGGTAATATTCGACTAAATATGCAAGCAAATCAGTAGGTAACGTGAGGAGACTCTCTGAAGCAAAGATTTTGACGCCAGAAGTCATGACCGGCCCCCAGTTTCTTTGTGAGCGTGAAATAAATTCTGACGTTCGGAAGTCTGAAAATCAGGACCTGACTGTGGCAGGTTTTACTCTTAAAAAAAATAAAATCATGCAATCATAAAAATGCATTCAGGTACTAATGACTTAACAGTGTTCTGAAAACCTTAAGTAGATATTAGGAAACACTTAAAATATTTTTGTCATACAAAATGTATCACAGACTTTAGAAAGTATGACTATGGTATTATCAAATGCATCTGTCCTTGCTTGTCGAACTAAATTTGTTTATAATAAGATCACTGTGTGCTGTAAGAAGAACATGAAAACCAAATACAATTATGCATAGAGCAAAACATTTAAAATAAATGTATCTACATTTTTATTTGCTGATACGTCAACAGATGAATGATTCAAAGTGCTAACAACACTGGGCATGAAATCTACATTTCTATTGAAACTGATAATTTTTTTTTGTCTCAGACTTTTGGCAGAGTATATAAAAGAATTTAATTCACAGCTGTTCTACTTTTTAATGTAGAAAACATTAATCAAAGCTTTAAGTTATAAGCTTTTCTAATGTTGTTTAGTATTCCAGTTCAACAAAGATCAATAGAGGCCATCCCTGTGTTTCTTGACGCCTCTCCAGGAAGCAGAGGCGCGATTATGTAAATAGCACCGGTTCCCCTTTACTTCTGCCAGCTTGCTTATCTCCAAAGCCTTCTGCCTGCTGCTACTGGCGACCAATGCAAGGACATGCATATACCTCTTATCTCCTAACAAAGCTCTGAAAGCTCCAGGATTGGAGCCAGTAACGTTAAACAATGATGCACGGCTGATTTTATTTGTAAGTGATTTATTTTACTAAATTTAATTTCTTCCTTCAATTTTTCAGTTTAGATGGAAGATATTTGCTAACAAGTCAGGCTAAAGAGAAATAGAGCAGATGTCCTGCAACATTTATACAGGTTTGAAATAATCTATTAAACAATCCAAGAGAGTAGCAGGGAATAATTAGAAAGTGCCAGTTTTCACCCTACGAGTGTAGAAAAGGGATTAAGGAATCTTTGTTAAAGAGTCCAACACACGGTGACCATATACTTTTTGGAGGCTGGAAAAACAAATCTTGAGAGTACTGGAAATATGCATTTCAGAGTCAAATCTTCCTTTCAGGAGACGTTTATATAAACTCAATTAAAACAGCAAAGTAGCGGTTCGTATGTTACTGACTGCATGCTAACTTAAAATCTCAATAGGGCACATAAGGAATAAATTCACAGAGTTCGGCATTACATTTTCATCTTTCAGCAGGGCTGCTGAATGATGATCAGCGTTAACGTGTGTGTGTATACATATACACAAGCACACACATACATATATCTATACATATATTAAAAAAACCCCAAACAGGTTCCAGGCCAGGTGTTGGAAGGCAGCCTGAAATTTGCTCATCTATATTTAAGGGAAATGTTAGCATACTGCACGCTGCTATGATTTTCTAACAGAACACCGTTCTTACATTTCTTTTGCATTAATCCCTGACCCTGGTATCTCAGCAGCATAATCCCCATTTAGCATTAGTAGCAACGGCTTCTACTGTGAGGAACTATTTTTCGATAAGTAAGCACCGATTCAGGCATAGCTTTTGAACAACATATTCCCAGCTCAGCAAGAAACCCACACTCCTGAATGAACCAGAGCACATTACTGAGAGAAAGTTCATTAACCTCGCTAGATTCGGGGGTTAACAGGATAGCTGAAGAAAGGAGCAGAGTGAATAGCTCTGATGCAAAACAAATTAAAATGAATGTCATCATTCCTTTTGATATTCATTAGTTGATTCAGGGGAAGAATGGTCGTCTTAAATTTGCAAGCATTTATCTACAAAAAACAGGTGTACATCTGCTGCTCAAGTGCTTCTTAGTGCTAAAGAGAAGAATAACGTGTGGAGACTCACCAGTTCCACCGAGGGAGTAGCTGGGAGAAGGAGAAAAGACCTGAGCGGCAAAATCCTCAAATGTCATTACTTCTTTATGGTTCTGGATTATTGCTTCGAGATACAGAGCTCTTTCCTCATAACTGCAACGACCAGGTTAAGGAAATGTGTGCACAGAATTAAATGCTGTTACACAACGTCCACGAACACCGGCACTTCAGATCCACAGCAACGCTAACCAGGCTGTACATGGGCACGGAAAAGAGGGGACCAAAATTGCCCACTGCTGCTTAATGATTCTGAACGTGGGCAATGAGGAGTGAACACACTTAGTGGCTTAAAATTAAGGGTAATACCTTTTAGCTTCATGAATGAAAAGCGGTGACTCAGTAGATCCGACAGATTGCTAAAGTTACCGAGGGCAGAAAGAAGCCCCCCAGACTGCGGGCTTTTTTAAACCGAAACCCAACTTCAACAGACAAGCTGTGGCATTATGGAAAGTTCCTGGTACACAATATTCCTATCACAATGACCCTGTCAGACTAGAAAAATTATTAGATTGGAGAAACAAGCTACAGGACAGAGGAGAAAACCCCCCACATACTTACTTGATCATTGTGCCTCTTAAAAGAAATTAACCGTAATAAACGCAATTCCCGAAAGCGTGAAGTTTATATTTAAGGCAGGTGCTAGAAGGTGTAATCTTATGTATCCTAAATAAATGATGCCCTTTGGAAAAATTCCCCCCGCAACTTGCACGCATTATAGTCTGCATAATGCAGACAACAAAGCAATCTAAAATCAAGACTATTGCCTTTTAATTAAAACTCGGCAACCTGGAACACACAGCATTCAAATGTGTAATCAAAAACCAGTCACCAATAAAACTTACAAGCGTAACAAGCTGAAGCAACTTTCCAGCTGTCTTAATAGGACCCCTGCTTGCGGCAGCTTTTCACAGCGGAGAAAGCAAATCTTTTCCTTTTGTGTGCAGCTTCTGTTTTCTCAGAAGGTGAATCATACACTTCCAATAACAGGATAACGTCTGAAACAAATCTACAATGGGCTGAAGAACCTCACGTATGACTTTATGAATTAACGCTCGCAGGAGCCAGTATGACATCTCATTCTCTGCTTCCTCATTTAAAACAAAAGTTTCCAGATCCTTTTTGTGTTTCTGTTACAGGGAAATGCATTCGAACTCTGCAAGACTGTTATGCGGCAGCAAAGGCCAATTTAAATTTAGAAATATGGAGCAGTGAGAATAACACCAGTGACAACATAATGCAGGTGAGATTATTTAAAATTGAAAAGCATTACTAATTAATATTGAAGTGCCATTTGTGACTTTCATCACACTAACAAAACCACTCTGAAACAGTATTTTTTTAAAAAAAAATCAAAGTAAAGCGGTACTTAAAAATAGGACACGATGGTCTAGTGTTCCACCTCAAGGGGAATAAGTAAAGTGCGTCTTAATTGTATGCAAGTTCCTATAGGCATGGTGGTAAAAAAAGAAAAAAAAAAAAGAATTTTGCTTTTAATGCTAGCAGAGGACAAGTGATACGTGATAAATCTTCTTATAAACTTCCCGTGGAAGCCTGAAGAAAGAAAATCAATAGATAGCATTTCAGAGTTTGCACCTGCTGACAGCGTTATTTGCTTAGTTTTTCTCTCTCTTTTCCCTAAGCCCAGGAGAACGCATTCCTGATAGCGCAAGCATTAGCCCGCCTGCGTTTGGGGCTGCCTCCCTATTATGGGCTGAACTCCTGATGACTCTTGTTAATGAATAGGCTGCCAAACTTCCTAGGAGAGGAGGCACACGCCTGGGCCCTATTCTAAAGGGACTGACGGATGCCATTCACTTCTCATTATGAAGATGCTTATTCTGCGGCGCGCTCGGCTGTTGCCAGGGCTGTGCGGACGCGCGGCCGGGCGAGCGCCGGCCCCGCGAACAGCGGGACGCGGGGGCTGCGCGGCCGTCTGGCCAACAGCCCCTCCGACACGGAGCTGGCACGTGCTGGCGCAGCGGGAACAGACCCAGGCGTGACAAATTACTGAAAGGGCTCGGCTAAACTTGCGGCTGACGACCACCTGAGCCTGCGGACCGGCCATCAGCGCTCGATTCATTGCGCAGCCTTTTAGGCTGCGGGCTGCTTGTGGGCCCGCTTTAAACAAGGCAGGGAGACTATAAAGGCTTTTCATGCTATGCCTAATAATATCCTGCTGTTTAATGAAAGACCTTGCACATCTAACACATAAGCATACAATGCGCAGAACAACTGCTAACACACCACAAGTTTGCACCGATTTTGCCAAATATTGCACGGAAAAAGCGAGTGAGGCAATTTTGACTAGGTTAGCTTCACATCTCGTAAAATCCTTATTTATGAGATGGAAGATGCCCCTAAACCACACAAAAGACTGGAAAAAAACCCCACTCAGCCAAACAGCTGGGCAGCTACAGGAGAGGCATCTGAAAAATAACATACTGAGCTGAGTTTAAGCCAAGGTCCAGAGAGCTGTGCAGATCGATCAGCAGCTTTAGAGGCGTATGAGGATGATCCCAATTCAGTGCCGCTCCTGCAGATTAAAAAGCTGAAAGCAGTAGGTGCAGATACCGCAGACTCGGAGAGGAACACCGCTGCATAAACTGGCTTCGCTTCACCACCACCCTCCTCAGCTCAGCGCAGCGCACTCCTTATGTCTCTCCCAGAAGCCCCTAAGCATGACTACCGGGAGCACCAGACAGCACAGCGGCTCCTGCCATACAGGCAGCGAGCGAGATGCTCGCACTAATTTTCACTTACAGCCTCGTCTAAAAAGCATTAAGTCGCTGCAGGAAAATTAAACTAAACTCCCTGATATCCCTATTTTAATTCACACACATATTAGGGAAAACAGTTTGGATTCATTTAAAAAAAAAAAAAAAAAGGTCAACTAAAGTTTTACCAAAGTTAGGAATTTTCACAGAGGCATTAGGAACATAAGAAACAAGCTGTAAAGAACCCTCTGAAAAACACCTCCAGCCTGTAAACATAGGTCAAGAAAGCAGCATGACATCACGAATACCATCTGATCTCTCACACAAAATCTGTACCTTATTCAAGTTGCACTTCTTGTATGCAAACAAAAACACCGTTTTGCTACTTAATTGTGTTTATGTCAGAATCTTCCGAAGGCATCACCACGTTAGTCATCTGTCAGATACTCTGGAGTCCCAAGTAATGTATTTTGAGGATCCAAGAGAACATAACATATCCAAAGAATAGTAATATGACATAGATTGGGGGGGGGCGGAGGAAAAGACTCAGCATTTTGAGACCGTTTGTACAGAAGCAGTCTGAAACAGTAATTTTCAATTGCAGCCTCAAGAAGCTTCACATTTATCACCATGTAAGAACTCTTTCATCCAGATAATCACTAGTGCAATACTTGATCTGTCAAAACTGCAGCTCTTGTAAATGTGCTGTGCCTTCATCCTTAAGAACCAGTGATGCGATTTTACTTACTTACACATGTTAGAATGTTAAGCTGAATCTTTTGAATATGAAATTTGTGTCATCCCTCTCCTGTGAGCTTTCAGCATAGCGTAGCTGACACAAAGATGCCCACGCATGCTAAGCCTCGATGCATTATTTAGATCAAGCCACCATGCGCAGACTACCATATAAACTACTACTTTTTAAAAAATGCAACACATATATCAGCAACCTCCCATTCCCAGCTCATTGCTATGCTCTGGGTCGAGCAGGGCCAGGAGAGAGCTTGAAGTGCCTGGCTGGCTTTTCTACAGAAGCCTCAAGGCTAGATTGCTGAAGTGAAGCATGCAAATCATTTTCTGAAGACGGCCTGGCTGCGGAGAGGATGGGTTACGATCTTGAACCCTACCCCGGTGAAGAAGCTGGACAGCTGGCTTCCCTGATTAACTAAGCCCCCATTTATCTGAAGGTTTTGGGCGTCCCCTGAGATCTTCAGATAAATGGAGTTATACTAGACATTCAAAGGAACTGATCAAAAGCAGCCTCTTTTAATATGTATGGCAATTTGACCCATCCCTTCAACGACTGCATTATTTTACATTTTGCTTCTACCAAGGCAAAACTCCAGAGCAAAATGTTTTCAATGGGCACAAACATTTTTATTTCTTTCATATATTAAATGACGCAGAGAGCCATGACAAGGTGTGAATTATGGACTGTGAATATATATAACTGTGGGACAGCAGGAATTTAGCTCCAATTTGAATACAGCAATCAAATCTCAGTATTTGGATCTTATGAACTTCTATAACTGTTCTATCAGTTTATCAATTATTTTAATAGTGCAACCATACAATGTAAGCTGTTTGAAAAAAACATTAAAATGCTAAGATTAATTATTTGCAATAAACCATGTCATCTTATTGCAAGCAGTAGAATGATCTGTGAAGTGCTGCGGTGAAACACATGCCGGACCTCCTTCCAGATGGAGAAGACAAAAGAAGACAAAAGGTAGAATTTTTTTGAAAATTCACCAGAGACGCAGGTACCAGCCAGTGCATGGCTCTGACCTACAAGCATCACTTCCACATTTAACCTTTACAACATAGAGCCGGTTTCAGACACACAGTTTAAAACATAAAGACTTTGAAAAGCCTTCAGAGTCCTCGTCATCTGGGTTCTGCAGGTGAACTGAGCCATCCTGGGGTCAAGATCTGTCCAATGTTTCCCTCTCTGCACGTATACACAACATTAAACCACAAATAACTACGTATTTAGAAACGGGGAATTTAGAAGATGATTAGTCAAACAGATCCTGAAAATTTAGAACTTTTGCTTATTAACCTTAGCTCTGTGCTGACCTCAAGCAAAAATATCAGCTACTCATCGCTGCTGATGGCAACGGCCAGCAATTCCTTCCCCACACTATTTTTAGAAAATAAAAACATTTTGGCAACATATATGTGGTCTCACCAACGTATGGAAATAACTATGTATTTTGTTGATGCAACACTCTTTTCATGCAAATAAGTCAAAAATTTTTGTGGGTTTGTGAACAGGCAAAGAGAGAATTGACTGGCTACCCTCCACGGCTCGTTGTTTGTAGCCTGCCAACACCAAGGGGCTGCAGTCCCAGGACTGGAACCCAACTGCTCAGATCCATGGAGAACACACACTGAAATGACTGTTCCTCTGGCTCCAGAGGGACTGCCAAGGAAGTTAATGCGGACTATTGGCATGAACCTATTGCAATTCCCATCTGTGATGTGAATCCCACCCTGAGAAGGGCTTTTGGGGCATCTGGCCAGTGGAGAAGCTGAAAGTATAGAGGTAGACAGCTCTTTCCAGCCCATCAGACATCAAGGCTGTCTCCATGTCGACATGCCAATTCCTTCTTCCACCCAACTAGGGAGACTTGAAGACAGAGAAAATCTTTGAACTTATTGTTCAATGCAAGAAAGCATGTTTCCTGAATCTACGCTAGAGCTTTCCAGCCTCACCGGTGCTTATACAGGTCATCGCACAGGTAGAGTGTGGACAAGAGAAGGAAAACCTGTTTTGCTAATAGCTGATTCCTTGGGCAGGCTTGACAGACTCTAAGGCAGAGGAAATACAGGGCTGTAGTGCACTTTTGTTTACTGATTGCCTTTCCAAGATTTCAGTACCAAAGAACTGCTGATAAGTCATTTCTGACCACTGCACATATTTCAGTATCCTCCTAACTCATATCATAACCAAAGATGGTTCCACAAAAAGGGTTTGCTCCTGACACCATGATAGCAGTTTTGAAAACAAACAAGAACATAAATGTTTGGGACTTACCAAAGTAGAATAAAGAAGGGACCATAAAATTGAGGTTAACATAAATGTATTGGCAGATGATCTTTACGCACCTAATTGTCCTCTTTAAGCTCTGAACAGGACAGAGTTACTATGCTTTTAAAATGTTGTGATAGGTTGTGATTTCAGTGTGAAACTCAATATGCTTGATTGGGCTTGGCCATCATTTATGGTCTACTGACTATCACTACTGCATAAATTTAACTGAAAACTTTTGGGGGAATTTTAGTAACATATATCTTTCACTGAACAGGTGCAATTAAACTATACCTGTCCACAACTGCAGATTAATGTGCTTTTTTTAAATCAAATCATCTGAGATTAAAACTTTTCAGTGTGATGCATATCTTAATCACGTAAGACACGTATTAGACGAGGCTGACTATAACTGTCAAATGCAAACCAACGTTTTTTTGCGAGAGGGGAGTGAGATTGGCTCCCTCGCCCCGTGGTCAGCCCCCAAGAAGGCCATCTGTCTGCGGTGCAGCCGGGGGAGGCAGGGCTCGATGCTTTCCCTCAGCGGAGTGGGGCCAGCTACTGCCAGGGCTGCTGTTCCTCCTCCTTATCCAGAACAGGCAGATGATCCTCTGCTGCCAAAACTAAGAGCTCATCCTCTCCGCAGCATAATTTTCCTCTGCTCTGCCACCCCTCAGTGCAGAATGGCACAGCCAGACAGCCCTCTTTTACTTCTGCACTGGGGGGGATTTAGGGGAGGGGGATTTCCAATCACGGGGGATGGCTGGAGCCCAGAACACCATGGTGCACAAGAGACATGACTCTCACTGAAACCGACAGGTACAGAGAGGTTTTCAAATGGATTTTTCGTTTGTGGAGCGTTTGCCCAGTGCCTCGGCACCGTGTCTGGAGCTCTGCCACCTCCCTCCCCGCTGAGCGGGGCCTGGGTCTTTGCACAGGATTACAAAAGAATCTCAGTCCTGACTGATGGAGATGGGGCTTCAGATACCGCCATAACACAGAATAAAAAATAACCTGTAGCTGCTTCAAGTAGCACGGCAGACTGCTACAGCATTTTCCAGTGTGCGCTGTGCAATACATTTGTTTCTTCACAGACGGTCGCCATTAATTGCTCTGAAGAGGAAAGTGAAACAAAACAACAACAAAAACACGTTTCACATGGTTTCAAACCATCTCCATGGAAATCAAGTAACGTAACAGCAAAATCATACTGAAGGTGCCCCGAGGCAAAAAGCTCCGGCTCGTGCTCTCATGTGCGGAGCCCCGCTCTGGCGCTTGCTCTTGGCTCCCGTTGCTTGTTAGGTAGCACGTTGCCCAAGGTGTGCTGCGAACCACCAGTCTGGCAGAAGCACTTGCCTGCCGCTGTGGGATATCAAGAATATGTGGCACATTAGTCATGCCAAGTGCTTCAGGGAAGAATTTTGCATTTATTATGAATAAGGCAGAAAACAAGCTTTCATCTTAATTTACTACTCCTCCTCCTTGCGGGAAGCCCCTGGGAGCAGATACATCGTACCATTACAGACTGATCGTTTTGTAGTAGGAGTGCGAAGGAACAATGGGTTACTTTCCTGATAAGACTACAATTCTGTACTTCAGCGGCACTCATATTTATCCCTATCTAAAGCTTTTTTTTATTCTAACGTAGAGTACTTGTGATGATGATCTCCTATCAGGTATTCCTGTTCGTACAGATACCTCCTCTGTTGAAAAAAAAAAAGTTAGAAATGCACCTTATATCCTGTATTAGCTTCATTCTCGTTGAGATCATTCCTCATACAACAGAAACGAAACGCTACAGCGGTGCACAAACCAGTGACAAAAATGCCATGCACACATGTGCCTAGAAAAATGGCATTGTACATTTTGCATTGTACAGTCAGCCCTCTGCATATCCAAGGTCCATTTAGCAGCTGTACTCCACGCTTCACCATACTGATAAGGCTTTGATTAAAATATTTCAATTGATTACAATGATGACATAATTGCCTATTATCAGTTAGTGCAGCCAAAGCCCTAACTGGTAAATCATTCTGCAGGGCACACAAAGATTTAACCACCAAGAAGCTATTTCTCAAAGAGTTCTGTATTGCAAGAACTATCGCGACTTCAGTTGTACAAGTTTTTGGTGAGCAAATTAGTGTGGCACGATTGCTCCAATATATATTTTCTCTAGAAGTATCCCTATCCAATCCTCAGATATACCCTAAAGGAACAGAAGCTATTCAGGCCTAATTAAAAGTCACCTTCCCAGTGCCCCAGAGCAGAGAGATGTAGAGGTCCTCTCTCCTAAGGGCGGTGGGGTGTGTCATCTTCTGGCCACCTCCTCCAGCAAAGTACTTACTCACCCAGGGAAATAACCTGGAGACTGCAAAAGTAAAGATGGGTAGAAGAGGCCCAGAGAGCAGAGGGTTGAGAGGATGTGCTGGTCCCCTGAAGGCAGCACAGGCTGCAGGAAGAGATGGACCTTCAGAAGAACCTCATTAAGAGCAGAGCCTGGCCATGTCTCACCTTTGCCTATGCACTGAGCAGGAGCTTATGAAAGGAGCTGCTGTCATGCAGAGCCTTCGCCGTACCGGTCTAGAAGGAAAGCTGCCCGATGACTGCAGAAGACAAATCCCTAGGACATATTTTCAGAGAGATCATTATAACACCGTAGCTGTCCCATTTTATCAGTGTATGTACAGCTGCCGATGCTCATGTTCTGCAATTATCTGGCTTGTTCCACAAACGGGGTGATCATCAAGGGATAAATAACTGGAGGAAAGGTCACATGTTACCGAGCAATGCTTCCCCCATGCTTTGTTGCAGTCTTAATTTTATTCAAACACTAACAAAATGCACCTATTTCAGTAATTCCACTAATGAGCTGTTACTTTTGGACATCTTAGAAAAAGGGCAAAGGTACAAAGGTTCAATTATTTGCCATTTACTTATGCCTTCCAGTTCCTTCAAATTGGCTGCTTGAACACACAGGGATAATATACTATCCTTGGTCTACTATTGTTAGCCACATACCAGCAATACTATTCCCTTTTACTTTTATTATCCTCTTTGTTGCAGCATGTGTGTGTTACAGGGAAGGGGAGGCTTCTCTTGAAAGCTTGACTATTTTTCCACTAAAACAGCATTCTAATTTTTTGTTTGTGAACAGCAGCAGTAGGATTTTCAGGACCGTTAAAAGTCATCCACATCACCCTTTGGGAGGGACGGTAAAACTCCTGACAGCTTTTATCAGGCAAATCTTGAGAACTTTTGAAAACCGCAACTCTGTAGTAACAGCAATAAAGACCAACTAATACAAAGCCAGATGCAAGACTGTGAATCGATGTCCTTCCCCAACACGCAATCGCTTCAGAGATATCATTCAAGTGGTCGCAGAAACAACAGCTTACAAAGACAGATGCTGTACTGCATTGAAAGCCTCCCCAAAACTTTGTGGAGAAAAAAAAACAGGTCTGCTTGCATTGGGTGGTTGGCATTTGTAATTCTCATTCTTCAGAGAAAAAAAGCAACTGAGTGACCAAACCCTTCGAAGAAGAGACTGTTTAGGAGACGGCAGTGCTGTTTTGGAGCTACAAACGCCAAAGCCACAAACCTAGTGGGGTTTATACATATTGTGCATCTGCCTTCTGCTTACTCTCAGAGCCTGTAGATTGCACTGTGCATGGCAAGTTAAGGAGAAAATGGTTGACTCACTAATTTTTGCAGCATGTGTGGACCAAAAATTTAATTAAAGTCAGACCTGGTGTGTGCTATCACACAATATAGCTTATCTGAATGTGCAACATAAAGACATTGTCCACCAGTGTTTGTGATTAATTCACCACTTACAGATGGCCAAGCCACGTGGGTATTATTCAGCGTATTCCAAGTGCGAGACCCTCCCTGGTAGGTTGGATGACCTAACGGAAACTAAAGGACCAGAACATGCTAAGTGAGAAACAAATATGCTATATCCACACAAATAAATTAAATATGCTGAGGAATGCTCTGGCACTTCACCCATTTTGTACAGAGCACCTTGCATCCATGCTATTGATTTTTTTTTAGTTTCCAAAGCAGGATAGCTATGTCCAAACATTTTACACTTAAGAAGAGAGAAAACCATACAGATGGGGAATATTATTACCTTCAATTTACAGAGGACTTTGGTACAGAGAGATTGAAAAAAGTATTTATAAGTTACACAGGATGATTTTGTGGTTAAGGAACTAGAGAATAACTTGGGTCTTATTTTTTTTTCTTTAACAGATTTCCTGTCTCTCCTGTTTTAATAATTTAAAAAAATGTAACATATATTTTAAAAACAATTCTGCTAACTAATATGTTTTAGAAACATAAAAGTGACTAATTAGGATTTTTTTTATGATTAGGAATTCTGTAGTTTTAAAATCTTAAGTAGAACTCATTTCATTTTTGAAAAGCTAGAAATTCTCTCATAAGATAAAGCATCCATTTTTGGTAGCAGTAGCAGACTGCAAAATATCCAGACCTTTGGTTCATTCTGAACTTCAGCATCTTTAGCTTTGGACCATATACGTGTATTAACTGGGGAATCAAGTTTGGGGGAGAAACAGAAACAGTTTTTCTGGTAACTTATTGTTTGCATTTGACAGCTGTTGGAAACTGCTTACATGCTGGAAATATTAATAGTCTTGATGGAGATAAGTGAGGCAGGCAGGCAGGAATTAGAAGAGCTGTTTATCACATGGCTCTCCTATATGGCTACAACTTCCTCTCGACAAGTCAGATAATACGATTTGGTCCTAAAACACATGCAGCAGATAGTGGAATGTTTACTTGGAGCCGTAACCAGAAAATAAAGGCAGTAGCACGGTTAACTAAGTGAAAGCCTTGTGCCTTCTCATTAAATGCCGGGCTGTTCCTGGAGGTTTATGCAGCCGCAGCAATTATGTTTCGAGTCTACACAGGAGGGAAAGAGAAAATCTTTTCTCTTTCCTATGGACCTTGTTTCAGTGAGTTATGCCTCGATACCTCATGATTAGATTGCTGTAATGTCCTATATGTGTACCTTTACCCTCAGGGCACTCAAAAATAAAGCTGAGGCAGAATGCAGCTGCTTGCTTATTAAGCAAGAACCCATGTTGGGAGCACAGCTAGCCACTCGGCCAGGTTCCACGCTGTCTCTCCGTGATGAAATTCCAGGTGGAGCTCAGCGGGATCCCGCAAACCTTGAAATCCCGAGGTGGCGGAGCCTGGGCGGCCAGGGGACATCCTCGCAGGGATGCTCTGCAGTGATGAGCACAGCCTGTGCCGAGCACAGTCCGTGCCGAGCACAGTCCAGTCTGCAATTCTCTCACCATAAATGCAAAGGGGCTGCTAGCAGGGAGATCCTCAGCTAGATAGACCAGATCTTCCTACCTTTTACTCAGACTTGTAGGAAAGGCACAGACTTGTGAGTTCTGCCTGTAAGTTGTGTGAGTTCATTTTGTCAACGATATCAATTGATGACAAAATGCTTATATAATCTAAAATTTTATAATGAAAAAAATGATAGCCCATAAGAGCATACGAAAGGCTTATAAAACTTTTTGGAAATGTGTTGTTATACTTTGGTCATTGCACATGTGAAAATACATAAATACACAGATATATACAAAGACTTAACGGGTACATGTGTCTCTATTTAAACACATGCGTGTGTATACCCTTCTCAGTATATTTTAACATTACTACACTTATTGCCATCATGTTCTCCAAATGCAAGCGTGTTCACATAAAGTCAGAAGTGTCACCAAACTGGTACCCTGCCTCTTAAATTCAAATGCCACATCAGCCTACTCTGCTCCTCAAATGCTTCTCAGCCCACTCTGTTATACAGTGCACCTTGAGAAAGGGTCCGGGTCACTTCAGAGTCCGTATTTCCAAGGTCCACCACAGCAGTATCAAAGTGAATGTACAGTTAAGAATCTCCCAGGATAATGGCATAATCAAAACCATTCAAAAACTGAATGTACCAGCAATAGCCTAAGTCATTCTCAGCTTTGAAAACTAAACGACCAGAGACAGGGGAAGAGGAAGACAGTGACAGATTCGTAATTCAAAATTCTTGAGCACTGTTCCTCAGACTTACAAGACAATTAAGTAACTTGCAAGATAATTTTTCTACAGTAAATCAGAAGTCAACTTTTGTCTCAACATTACATTTAAATGATAAGGGAAAGCAAGCAGAAATTATCAAAATACTTCCCTGCACATTCACTTCAGAAATCTGGATGCTTTGGAAGTTTAAAAAGGGATAATTACTGACAGCTTAAAGACGACAAGCAGCGCAAAGGCAGGAAAACACTTGCAAAATAGTTGACATAACTGAAGAGAGGAATCTGGTTCACCTAGCTATGCACCAACGCATCACTTGAGGTAGAGCACACCAACCCTTGCGGGCAGCCGGGCGGCAGAGGGGGTCCCCGCAGGCGGGGGGTGCTGAGGACGGCTCTTGCGCTGCGCCACCCCACCCAAACCGCTCCGCACAGACCCCGCCAGACCACAGAACCCTTCTCCATAAGCTGGCTGGCCCTTTCTCTAAAGAAGCATCAAAATTGCCTTACCTGGGAAACGCCTGCGCTACTGACTGTGGTTTTGTAAAACCGCAATGCTCCTTGCAGCAAAACCAATGCACGCCTGGGCGTGATTAATGTATAACACACTCTTGCCACAACGCTCTAAATTGCTTATGAATTCACTGGATAGGTAAACATACAGCCCTGCAGAACGGCGAGATGCGATGATGATAAAATTACCTAGAAAATCTGTGTTAAACAGGGAAGAGTCCACACTTAATTGAGTATTTGCATATATAACTTTCAGGGGGAGAGGATGGGCTGGCAATTACAGACTCATAAATCAGCTGAGATTATATTCATCTACAAATTTGCTGGCAAAAGTCTGTGTTTCAAGTTTCTGAGCAAGATGCTACAAGTGTTATTTAAATGGTGCATATACACCAAGGACAAGTCAGGAGACTGTTGTTATCTACGTGGACATGAACAAAAGAAATGTCTTTCATGATTTGAAATAAACTGGAACAAAAATTTTAATTCAGTGAGTTTTGAGTCAGCCTTTTTGCCCACAATGATAGTAGCAAGCCATCTGCTAAACCGACTTGTATCACACACGCATCTTGTCGATGGAAGAATCTGTGCCTTAAATGAAGGAGTGAAAAGTACTGTAAGCCTGATGAGAGGTAATTAATGAACTATTCCATTGCTTATAAGAATATAATACTTAGCGTATCACTCACATTGATATATTTGATTTCTTGATATTCAATAGTGATGTTTCCAGCTCTTCAAAATTAAATGTTTTCCAAATGTAAATCCTTGGAAAGCTTAATTTCTCAGAAAACACAAGATTTTACAAACTGTAAAGCAGTTATAAATGTTTACAAATATTTATTATTTATTTTTGAAAGCGGATATACCATAAAGGATCTTAACACAGAGTCTAGAAAAAAAAATTGAAATAACCTTTAACTACGTATGATTCCCACTGCCCTGAGAATGAGTGCAACGACACTGATTTCTACACTGATTTCTAAGAGCTCATATGTCCCACGGCCAAAGGGCTTTGTGTGCACGTGAGACCAGCCTGAGTTGCTGATGAGCAGCACATGGACATACAGGATTCCTGGAATTTACCGGTATGGGATTTTGCCTCCTGTTGCACACGTACAAAGGTCACCTTTGTGCCTTGGATATAGCTGATGGACTAGCAATCTCTCCTTCAAATTCTCACTCTTTGGTTAAGGCAAAATCTTCTCAGATGAATTTATAATCATATTTTTCACCTACTAAAGGTTAATAAACCATCACTGTCAGTTTGATAAGAGTATAAGGATCAGGCAGCTACAACCAGAACAAAATATAATTACACAAAATAATTTTGCCCCTTCTAGTTTATTACGGATCTTTTCATTATTTCTGGGACTAACACTAAATGGCTCAGTTTCAGGTCTATTATACTTGATAATTTACATTCATTACAATCAGGGACAGGTAACCGCGGGGCTTATTATCACATCCATTATGAGTGACACCATTTGCAAGATGCTCAACACTAAATGTACTTGTTGCTGCAGTGATACAGGCTAGGAAATTGCTCTACATTAGAGGATAGGAAGGAAGAACAAATTAGAAAAAGACAACCAAGAAATCAGTGCGGATGTCCCAGCTTTAAATTAAAAAAAAAAAAAAAGAAGGGAGAGAGGGGGAGGTTTAAAATTATAATCTGTCATATTCATAACTGTTGTAAATACTCCAAAGCAGAGCAGACCTAGGGACTGAGCAAGGGATCTCCTGGGCACAGGGCTCTGAGTAATAAACACAACACATCGAAAAACATCTCTTCTCAGTCTGACTTTGTGAACCGTGAGGCCACGAGAGCTTTGTGGGGGCTTAATTTCAAGCCAATATTTTCACGCTGCCCCCTTTTTGTTCTGTACGAACCCCCGTAACTCCCGCTCTACCTGAGCCCTCCGGGGAGCCCCGGGAGCGGGGTCTCTGGCTGGCAGCCGTCCCCGCTCCTCGCCCCAGCCGCCCGGCGCAATCATGCTGTTTGTTCCTCCGCGACAATCAGGCAGGCACGGCACAACACCTGGTACTCCGGTCCGGGGCCCTCCTTGGCAGCTGACTGTGAAATCTCCCTGCCAGGTGGTTGCACTTCAATTACATTAGCTAGGCATTGTAGGGTTAACAAGTATCCAGAGGAAATCTTTTATTCATATAACACAGTATGCCTTTTGTGGATCTTTGAATAATGTTGCTTAAAATCCATTAAATTAAAATACTCTTTCAAGCACGCAGCCTGCAACAGGTATAGCAGTACGTACCCACCACTGTCCGCTCACGCAGCATTGTCGTGGGCACACAGTCGTTTCAGGAGAATTTGATCCCCAAAAGCAGACGATTAAGTCAGCATTTAAAATAACATTTTTTTCCCTGGAAGTGACCTCTCAGTAGGGGGAACGGATTCCCCTTTCATTGCATAGCTCAGCCAGTGTGCATGCTGTGATGTCTCTCCGTTTCCCCAAAGGAGTAAATTAAAATTCTGGTGTATGTTTATGAAATCTGCTTTTTTTACTTAAAAAGTGGGGGCGGAGGGTGAATGGGCAAGGGAGGAAGCAAAACTGAAAATCTAAATGACTCCTTCACAAAAAGGCAAGGTAATGCAACAGTTTCACTGCTGCTATTTTCTTCTAAATGTTCTACTGTTGCTAAAAAAATTTCCCCGTAGGTTTTAAGTAACTCACATTGGCCATGGAGTCTTATCATCACATTTAATTATGGGGCAAGAGGTGAATTAATGACTGAGCAGTATGATATACTATTTAAACAACCAAGTTCTAAATTCAAGCACAAGAGAAATGATGGTGAAAAAGGAGAGAGTGTACTCGTGAGGATGCCAAAGTGCTGTTTGGGCTGGATATGCAGCCCTAGCTGACAGTCGCTGTTTTAATGCCTCAGAGAACTAATCAGTTTTAAACTAACTTTAAAAAAATGTGAGAATAAGACACAATCAGAAAACAGACTCTTGTATACAGGTAATATAATGCACAGAGGAACAAGAACAGAAGTACTGAAAACAGCTCCAAGGCAGTACAAAAGAAAAGCTACTTCTGTGTACAGGAAGAAATTAAGACTATAGAACAATGTGAAAAAGCAGCTGTTGAAAAACCAGCAAGGTGGTCAAAAAGAACAGATGAAGTGCCACCGGAGTCCTTTCCAGATCAGGGCATTTAGTCCATGCTTTCAAACTAAAAGCTATTAAAGCGCACTGCAGCACAAGAGACAGGCTGGAGTTGGGCTATGGAAGCTGCATGTCACAGGGAAGAGGTGGAATGAAAAAAAAAAAAGAAAAAAAGTTGAAGACCCCCCCCCAGGTGCTCAGAAGATTGGGGTCACACAAATACACCAGGGAAGGCCTCAGTGAGCAGTTCTGCTGCACAAGCAATGGGGCACTGGCAAAGGCTTTACGGTCCTGCCCATCACCAAGGTGTCTGGGTTATGGAGTACACAACTCCACCGCGATGAGATTATGGCCGATTCACAGAATGGCAGCACTTTGTTAAAACGGAAAATTAATCTGATTTGCGAAGACAAACGAGTGAGCTTAGTGCTGCTGTAGAGAAAGCTATGATGCAGAGTACAAATCCTACATGAGAGTCAGAAGTAACTTCTGCTCAAGCTCCCTGTGAGCCAACACCGGGCAGGAGAGGTGGATGACAACTGGTGACAACTGTGCAGCTCTGGTCCCTTTCTCCAAGGCTATTAAAAAAAAAAAAAGTGCCTAAGAGCCCCCAGTGAAAGAGCAGAGCTTTTCTGCTCTGCACAGCCCTTTCCATCTGCTTCCTGCCAGATCTTTTTGACACATCTCATTCTCTAGACAGCACAGAAACGCTCCTTTGTGTACTGTGTTGAAGATGACCACAAATCACTTCACGGGCTGGCCCTTCCCCGGCACGTGCCTTGAAGCACCATCTCCAGCTTTATAGAAGAAGGCTCCTAACAAAACATGTGCCTGGTGCACAAGCCTTGGTGGGATGCCTGGGAATCTGGCTGTTCCACCAGTTTCAGGACACGAAAGGTGTCCAGGTTGTGCAGCCCTCATCACAGAAACAAACTGAGCAAAAATGCAGGAAGTTTTCTTCATGTTCTTGGCTTCCACAAATGCATCATTTTCTTAGTGTTAACACTATTTCTTGAAGACAGTTGAATTTCTGAAGTTCTCTGAAGTCCTTAACTGCTGAGTCATTTCAGGTATAAAAGGAGATAACAGGGATCCCAAAGAGAAAGGGGGAGAGCAGAAGATGAATTTTTAATGAAGCATCAAAGTTGTTGGAAGTAAACAGAGAAGGAGAATATATAGAGACAGTGACCTAGGGAAGAAGCTAAACAGCAGTAATACTGTGTGCTGCTGCCAACATACCTAACTAGAAAATATGCCTAGTGCAGGCTTATGTAACATTTTTCTTTATTCAATTTTTTCCCAATTTTTGTTAAGTCTTAACTTGATCAATGAAATACCTGTCCAGGTATAAGCTTTCTGAACTACCATCTTTTAATTAAAATTTAAATTAAAATAAGAAATTAGATGAGTAACAGTTTTGAACATGTCCTACTTTAGTGTTTAATTTGTAACTTACTATTTTTATAATTACAGCTTCTTGAAAGCTATAGTTTTCTACTGCTTGAGAAACACAATAGGCAAATTTTCTGAATTCTGAGGAGAAAGCTGTTCAGCATATTAGATGACACTTTCCTACAATATTCATCACCAGAGGCTAGTTTATGGTCATTTAACTTACTCTCTAAAAACTCAACCACCAAATTTCACCCAGTTTTAAAAAGGATGGGTTTTAATCCCTCAATTGCCAACTATTCTGTCTTCTACAGAACATAATCAACACTAAAATAACTCCTGCACAGTTACACACTGACACTTTCCATATTTATCTTCACGAGGGATTCAATGAGCTTTTTCTTTGCAGTCAATAACAAAAGGAGAATCAGTGTCTTTGGCAAAAGTAAGAGTAGCTATAAACAGCCCTTCTCCATGCAAATTTGTTACTACGACTGTGTCATGACCTACATCAATCCCCTGCTACGTGAGCTGCGAGTTGGTCCTGTGAGCAGCCTGCAAAATTTCATCCATTTGCTGGAAAATATCCACTGCAACACAAGATGAGGCCATCCAAATAATTTCACTTGCTAATTAACTTTGGAAATACATTACAGCTTTGTCTTCAAGAGTTATTTTAACAGACTAGAGTGCTTATTGCACCACCGAGCTTCCTTTCTATTTTAAAACCGAATTATATGACTTGATACAACAGCAGTAACACTGACACACATAAGTGGATTCTTTGAAATTAAATATTTGGCTTTTTTGCAACATCTATTTTCAATACATGCCTTGGCTTTGCCGTGGTATTTATCTGTGCAGGCACACTGTTATCTGATCCCAGTGTATAATGCCATTAATATTATTGCATATTTATATTATGCTACCTTGAGCAAGGTTTGGCTACCAGGGTATTAGAATCTGCCTATACGAAGCAGATACTGTTCTGCAGCTCAAAACAATGACCAGCACTTCTGAATGAAAAGAGAGAAAGTGAACATTAGCACATCAAAGGCCCCTTTCTGAAAGAAGAAAAATTGCATGATGCACACTTTAATCTTTCTGACAATCTATGCATGGATTGAACTGAATTCTATTTTTCACACAAATGTGAATGCTTAATACAAGGACATCTTTACCAACAGCAAAAAGAACAGAGAAAGACGTGCTAGCGCAGTCTTTGAACTTTTAAAATATGGATTAACATGCAATAATATTTAACCACTGACAGAATGACATTCTTCTTATCTCTCTTAATAAACCCAAATAATGTAAAACACATTTTACAAGCAACATTCAGAAAAACTGTTATAAATATTTTAACCTTCAAATAAAAAACAATTAAAAAATTAATAGTAAACAAAATACAGGCAATAATAAAATCTTCACGTAAATGTCTTGTTAAAATCAGTTACCCATCATAGAAAAGCCTTAAGTGTAATTCACTTAATTAGCACGTCTATTTAGCTAACTAAGGGTGACATGGGACCTATGCTTATAGGTTTAAAAGAAAATATTGTTAAAATATGTATAAAACATGTTACACTAATCATGCTCATTCTGCTGTAGTAAGCACAGAGATTTCTGCATGTAGATCTTCTCATGTTGCAGACGACTTGTGTCAATCAGCCCAGATAAGGAAACACTCAGGAGCTGCTCTGTTTGATGTAGACAGCTCTCTGCTCAGCAAAGCATATAGAGAAATGCTTCCAGAAAACAAGAGCACACGCCAACAGCATGATACTACCAAACGCTGTAAGAATGCCTCAGCGATACAGCTCTCTATACCATCTCCATCAAATCATTACTTCTTGCAGCGTAACACAAGAGAGGTGACTTTGATCATCCCTTTTCCACTTAGGCAAAGCTTACTTTTATTCTGTTCCTTTATAGAACCATCTAAAAGGAGAGCACAGGTAATCAGAACTCTTTAAATGTGTTTCTTCAGCAGACACACGCCTAGAAGACAGTACAACAGCTTTGGAGGATTGCTGCAAGATAGTTACTCACGGCCACGCATCCAGATGGACCTGCACCTGCCTGAGGAGGAACAAGAGGGAAAGGGAAAACGGGTGAAGGGCATGATGTCTCTCCTCTCATTCCTTCATCAGGATGCTCTGTTTGCTGCTATAATTTCACCAAGACCGCACAATTTTTTTCCGCTGACGTGTTAAACTGTTGAGTCCAAATACTTGTAGAGAGCAGAAAACAGAGTGCACAGAAATGACATCCCGGAGTTTTCTTCACATAAACGGAACTGCATCCTCCTAACTATCAGCTTGTAAAGGAATGGCATGATTTTATAAACAAGCCTTATTAAGTGCACATGCTGAATGAATTTGTTCCTAAAAAAAGCCTAAATCATTTAGTTATAACTCAATCACAGCCAGTGGAATGACATCTCAGATGATCTTATTTAAGATCACAGTCTTTGACTTGCAGAATGTCACCAATGGAGAAAGCAGAGGCACCAAAGCTGAGCCTCACACATCTGATACTTTGTACAAACTGGCATATTCCCAAACAGAACATGGGCACTTCCCAAAAAGCTTGAGAAAACCACATTTTTCTTGCAGATATGTCAGGGACCTGAAAGTTAAACTACTTCAGTTACAAAAAGAAACAGCGGACCATGTTTAGATTTGCCTAAATGGCCTTTTAAAGTGTGGGGTCAGCGGTGAGAGGATGAGTTAGCATATGGAAATATTGAAAAGGGAATAAAAATAACCAGTTTGGAAATCTCTCTTTTAGGGCAATGAAAAGACTCAACATTCATGTTCGAATTGGTCCAAAAGAGGACAGTGACATGAGGAAAACCCATGACAAAATATTAACATGGCCGAGAACTGTCACAACATAGAAAAACTTGCCTGTGCTTTACCTTAGACACCCATGATGCTACAGAACAGCACACTGACGGTACAGAAAAAAAGCAGGGTCTCTTTATACTCATTTTGCAAGTAACATCTGAAATTTAGAAGGCAGGCAATACGGTTCACTTTTCTAAACATGGTGGGTTCAGCCCCAAACCCAAGCCTTACTCAAAGCACCGGGTAAAATGCATACTGGAGGAGGAAAGAATGACTGGACCAGACAGATGGTCTGCCTTTGGATGCTGAAAAGGATTTTGAGGGAGTTGAGTCGTATGACTTAATTCTTGTCCTGAATATTTAAGGTAAACACAGATCAAACCAAATTAGGTAAAGCACAACTACAGTACTGTGCCATATATAAAAACCAGCAACAGATCACGACTGCAAAAACGCCCTAGAAAAAGTATCCTTTTTCTCCTTTACTAATCTCTTTAGCTCCAAAGTCAGTCATGATAGTAATTTGACATTCACATTCAGCACAGCTATTTGACTATACGTTCTTAATACACAGAAGTCTTCTAAGATTATTTTTCTTAAAAATCCTGACATTCTTGAAGTATCGCCTCTTCTGCCTGATCAGGGAACAGAAATTTACTTTCATTTTTAAAAAATGCAACTGTTTATTCGTTCTGCATAAATCATTGACTCAGTATGTTACCGCACAGGCAAAACACATGGAGGTAAAGCAGCTGAAACACTCAAAGTATTCAGGAACTCTGTCCTACTGTTTTCTCACAATTCTGGACCATCAGTACAATAGCCTCTATGATAACTCCAGCAGCACTGGTGGATTCCACTCCATCCTAAAATCTCATTATACAGAATACTGGAAAAAAATAACAAAGCTGTCTCAGTCCTGACGCTGTAACAAAAAGATGAAACACAAGGGGAGGAAAATGTGTGTCTGCATGCACCGTATTTCTCATGTTCTTCCACTAAGTGATAAAATGAAAAATGAAACATTTTGTTTACTGGTCTCTGTATATCTTCTTCAATGATAAAAGGGAAGATTAAAAATGGTTGGTTTGGGCATTAAAAAGAACACTGAAGTCCATATGAGTCTTTTATTTGTAAACACCAGTTTTACAGATATTGTAATTGACATGAAAAATTGAAACTAAAAGTAAAATCTCTCCATTTTGCTTTCTGAGATCCCAGTACTTTATGTGTTGACTTTTGGGATTCCAAAATGCATGTTGCTGTGGTATTTTAAAAAAAAAAAAAAAACCAAACGGAAATGCTGGCATGCAAATCCTATTCAACAACTTGAGAATACTAAGGGCTTTTACAAGGCAAAGAACACGTTAAAAGTTCATTAATTAAACAGTGCTTGTGAACAGATGGAATGGCTATCTGGGCTCTAATTACTGTAAGTTGGTACAGAGGTTCACAGACCTTAATGAGGTTCAATAAAATGAATGATTACACATCAATCACAATTAGAGAAACCTGTAAGATGAGCTGAATTATCATGGCAACAAGTCATAAAACATGGGAGCACAAAAACCAACAGGCTCTGCGAAAGCCTATAAAGAAAATGTTTCTGAATTAAAACAGTTCTTCTGGATTGGAACGATTCCTCTCTACTGCCAAGCCCATAAAAACGCTCAGTGATTTAATTATAAGGGTTGCACTGTCCCTCTCTGCCATCCTGGAGGACTGATTAGCCGTAGAAGAGTGCAGGGCACTACAGTACCTAAAGGGTTAGCAACAGCAAAGCAAACAAGGCAATGATCTGAAAAATAACCAGTTACGGAAATGAAGAGAACAGGAACCCTTTGTCGCACATTAAATATGTTGTTGAAAATAAAGACACCTATGTTTCTTTTTATCTTCCCAGTGAAATGGAGATGTCAAACATCAGGTACAGAGGCTGTTTAAAACCAGTACAATTAGAAAACGCGGCTACGTATGCGGCAACTGTGTAGTTGAGGTTATTCATGCTGGTATGTGTGAGTGTAACTGCTATTCCTACAACTCCAAACCTTTAAATAACACAGTTTTATTTAAAAATTAAGGACAGAAAAATAATCCCAGCCACTTCCATTTCTTACCACTGGAGCCGGCTGTGGAAAACCATGTTTTCAGAGCCTCTGATTTCCCAACTGTAATAGATGCTGGCAGCAGGGAGAGGAAGATGGTAAGATGGAATCAGAAATTACTGGAAAGTTCACTTATGATACGTGAAGTCTCTGAATATGAGCTTCAGTGCTCATTCCCCAAAGTAACGGCTCTATACTTCTACCACCTTCTCTGTACCGCTACACTTCTATTGCCTTAATGGTGTTAGTCTGGTGGACGCAGCCCTTAAAAACTCCAGAAGTCAACTTTGAAAACCATGAAGTTAATTAGAGTCACAGGTATGGTACAAGTTAAGGTAAGATCTTTCAGGAACAGGAGAAAAGAAAAATGCATGCTAGCTTGAGGTTATTTTCTAAATTTTAATGACTTCACTCTCATGATACTGCATTTTTGGTATCAAGACTTTGCAGTAATGGAAAACTGAGCTAGCTAACCCCAAGTTTGTTTATTACAGTGATAACACTAAGATTTCTAAGTAAAATAATGCTACTTTTGCAACATTACTTTGCCCAGCTGAAAGGTGGGCAGGAGGATGCCTGCTTTATTTAAGGAAGCCAACAAACCCTAGACTACCAGGATTTTATAAGATCGTCCACGTGTGAAAATGAATGAGATGGATAATCCTAAATAGGTACAATAAATCTAGCTGTTGAGCAGAAGTCACAGTTACAGGTTCTCAAAAAACCTGGCCCAAGCCAATTCAGACAAAGTATTAAAAACAGCAAATGAACTGAGGTGTTTTTTTTTTAAACAGAAAATGCTGTACATGTACTAGATTGTTACTTAGCATTAGATTTAAGAAATCATTAAAAGCCATCTGCTCCTGTTTATACACTAGAACCCTGACAGTTAATCTTACTGTGAAATACACACAAAAGTATGACACTGAGGAAAGAAAAAATACAAATTAAATATGCCAGCCAATAAACCCGCTACAAAAAAGTAGCTTTCTCCTGCTCTTCTCTCTTGCTGTCACCACGTTCGTGTCCCCAACCTAATAAAGAAGTCCCCAGTAACAGCATGCCTTTAAAAGTTTTTCAAGCGCATGTAGAGGGAAAGCCTTTCCTCTTAAAAAAAAAAAAAAGATTATGCTGCTAGCCATTTAAGTAGCTTTTATATAACAGGCACAAAATTTATGCGCCTCATCCTCTTAGTATCAGATGCACAGAAACAGTTCAGGTTGGAGAGATGTCAGAAGGTGATCTAGTCTCACCTCCTCAAAAGCATGGTCAATTCAAAAGCTTATTTTTACTGAGAGAGAAACAAAGCAATTAAGAAAATTCAAAGCTAAACCTAAAAACATTTTTGCTTTTTAGAAAATTATTTAAGTTGAATGAAATGATTGCAGCATGTATGGTTCAGGAAAAATATATAGTGAAGTCAGGCTTTCTTTAAAAGAGAAAGCAAAGAAAGGTTTGAAAAATTATGTAAACCTCTATTGGCAATTACACGTTTGTATTAATGCAAGTGCCTGGACCGCTGGGGAACGCACATGTGAAAATG
The DNA here is from genome assembly GCA_008711295.1 of Anarhynchus alexandrinus. Taxonomy (NCBI): domain Eukaryota; kingdom Metazoa; phylum Chordata; class Aves; order Charadriiformes; family Charadriidae; genus Anarhynchus; species Anarhynchus alexandrinus. Next base: position 582,534 of record VUYV01000310.1, read on the forward strand.
CCCATATGCACATCTAGCTGGTCTTTTGCATCCTTTGCGCCTTCTCACCACCTGTGGAACAGCGAATAGTGGTTTCAGGGACCCGGGAACTGCCCTGCTGAATCGAAACTGCTTTTTCTAAGGTTGGCACCTGGACTTTGGCCATGGCCAGGACATGGTGCATCGTTCCCATTGGGAACCCCACAGCAGGCTGGCGCGGAGTCACCAGCCCCACAAAAGCTCTCAAACCATTCCCTAGTAAAGACTTTCTGAAGCCAGGACTTCTCCTTAAAAACATTCCCCACAGGAACATTAACCTTGCTGAAGCACCGCCCGCAGGGGTTCCCTGTAACAAGTTGCTCACGGGGAGCCCGAACCACGGAGCTCGGCCACCTTCATCTTTCACCGCAGGTCCCTTTGTTCCTTTGTTGCGATGGAGGGAGCGGGGAGCTTCCTGCCGCGCCGCCCGCTCCCTTCCCTACTGCTTATACTTCCCTTATGCTTTTTGTCTCGTAACAACAGTAAGCAAGCCTCAGCTTTTCACTCTCTCTTCTAACGAGTCTTTTCATGACCTATATAATTCCACCCGTGTGCCATGCAACCTGGATGTGCTTTAGCTTTCGCCGAATTTTGCAGTTTAATTTGATGATTACACTGTAAAAATTAAGACGCATCCTTTTAATCTAAATTACTCAGGGTAATTTAACTTAATTTTATTAAAACGTAGAAACGATCGCTGTACGTTCTGCACAAAGGAATTAGACTGGAAGGTTAAGAATCAGCATCAGTGATATCAGCAGCTCCCTCTAGTTGGAAAGTGTATTATTTTTCTCCCCTAAGAGCTAGTATATAGGAAAGATAGCCAGATATTACAAGCTTCTTACAATAAGCAGCTTGCTAACTCACACTGTAATACACAGTCATCGTAGATCTACTAGCTACATTGCTTTGATTCGCTCTTAAATGAAAATAACTTTGTATTGTCTATGCTGACTTCTGACTATTTTTGTAAATACATGACTGCCAAAAAATTAACAATTCCCGACATTTGACAATGAATCTACTTTGGAACAAAAAAAATTACCGTATGTTAGAAAAGTGATTTGAAAACTGTGTTTTACTGAAATTTAAAATAAGTGTTAGAACTTGCATATGCTTTAAATAAATATAGGGTTTCATATATTGATCCAGAAGCCACCTCCTTACATTTCCAAGGCTTTGAAACTAAAGAAGAGGCTTTTTAGCCTGAGGGGTTAAAAGTGTGGGTGTGGAAGTGGGCTTTTGTTAGAAAAATTAGCAATGCTATGAGTCATTGTGCATTAGCGGCAGAATAGTTTTGCATCTTGTATGAATCCAGACACCATATGCCATGCGAGGGCCTGCTACTTTATGCGGTGCCGCTGCTGACGGGCGGCCACGTGGGCATCCCCAGCGGAAAGGCTGTCTGCGCGCGGCGGCGAGCGCAGGAACCCGGTGATCCGAACACGCTGGACATTGTCGCGAGCAGCAGGAACAGCTGGTAAGCTAGCAGAGCTAGCAATGCTAGCAGAGCTCGCAAAGCCAGCGCGCCGCAGCGGCGGCGGCGAGCCAGCATGCTAATGAGACGGCGAGCGCGCACAAAGCCTGCCGCAGAGGGGATCGACCCCAGCGCTGTCGGGTCCTGCGCGGCCCAGATTTCGGAGATTTTAGCCCGCTCCTCTGCGCCCGCTGGTCTCCCCAGTGCCGCAGCAAGGGCTCAGGGCCGGGTGCCTTGCTCTGCTCAAATACAAATGTCATCTTTATTCTTGCCAGCAATGCAGCAAGGGGGCCAAGACGACAACCCTTAGTCAGGCGAAACTCATGCCGAAGCCAATGTATGTTTTGCCCATGAGGACTGCACAGCCTGCATTAAATTTAAAATCCATTCAGATAAAACTCCTTCTTTTCTTTTCCACCCAGTCGTGACAAAAGCCAAACAAAAATAACCCCAGGAAATCCAAAGTGCAAGTGAGTGTTCAGAAGCAAGTTTCCAAAAGATACAACGGTGGTTTTAGTTACACGAAGTTAATAGGGGCGGAACAGCAAATCATCAAATCTTACTTTGGAAATACAAAGAACACAAACGCCTTTAATTTGTCTGTCATACAAGGGGGGAAAAAAAAAAAATACTACCACCAAAAAAACCCGTAAGATTCAATGAAGCACTTAGTAGTAATCCAACTATACCAATTTTGCTTCTGTCACACTTTAAAGAGAGCCTCTCATTAAACACAAGTTAGAGGCTCTTTGTCTAATATGACAGAAAACATAAAACTGAGCAATAGGTGTTAGAATCTCTGTATACCTTACTTGAAGAGAATGGGAGCTTGAGATCACACCTTACTATGCAACGTACATTTACTCCTTAGTTCTAAACAAAAAACCTATACCACACTGACTCGATGTTCGTTATGGCAAGGTAAATTGAAGGCAGACTTCCACCACAGACCTCCTGGAAGCCCTTTGGGTAGGGTGTGATTACTCTAAAACTGCACTTTTAATAAACTTGTTTTATGTTCACGGAGAACAACAGAAACACTCTGATCGCTGTCAGCTTGACCAAACTGTAGGTATTTCATGAGCAATGCCACCAAAGCCAGGAGACTGCAGGTGAGTGACAGATGAGCGGCCAGTTAATCTAGAAATGTAGCCAATGTCCGGCTGCTATAAGCACCCTGTTCGGTACCCTGTGAATACCTACTAGCCATTGGCCAGTCGCTACAAACCTCAGAATCTGTACATATCCCTCTTCAGCTCTTGCTCATGGTACTCTTCACAGACTGACAGAGAAATCTACTGCATTTTGCTTGCAAATGTACAAATTATATTGTGCTTTTACAGATTTCAACCGGATAAACATTTCTCCCAGCAATCTTAAGAGCGGCAGTGGTACACGAACCCTTTTGCACAACTCAAGTTTGATTCAGCGCTAGGACACAAGTTTAAAGCAGCACTTAAATAAAAACCTCAGTTTCCTACAAAATTATTCTTGAACAAATGAAGTATTACTGATGAAAAAATGGAAGAAAGAAATCAAGTGTTTCATTCAAAGCAGCAGCTTCTCCATGGCAGAGGAGAGTCCGGATTCAAATTCCCAACTCCCAATCCTGATCTGCTGTTTATACTTTATGTACTATACTATTTTCAGCAAGATCATGACTTTCCAGTCTTTGGTAGGGGCTAAAGAGGTATGGCTGTGTATTTTAGGAACTTGTTTTCAGTTAGTGCACATGTACATCATTTAACGAATCCAAAGTTGAATTTGGGTTTCTCCCCGCCCAGTGAATATCACACAGTGAATTCACTTTTCTTTTTAAAAAACCCCATTACATTCATGATGTCACTTAACAGGTTCATTTTTGGAACTACCCATTAAATCACTTCGCAAATAAAAGCCTTGAAAACTGCTGGGGTTTATTTACTCTTACTGAGGTTACTCTTACTTGCTGGGGTTTATTACTCTTACAGTTTCTGCACAGAGATCATCATCAGGAGGGGCAGCAGTTAGTGCCGTTTAAAACTCTGCTACAGAATTAGCCTGGGACTTTCTCAACACCACTCAGTGATCTTTACAGCTTCCAGCCGTGGAGAAGAATAATGATGCCCTGTGCTATAGCAGAAAAATAAACTGTATTGTTAACATACAAACTTCACTGCTGCCCTCCTTGCGTTCTGTAACATGGTGAAGCTCTTGAGCAGTTCACAGCAATGCATATACAAGATGTGTGTGCAACAAGGGACTACGAACAGGGACAGGTATGTACAGATGCGTGCACAAAAATATAGAAATTTAAACCATTGTGTCTGTACATCATTCAGCAGCATGTGAAGTTTAAATCCACAGAAGCATTATATACTCTTTATATATTCACAAGTGGGATGCAGTAGATTTCTCCGCAAGTCTATGAAGAGCACTATGAATAAGAGCTGAAGAGCCGCCTCCACAATCCCATGTAATGCCACCTAAAAGCTTTGCCTCGCATGACTTATTACAGGCTGGAGCAGATTAGAGGCATCGATCGCTGCCTGGAGAAGGTTCTCGCTGCGAGGAGGGAAGGCAGCCGCAGAGACAGACAGCCCGGCCATCGATCCACTCCAGCGGGGAGCTGCGCTGCAGAATGAAGGTCAGTGCTGCTTTACACCACCCCGTACAGCCACCGCCGCGTTCATCAGCATCCCTCAGAGACTGCTGCGACAGGACCAAATACTTCTGTCTGAAACTCAAACCCTCGCGTGAGGGCTGGTTACAGCGACTGCCAGAAAAGCGAAGGACGGCAAGTTAAACCTGCTCCTCTCCGCAGACAAAGCAGCAGAGGACTGACTACAGACAGACACTCCTGCGAGCCAGAACCGATCACTTGTGCAGAAAACTGTCAGATGCCATGTCATATAAATTGTCACAGCTCCTGTGACACATGCTTTAGAATTTCATAGTAATTTCTAACAGCATCTATATAGCTTGAGGGCATAACTTCTTTGGATGAAATAAAGGGAACAAATTGCAAACCCTTCTCTAAATAGAGTAACAGGCTTTCTATTTTATTTTCACAGTACGATCAAATACCCCTTTATAACCAAAGCAGAGTTCTAAATGCAAGCTCAAAGCAGCACATTTTGAAAGGCACACAATATGTGTTTTCAGGCATCTAATATTATGTGCACCTACAAAGTATATGACAGTATATGAATATTGTATTCACACAATAAAGCCCATCATAGCAAATACCTTTTTTAGTCTCTGATAATGCAGGTAAGCAGATAAGTCGCTCTACATTAAGTTAATCAGAAATTGGCTTAAACCAACAAAACAAATTCATTCAGAATTCAAAGTTGATGTTCTTTGCCTAATCTTCTTGATTGCAGACATGACATACTAATATATAGTAGATATGTTAATATCTGGATGCAAAATAATGAATTAAAGTTATGGATATCTTTTTTTTTTGTTAGGTATTTAGACAGTCTTTTGATTTTATCCTAAAGAACTACTTGTTTGGTATAGTTAAGTAGGCATACCATATTCACTACAGTGGATAAAACTTTAAGAGTTATTCATGTATCAAATTACTTCTCCAAAGTAAGGGCTGTGTTTTCTCCTGGCCCATAAACAGGATTACAAATCGTAAGCAGGGAAATGGTGACATCCAGTGCTCAGATATTATGGAAAGCATATGCATCCTCATCGTGCTCTTTTTTGTTTGTTCCAATGCACTGACACCTTCAGCATCTAATGCCCAGATGCATTACGCAGCAAATTACTGTGAACACCCATGATAAAATTAAGAAGAATTTAAAACTCTTTTACTTTCAGGTTTTCTCTTTGAATGAACAACAAATAATGCAAACAACCTTGGAAACAATACTGCAGCCTGCCACTGTGGTAATTTTTTTTCTTCTTACCAGACTAAGAATATTTAGATCAGCCCTTATATAATTCTGTTTATATTAATGAAATAAGGCAGAAGCAGCACAGCTTATAGTAGAGATTTTTTTTAATTACAATTCCAAGAACGTTTGCACAGCTACCTGAAATGGACAATTTTGATGGCAAAAATAGTGGCTGAGAGACATGAGTCTGCATGCCCACCCCATCAGTTATTTCTTCTTCCCCTGTAGAGCAACGCAGCACCGTACTCTAAATCACAATGCTACAGAAGAGTAGGAAAAATAGGCAGGAATCAAAAGCAGAATAAGAACAACCCCCCCTTTTCTGCAAGACCAAACCAATTTATCCTAAAAGTGAGATTGCTTAAAAAGGTAATTTTATAGTAACCATGTTAATTTGCAATAAACCCCAACAGGAACTAACTCCCTATTTACTCATTCACAGGAAGATACATGTAAGCTTAAATTGCTAAGAAAATAATTCAAAGACTACAAGAAATCAATGAAGAATGCAGGAAAGAAGCCAACTGGTGCTTGTACATAGGGATATTTTCTACCCTCCAGTAGGTTGCTTACAAAAAGCTGTTCAAACCTGGGGTAACATTTCAGACTTGTCAGAATCTCTCCTAATTTTCTTCAAAATCAAATAATTTTTCAATTAAGAAGAAGGTTTTTATAGTAGAAGAGTGGAAACACAGAGATACAGGCATTTACATGCAAGTACATGGGCCCACTTCACCAACTTCACAGATCACAACCACAATTCACCAAAGTTTCCTCTTCATCACTATGGCCATTTTTCAAATTCCGAGAAGCTTTTCCTTCCAGTTAAGAAGCAGGTGAAAAGGCTCAAAAAGCATTGCTCCACCTTTTCTAAAACAAACAAGGTTTGTTACTATCTTTCAGCCAATGCAATTTAAAGAAAGGCTGTCTTAATTGCAAAGATAATTTTGCAGTACTTTTTCTTTTTTTATAAAAAAAGAAAGGACTTTATAAAAGAATCCAGGATGTTTACTTCTATTGTCATTATGAAACATGTGAGATGGGAAAGAAGCAGCATCCTGGTTATGAAATTTCATAAGTAAAACCTGAGACCAATTTACAAGTCTCTGAACAAGAACAATTTAATCCAACGAGCAAGGAAATTACTCCACTTTGAAAGATAATCTGAATTCTGGGTAGTCAAAACTGCGTTTCCCTACGTATTCTATGGGGAGCTTCGTGCTCAGACATCACTATCCCCAAATCCCAAAGTCTTTATGGAGACCGACATTAAATTATGGACCAACCAAAGCGCCTGACACCTGCAGACTTAGTTACATTTTCATAATTTGAGGTTTACTAGCACCTGAGCCTAAAAACTGTCAGCTTAAACTGCAGCTGCAAATCAGACCCATAATAAAGACTTAAATACAGACCCTGTTTTTTCCCCCCAGTATTAATCTTTACAAATAACACCAGCTCCCAAAGATGTGCACTACTGCAGCTTCAGAATGTACAAATCTTCAAAAATCCTTTCCAACATACAACTAATTTAATATAAGCTGGAAGAGAGCACAAAAACGCAGTTTTATTTCAGCACCCCTACCATTTTTCAAAACAGTCAACATTACTGGAACTGAAATAAGTCCTTGCTTAGGGGGTCTTGCTCAACCCAGCTACAGCTACCAAAGCACCAAATTACAAATGCGCTGTTTTTCATCCCTGCTCTCACGTCCTAAGGCATCCTGCTTATAGAGTCACGTTACTCTTAAATAATGACAATGAGCAATCTCTGCTTTAACTGGGCTTAATTAAGAGGAACTTCAGTTTTGATAAATAATTATTAGTCTGTGAGATTAGTTGTTCCTTCCTTTCCCCAGCTTATAAAAAGGTGGCTTTAATGCTCTCAAAAACTTGCATAAATATGTAAGTTTTATACAACAATTTTAGTATTTTTAAATATTATTATTCCTTGTTCTTACATAATTTATGCCACCTTATTGTTTATGATTTCCGTAAAATACACAGGCATATTTGAAATAGACATTATTGCCTGAAAAAGCAGACTGGTGAGGCTGCTGAAACACATTACCTTGCACTCAACAGTTACTTAAGGATGGCGAGAGCATCAATTAGTACAGTCTGCAGCCGCTCAGTCTCAACGCTTCATTGCACCAAGAATGAATGCACTCCTGAAAAAACGGTTATTTTGAACATATACTAATGTATAATCATCCATGACCATGTAAACATTGCAGCAGCTACAGAAACAACTGAGCTTTAAGCATTCAAAAGACAACCGAGCTATGCATTAACTACGCTGATTTTGCTACTGTGTAATGCCATCGCATGGCATTTGATGTATACAAAGAACTTGTAGCCAGAATGGCTTTAAACTAAAGTTTAAATATAGTTAATTATTTCTTAATGAATATTTCTCTTGCCCTAATGAATTCCTTAAAAAAGAAATAGTTACATAAACATAAAAAGTAGATTTAAGAAAAAATAATCTGATGTGGTCTGCCATAGTTACCTTCCTCATTTTCAAAGAGATTTCCAACAGAAAAATGTATTTAGGTACGACAGTGGAATTTGTGTCATCATGACCAAGCGATTACAGCGCACAGCGAGATTCTCCGCGGCTCTGAGGTCCTGGTCCCCATGGAAACCGGACTCGGATATTGTCCTCCACTCGCTGGAGCACCGAGACTTGGGAGCCTTTTGTGCCTGATGAGATTTCTTCCACAACCTTCCAGCAACAGACCCTATGCTTCCTCCTGACTCTTTCCTAATTGAGATGCAAATTAATCTCTGTGGCTGATTACACTTCCCTTAAAGCCCCTGACAAGTGCAGCTGTAACCAGAGTTTACAGACTTTCCAACAAGTGACTTCAGCTGTCACTCCTGGCAAGATGCTGCCCCAGCTCCCCGGCACGCGACCCCGCGCAGGCAGCGCTTCCCGCGGGCACCACGACCAGCTCATTCCCCTCACACCTTCCAAGGCAGGAGTGAGGATCAGGCCTCTGCTCCGCTTGGAGCAGGCTCCCAGCAGGTATTTCACACCCTGCCGCTGCTCCAACACAAGCACCACGGACTCAGTGCCTTATCACCATCGAACCATTTACACCAGAACTGTTCAATCAATTTCTAACCACACTTGAATTGAGAAAATTTTTAGCTACTAACCCTTATTATGGATGCTGACTTTTAACATGAGCCGTGTGACAAACAGAGGAGAAGTGGCAGACCACTCCTCAGCTTTGCCTTACGCAAGCTTTTCTGCACTCAAACTGTACAGTTACATCTAATGTGCTGCCAAACATCATCCAATACTTTTCCAGGATTATTGCTTTTTATTCTTCCCTTCTATTAAGATTTTTTTAGTTATTTCACCTTTGAGTTATTTTCAGCTCCAGTCTGACAAACTTACTGAACTATTTCATTTACTGTTTAAATTGCTGGGTCTGCTTTCCTCCTGTTCTCCTTGTAGCGGTTAACAAAGTGAACACCAGAGCAAAGTGTACTGTGCCCTTTGGGAGCGACAAAGCAGTTGGACAGGTTCAAACACCACCTTCGCACATCTATATGTTTACATTCCAATTTCTGGTTCATTAAGAATTTTAGTATGTCTAAAAGTGTTTTATTATCTAAAGTAAAAGTCATGGATCACTTTCTCTCTCACACCAGTGTCATCCTGATGGGATCTTCCCACCACATTATCTTTGTCCAGTTTCAGAAGTTTCTCAATCTACTTTCATTTATCAAACAGACAAGTGGCAGTTGATTCACTACAGATATCGTTGGTGCAAAAGCAGGCACAAAAAAGGAAGAAAAGAATCCGGGGACAGATGCTGTTTCAGCTAGACCTCAAACATATGCTGAGAAGTGGCATGTGCTATCATATTTGTGCTGCTCGTGTTTCCCTGGGGACAAGGAGAGACCCAGAGAGAGACCCTGTTGGAAAGCAGGAGCACAGCAGGCGGGTGAGAGCTGCTCGCTCACAAAATGTTGAAAGCCAAAAGATGAGCAGGATCAGGAATCAGAGGACTCCGACCAGGAGCGAGGTGCTGGGATAGCGATAAGAGGCAACAGGATCTCTTCATTCTTGTAACTGCTGTTACTTATGTTAATTTTACTACACTGCTATTTTATCATTATACATTGACTATAGAAGCAGATGGATAAAGCTAAATTCTGCACAGAAGAATTTTAGCAATTAGCTAGATTTCTCTCATCAAACAAAAGTGGAAAACTTGGCAAGTTTTGAATCATCTGTTAGGTACTGCCACAGTTTTGCAGCTGATGTACTGCATTCAACTGCTTACGCAACAACCACCAACTGTCTTTGTTTTAAAATGAGTACACAATGAAGTTAATAAAATACAAATTTATTTAACCACAATGTTTAATTTCTGACAACTTTTGCAAAGTATACTGGATAAAACTGAGCCTTTTAATAAAACCAGTATTTTGAGGGTATTTTGTGTTTTAAAAATGTGTCTCTAATTAATGTTCTTTCAAAGATCAAAACATTTAATTTACAAACTCTTTCTCAAAATCATATGGTTAGAAAAATACTCAAATCAAAAGCTCCCCAAAGAAAACAAAATGCAGTGAGGGTTGGTCCTGAGATAAGTGATACAATTAACAAAACAAGCTATAAAATGTTTCTACCATAATTACGGCACTATAAGAAAAACCTAGAGTAAGTGAAAACCAGTAATAATGCTGGTGGTCTGTATAAAAATAAAAGTCTATGCTACAATTTCTGTAACAGAGAAGCATACCATCTAGTTATCTTCCAGCAACTGTTAGAAAATATGTTCTGAAAATGCCTAAATACAGACGTTGCTGGAATGAAACTGGAATTTGGGAACGGAAACATCCGTATCTAAGGCCAAATCCCATCTGTCTTATTAATGTAATGAGTCCAAGTAAAGTCAATTGGACTACTCCTTTGAATAAGAGAAGAATATGACTGAGCTTTGTGTATAAGCCTAATCTACACTGTAGCTAACTTCTATTAGTGTGAAGAAAATTGAGTATTATCGTTACTTACAGTTCAAAGCACCAGCGTTAAGTCCAAGTCCACCACCAGCAAGTCTGTCTGAAGCTGCCGGTGAGAACACTCTTGTGATGTTATCTTATTTTCCAAACACTGGATGGCAACTGGGTGTGAACGACTGAAAACATTGAGCTTGACACGAAGAAAGCTTTGACCTTTCCCAGTAAAACCACATGGCAAGGATTTTCACTAAAGCTTACCTCTCTGCAGAAGAACATTCAGAAGTCAGAACCCTACCAAGGGGAGCCTTGCCCCAGCAGGAGGAAAGGATACAAGCTCTGGTAGAGCGGGATGAGTGACTTGACGGCTCTGCTGGCATTGATGCACGTGGCACATATGAGGCTTGGCAGCAGCTTTGCAGTCACAATTGCGCCATCGAAGAGAGGACCGAAAAATGGCACCTGTGGACCCCAAAATAAAAACAACGCACATAAAGCTGAGCCAATGGAGGACGAGAGGTTAGCGTAGAGCATGGGAGCAACTGCCAAAATCACAAGCAGAAACCATGTGCCCAGCCCCCAGGGGATTTTCACAGCAAGGCACCTGCTGCTTGAGAAAGGTGTGAGGGAGGCAAGAAGAGGCAAGTTTCACACTGCCCCAACTCTAGACAGTGAAGTTATTCCATTACATTACAAGTGTTAGCTTGCTGCAGGTCTCCTCTCTAGATCACGAGCACAAAGGGACTCCTCCAAGTACAGCAGAACACAAACCAACCAGCTCCATGGGCTGTAGCCACAGGGCTGTAACCAGCCAGGTCAGCACAGTCAGTGGGGTGGTACCTTTGCTAGCACAACATACTGTATCTTGCATTATATTAGTGACATTTGGAATAATAAGCATCAGACCCACTAGAGAAGGCCGCTACATTATTTTGCCATATAATGGTATGACCACATTGTTTTCCACACTGAAACCTCCAATGTGATATTAATCCCCCAATTCTTTATTTTAAGTTTTAAATTTTCCATAATTAGCATCAGTATATTTTACACATATACACACATTTCACAGAATATTCAACTGGGTAAACGTGAGCTTGTTATGCATATGAACAAAATTTGTCTATGAATTTGAAATCCATATTCCATTTTGAGTAGATATTAAGAGCTGTTTTCTGTCTTGCCTCCCAACAGGAGACCCTGATTTACTGGCTGAATCTGACATTGGCAGGAGTTTTTGCAATGAAATATTTGTTTCAAATAATCCTCTATAAACTCCTTCCATAGACTTCACTGAAGGAAAAAAAAAAATTGAGCTGATCCAAAATATCAAGGTCTGTGGAAAGCAGAGGAGATGGCAGAAAACTACCACCTCTCAGAGGCAGTTCCCTGTAAAGACGGCTTGGACAGGCACAAACAGGTCTATCCCAGCACAGCACTGCAAGCTGTTAAAACTGTTCCTTCAGGGTTACCTCCAGAGGAAACCACCATATAATGTCATTTGGTGACATATGGCTCTTCAGATAAAGGCTATACTAGGTAAACCAGATACTTTATAAAAGTGAAACACGTCCAGAATTGCATACACATAACAGACTTTGCCATGTCAAACCCAGAAAATTTTAATCATAAAATAGAACCATCTAGGTTGGAAGGGACCTTAAAGATCATCAAGTCCAACTATTAACCTAATGTTTAAATATATAATAAATTTTAGTATTTACAAGTAGTCAAACTCATTTCCCTTTCAGAAACTCAAAATGAAAAAAAAAAAAAACCAAACCAAAACCAAATGCAAAGCCCCAACCAAAACCCTAAATAGAAGCTAGCAGCAATTATCAATATTTAAGCTATGGATTTTTTCCATCTGTACAGAGGCTTATCACATAAATAAATACCCTCTATTATTCTTCTGCAACTGCTTGTGGGTGACTGTGACAGTCATTCAATAAATGGACAAAGGGAATAATATAAATCCCCTGCATCTAGGGAATTCCTCTAATTAGAAGTGGCAATGAATTACAGAAGAAATTTGGTTTTAATATAACATCTGCAAATGACAGCTGTCTTTTCACACAGTTATTTTGTCATTCCTTTACTTAAAATAATTACCCACCCCCCAAAAAAATAGATTAGTGTAAAATGTTTCCATAGTGGGTTTTGCCCCCTTTTTTTTTTATGCTAACATTACTATCTAGGCAGTTGGAAAGAAAGGTGACAGGAAAAAAACCTATGCCACCAAAGTGATAATGTTCTAGAGCATCAAGTTTTTCCTATTTAAGCAATAACATTTCTACGTGAAATTTTCAACACATACTCTGTTTACAAGTATTGACAAAAGGAGAATAAAAATGTAAAACTGTGTTTTCATGTAAGTGCAAATAAGGAGGTTAAGTACGTGCTAGTATTAAAATTATACCAACACAGATATTTAAAGTCACACAGATATTTAAAGTCAGATTAGCACTTACATATGCTACTGTACAGGGAAATTCATTGTCAGGCTTTTTGATAAGCCCTTTTTGCTTACAGGACTTACAGAATTTATATACTTAAAATTTAGACAAGGTGTGTATATTTTGTACACCTTATATATGTGTATATAAATACATACACATATACACATATGCTCACATTAAAAAAAAATAAAATCTTTGTGGGCACTCCTCAGAAGATTTATCAAAAATATCTCCAATCTGTCTGACATTTTAAAACAAAAAAAAAAGTTCAATAATTGTTTTCTCTGAAAGTTTAATAGTCAAACTCCAAAAAATCATACTTTACATACTTTTAAACAGAAAAGTAGGCTAATTCAAGCTGAACCCTAAGACCTGAGAGCTTTCCTCAGCGTCCCTGAACTCCATCCCCACAGTGCAGACGTAAGAGTGCAGTTGGTGCTCTTCGGAGTGCCTTTCATGACATTTGGAAAAATGTGTTTTTCAAGCATAATCAGATTATTTCAAGAAATGCATCCTAGGCACATGTTTTGTCAAAAAGTACACATTTTTCGCGCCCCAAAGTTGGCATACACTGGCAGACGGAAAAAAAAAATAATGCAAAGGGTGGAAGCGACTTTGTATGAGAGCGACTAATTTTACATTACCAAAGAAAAACAAGCATAACCCACATGAAACCAGAACCAAGACCAGTATTTCCCCACATTGGTTCGTGGCTTTTTGATGTGTGGGGCCAACCCTCTGGAGACCTGCAAAGGCATCGGTGCCCTGACTTACAGCAGCAGCGGAGCCAGGAGCCCTCGCTGCTCCCCGGCAGGCTCGGGGTCTGCAGAGCCCACTGCGATGTGAGGAGAACACAACCGGACCATCCGCCCGCATGGACACAAAGCTCAGAATTATTAATTCCCAAGCAGATCTACCGGCCATGACGAGGGTCATTAAAGTCAATGGAACTCGCATATCGTCAGCTTCCATCTGTATAGGGGGTTCTGCCTTAACGAGGAGTTTGAGGGGAGAGACCAACTGAATACATAAGGGACACGCTCCCTGCTCAGTACTTTTCTGTAAGTTGGTATTAAATACCCATTTGAGGAAAACAGTGCTTTGAATGGTTACAAAAAATTTATTATGCTGTGACAGGAATCAAATGAAAAAAAAGAGTAAAGGGAAATATCCCCTTCCTTGAGTACTCCAAATGTCAATGCAAGTTATCCATGAAAGAAAAATTAATATTCAGCCCATTGCAAACACCTGCTTCATTACAATTTCCAAGAAAAAAATAATTATTTCTGTTGCGCGCAGTAAAAGTAGGCAAGGTTAAATAAACCTTTTGAGCACAAAGACTTCCCCTCTATAGCAAGCAGCACTAGTTAAAAGAGTGGGGAATGGGTAAATTATTGTACCAAATGGCTGAGAATTAATCTCTGATGACTAGCTGCAATCTAACGAGGCATCTGTGTCCCAGGGAACCCGCAGTATGTCCCTGGCGGTATGTGCAGTGTGTAGAGTCTGCCTGGCATTCTTTGTCCTCTTTTGCAGGCAGCTTTTCGTCTCATTGTTCAGAATATCCTCATGCATCTGTGACGCGTGGAATGCATTCACACTAACAGACTTACTATTGTCTTCTCTCAGAAGCTTTGTCGAGCAAAGACTGCATCACGGTTCCTGATAATTATATTGCTTAATTAATCAAGACAAAAAAAATTTGCAAATCATTGCCCGGTTGCCAAGCAGGGAGATAAAAAATGAAAACAATACAAGCTGAAGCAATATAACAAAAGTAACAGCTATCTGATCAGAAATTCTTATATAATGAAGCTATTAATGCTAAATCGGTTAATGTTAACATTGCTCCAGGTGTCTCTACTTAGATGCAAACAAAAAGGCTAACATTATGTATATAAAAGGCCAAATGTTGCCATGGATTCTGTAACCTGATAGAGAGGACAGCCTTTTCATTTGATTAGGGAATGCAATTTAAATACCAGGGACTGAAGCCAAACAACAGACATTTCTCTCTGCAAGCCTCTTTCATTCACCCTGGGGTCAGTAGCTGGTGAACAAAAGGTCAGCCACAGTTGCCCTGGAAATGTCTGGATTAATTTTATTACATTGTAATGGTTTGTACTTTAAATGTAGGGATAACACTAAATTTCCAGTTAGCTATTATTCTTTCTGCCCGTTGGGTATTTTTGACTAATATGTAAGATGACATAGCTTTTCTCAATTGGTTCTTAGAATTTTCAAGCATGTTCGTAAGGCTAAATTCTGGTTTTCCTGATGGAACATTAAAAGCTAAAATTCCCAAGAAGTAAATTACAGACCTCAAAAGCAAGTGTAGGAAAACACCCCACTATTTCAATTCATAAATATTTTCAAGTTTGAAATGTCTACTGGCAAACCGCTGGTTGTTAATACATAATAGCTCTGTCATTCACAACTGGAAAAATATTGTATACAGCTGGTAAATATGTCATCCGATATATGCATTCTTCCACAGCTGGTTATTCTCTTGGACAAATATTGTCCCTCATATAAGGGACACGGTATTTATCACACTGATTTCTTTCACGAATTATATTTTATATAATTTTTGCGTCCAAAATGTACTAAACAAGCATTTAAGTAGCTTTTTTATACACCTACACATGTGTACATACACACACCACTCTCTGACATTTTCCTAATGAAAAAATCCATTATTTCAAAAAATGCCTAAAACGTGGTTGCATAACTATGATTTCAACAGAAAAAAAATAAACCTCAAATACTTTGTTTGATGTAAGGATATCCAATGTCTACATCATCCTGTTGAGTCAGATTATGATGAGGGTCTCAAAAACATGTAAGGTTATGCACAGTACCATATGTACAACAGTAACCAAGCCGTATGGGGTGAATTAATAGCAACTGAGGAACTTAAATCTTTATTATTTTGCTTTTATTGTGTCACATCGGAAATTCACAATGATTTTAAACATTTTCTTTGTACAATAACTCCCAAAGGTTGAGAATCTTAATATTTCTTTAAGCGCTAAGCATGAATATAAAATGAATTAGTAGCCATTTCGATCTTTAGTAGTAATTCCAGTTTTAAAATAAAAGCTCATTGCTCAGCATACTTTTAAACTGAGATGGAGAGACTATATTTTGTATTTGCTGGAAAAAACCCCAAACACCAAACTCTAAACCACTGAGCTTTATTTAAGCAACAAAACTGTTGGTCACTTGCATAACACATATGATAGATCCAATAAAGCAGTCAAAACGTACCTCCGGTTTCTTCATGATCTCTATGAAAAACATGTGATTCTTCATTGGATAAATAACAATTAAAACATCTCCAAAATCTGTCGGTATAATGCCCCTGCGGTAGTTCCTGGTGTGTTCAGACCAGACGATGTGAACCTCATCATTTCCCAAGTGACGAAGCTGCAACAGCAAATTGGCTCTTTATTAATCAGAGTGATAACAACAGTTTATGAGGGGTCATGGCTTACAAATTGAATTACAATGCTCAATAGTAGAAATATTTCATTACAGAAAAAGTTAAAATACTGTTTTTCTCCAGTTGCTCATGAAAAGATCAGCTAAATAATTTGCTTCATTCAGAACGCATTGTTGTCTGATGGCTTAATTAAGTAATTATCAAACTAGCCATTAGCACAATATGTAAATGTACATTACCTACAATAATTTAAGATGGAAATCTGAATTACTAGAACAAAACATTAACCAACAGAACATCATATTCCAGCTAAAATAATGTAGCCATCACAGAAATATGAAATGCCTTGACTCAGGATGTCAAGAAACTTTCCATCATGAACCACTACTACCGAATTTATTATATTACAAATATCTCCTTGCTGACTCTGTCTGGAGAGGACTTTTGTTTGAAAATGTAAGCAAAATATCTTGGGAAATGTGAATTAGAGAAGAATGGGAAATACTGTGGGAGTTACTTTTTTGATTTGGAGCAGAGGTGCGTAAAATATGGATAAAATTTAAAATGTGACATACACAAAGTGCATCTGAAAGCCTGTGTGTTTGCTTTGTTATGGGAGGAACTGGAGGTGATCTAACAGATGGCAAAAAGTATTTGGCAATCACGTACAAGCTACGCACAATAGTTTCAACTGTAAGCTTTAAAGTTAAAATTTAATCCACATGCAGAATGCCAGCCCAAAGCATAAAGAGAATTTAAGTCCCACTTAAAGCTTAAAAGACCACCCCCCCAATTTGGTGCTAGCCCCTGGAACAATGTGCACAATAGACCTAACAAAGAAGCCAAAACGTAGCGCTGCCTTCTTCACTGTCTCTGTGCACGGCTGGGGTGGGGAGGGGGGGAAGGAAAGAAAAAGGTAGTGATTTTCATCGGTACATAACAACTAAGTAATCTCCACACGCCTTGTATCAGCCTATATTGTACCACTGCATTTTCCTTCTTCAGAATCAGGTAGCACCTTTAAAAGTAAAGAATTTCACTCCTACAGGACTGGGTGGCAAACTGTACCCTACTTCTAAAAGGAAACATGCAAAAACATGCTACATCACAAAAATAAAAAAGTTAAAAACTATGAAGTTTGCTTACAGTTTATACTCTAGCAGAGTAAAATAAAGCTAAGTTCATAGAATGACTTCGATTTTCAGTTTGTTTTTAAATGAAACATGATAAAGAGTTTTATTTTGTTTACACTTATGAATAAAAGATGTTTAGTTCTGTTTGAAGAAAATATAAGCCATTTGTATCTTATAAAAACATGGAAACATTAACAGTACTATTACTAGAGCTTCTTATGTGTACAAAAAACAGTAAAAATTGCTGTTCTCTTGGTCATCCTGACCTCTGTGCATTCTCTGATATTTTCTTAATTGCTCAGTAAAAAATAAAGCAACATCCAAGAAAATACTTATGTTGATAATATCACAGTGCAGACTGATAAATCCAAAACTAAGCAGTAATTTGCTTGTACGACAAAATCCTGATTTCACTTTCTGTGAACAAATACAGCTAGGTTGCCTTAAAAGTGATTAAAAGCGAGATGTAAAGTTTAGTCTTAAAAACCCAAAAATCCGTCTAGCTACAAGACTTTGTGCACAACAGGTTATACATACTGAGGATCTAAGTGTTTGGCAAGGCTATTTCGCACACAGCCGAAGCTGAGCTGTAATTTTCTATGAAAGCTGAGCGAAGGAAGGACCCAGCTCACACCAGCTGTATTCAGAGCAGCCCAACGGCGATGTATTTGTTAGCAGTGCCCACAATTTATCATGCTGAACCCAACGCATCCTGATACTACAGTGAGTTCTGGCACTAGCTTCGCAACACAGAGAAAGCCCACAATGGTGGGATTTAGCAATCTCTGCTTTAAAAAACCCAGCAAATAAATATGGAAACAGAATTCTGTAAGGTGATGCAATTGTCCAGTTGCACAGGGCAACTCACAAACTGAACACAGCTCTTCCTTCTACAAAAACAAACCCTGAAGAAAAGGGTCTGTACTGCCTGGTTTCCTATTGCTTTTGGAGTGATAAATAGCACATACCACTATAAAAACAGTAATCAAAACATGTCCAAATACTCCGTAAGAGACCCTTTTTAAATCACAAGGAACTATTCTGATAATAATCAAATACTTTTCATACTGAAGAATCCCAAAACATTTTGTACCTATATCACATTTGAGAGAACAAAATTCAGTAAACAGGGAGAAATTAGATCAAGCGACGCTTGCTGTGCTTGTTTGAGATAGGAAGTGACGGCTATGAGCTCAAAATCTTGCAAACATTGTGTGATAATAAATTACTACCTTTGCTATGATCCTCATCACGTGCTAGTAACTCATTTTAAAGCTTGAGTTACTACCTGTCATTGTTTTGAAGTCATACATCCTTAATCATCGCATTTATAAGGCATGTTACAAATACAAAATTGGTATTAATAAAAAAATATTTGTTCTTGAAAGATCATTTCACTGATACAAAACATGATAATAATCTTATCAGTGACAACAAACAAGCTGCTTTTCCTGTATCGCTCACTCAAAATATAAGCTGTGGGGAAGACTCAATACCCTGATGGACGTAAGCAAGTTTTGCTTAAAGGTCCAAAGCAACACAGATGATGCATTTGGAGCGAGAGTCCCGTGCTATGCTTTCCATGCAGCTTAGGGGCGGGGAAAAAAAGAAAAGAATACATTAAAAAAAAAAATCCCAAAGCAGCCAGGAAATAAGATATATATTAAAAAGCAAAACCAAACAACAGAACAGCTCAGACACAAGCAGTCAGATTTTCTAGGTTTATTGCTGACTCGAATGATCTCTCTACAAACGCTCAGGGAAGGCAGCTCTTGAAACTGCAATTGCTTCTCCTCCCCAAATGAGCTGACAGCGCATGAATTTTTAGCCTGCACATAAAAGCAGTTTCGCTAACATGAACAAAATATATACATTCTCAGCTGCACACGCTCAGACACAGCTACGCCGAGCCTTCAACGCCTGGAAGCTGGGTCAATGTATAGCTTCTGACGTGCGTCACGCCGTCGTTAATCATATCTGGTCTGCGTTTCCTCAGCCCTAATCTGGGCGTCGGGAGCGCAGCCGGCAGCTCCAGAAGCCGCGCAGGCAGCCTGGGCGCTGGGAGCCTCGCCGAGCGCCCACGCTCCCCTTCGCTTGAGCAAATAGTTTTCAAGGCTCCCCCGCTTCGGCTGGGCTGCACGCTGCCTGCCAGGCAACACGCCGCCGCTGACACTGGTCACGGTACACACCTAATGGCCTGACCTCCTTTCCCTGCTAATTGCATTACACAGCCAGCTGGCTCCAGAGAGGAGTCGTCTGTTTGACTGAAGAATTTCTGCTTTTGGGGAGGCATGGCTGCTACTTTTGCTAAGTAACAGTCGGGCCTGACATCCCCATTGTCTGGCTGACAGTGTACCCATCCTAAAATCTAAGTTTTATTTGTAAATTAACCAAGAAACTTCCTGCCAGAACAGTGCTGCCTGGAGACTGATAATGTGTGCCTTTCATTCCCTTTCACTCTTACTGTATCACTGCCAATTTGTTTTTCTGCTGCTCGCCAGCCCTAGGCTATAAAAGCCTTGTAAGACATAAGTGCAATTATAGTCCTGGAGTCAAATGAATTGGACAAATCCAATAGCACAGCTCTGTCCCCACTTTGCAAACCCCTACAGCAGTTAGATTAGCTGCTAAAAATCTAATCTAGCTCTAGCTAACAAATTTCTGCAGCGAAGGAGCAAGAGTTCAGTATGGGGTTGCAACCAGATTTCTGAATTGGAAAAAGTTCTGCTATGACAATGGAGAAGATGGAATAAATCACTTAAAAATTTTACAGCTCATTTTTAAACCGTTAGGTACAATTTAGCTAGAACAAGGCAGGGGACGGTAGGATGCTGTTACTATGATTGATTTTCATTCTTGCCACAAGACAACGGGATAAAAAAAAAAAAGTTTAGACCCAATGATGCTGAACCCTACAGCAGCAAAAGATATCAGCTGAATTTTGATTATTCCACTAGAAAAATATTTCTTTCAGGGTTAAGACTTATTTGGAGAGGTTTTTTCCTTCCCCCTGCCCTCCCCAAGCAATATAATATGTCAGCATATACTTTAAATAAGGGAATACAAACTGCAAATTACAACTGTACTGCACAAAAATAAGGGGCCAAGTTCATCCTCAGTGGAAGTGCACTTATTCTTGTGAATTTATACCAGAAATTAATTTATCCTCTTGTGGTCAGTAAAAATAAAGAGCCATAATAACATATTTAAGTAAAATTACTGCATCTGCTTAATTCCCCAGCCCACAGAATTTATGGCCTGCTGTACTACTTCCTTGGCCAGCAGGTGGTAAGACCTTCTGTTCAGCTCCGGAGCTTGCGAGCCAAGCACACTGATTGGTATTGAATTCTTTTTGCCTGTCTGTAGGCAAAATAAGCAGAGAAGAAACCACAGAAGTGACAAAGATTTCAGAGATAAGGGGGACCTTAGATCCCAGATAGTAGCCACGCAATATCTGATGGAAGCAGGGGAAAGGCAAGAGGAAAAGTTGTGGCCCCCCTTGCATCCTGATAGGCAACATGATAAAATTTTCTCCTCCTGGTAATATTGTGCTCTAACACCATATATAGTTCTATCACAGCAAACATTAAAATGGAGCAGGTACTGAATGACAACATCATAATCTGCCGCCTTCTCACACACTGCTACAGAAAAGAAGCATTAACAGAAAGAAGCAATAAATAGAAAATAATCTTTTCACCTGGACATACCGCCCCAATAATCTGCGGTGACAGCTTAAGCCCAGCATGCACTAGCTGTTAAGCGAGCAAGTGGAAGTATTAAAATACTTGTGATGATCTTGAAAGTTGCCACGATCTCGGAAGCAACATTGCATTTGATTACAAGTCTGTTGACCAGGCATTGCAGAATTCACAAGAGCAGTATCGATAGGTGGGGGAAAAAAAAAAACCACAACATTTTCCTCTTGTTTAAGAGCATTATGCAGGCAGAACATGTTTCTTTTCAAGCACACACGCCAGTTGTGGTCTGCACATGCAAAGGCTGTCAGAATCAACATGGGACTTCTGTGGACTGAGGAATTTTGTCGCTAAAGAAACTTGCCTTTATGTATTTCAGGATATGGCCTCCACAGCTAAGGTTCACAAGTGAAATTTCAAGAAATTGACACTTTTAGGGTTATTAGAGTTCTTGCAGGAAGTTTAATGTTGTCTTTAGAAATTGTTTGGATATACACTCATGCTCAAAACACTCATTTCAAATGCAACCTTCTTCATTCATCAGCATTTTCAAAGAATTAGAGAACTATCAGTCTTCCAGAAAGTTTACAGTGCTTCTGAAATGCATCTTGCCTCCACTCCTAGCCGCAGTTTTGTAAAATTTGTTAAGAAGTCTATGCTAATTTGCACAGAAATACACGCTTGCTTACAAAAGAGCTGTGTCAAATTAAACAAAACTGTTCTGTGCAAAAGCATGGAACCATGGAAGATTATATGTTAAAAAAGACCTCTGGAAGTCATCTGGTCCAACCCACCACTTACAGCGGGGCTAGCTCCTGAGGTCCATTAGGTTGCTCAGAGCTTTGTCCTGCTTTACAGGAATACACAGTTTGATCCCTGCAGGGTTCCATTCCTATAGCAGATTTAAGGGTTTTTTTTTAAAGTCTTAAAACAATTACTTTGCGGTATTTTCTGTGGATAATATGTACTGGAGCTGGCCTTGTTTCCTAGCACTTCAAGATTTGGAGGCTGGCAACTACTAAATGCTTTTGCTTTTTCTTTCTCACAAAGAAGAAATTCTCTTAAAGCAAACATAGGGAAGACAATTAAATAGAATAACCAGACTCTCTCAATGTCTGTGTTAATCCCTAACGTGGGTGGGAATTAGGAGAATTAGTAAAATAGACTGTTTGCAATTAAAACCCATTTTTCCCCTTGTGGTAGCTCTGTCAGACTGTGCTCTCTCCTCTCCCAGATGATGTATTACTCAACAGCTAAACGATATTTCACTGCCTTTGCTACACTTCCATAAAATCCAGGAGCTATGAGGGAAGACTAGACTAAACCACCACAATTTATGTAGGAAAAATAAGACTGGGAAAGACATGGTAGCAGTTCTCAAACTTGAATAAGTCTGCTGCAAAATGTTCTGTTCTCCGTATCCATGTGGAATACGGTAAGAATAAATGGGCTTAAATTGAAACAAAGTAGATGCTACAAGAAATTTTCTCATGGTACAAAAAGTGGAGCACAGGAATACGTTGCCTAGGGAAACCGTAAAGCATTCATCACTGCAGCTTTTAACTAGCAGCTAGATAAATACTGGCTGGGAACAATAAAAATACAGATAGTCCTACCTTGGTAAAGTGATAGAGACTATACAGGCTCTTAATATGTACCACAGCCCTACTTCTCTATCCTGAAGTACTCAGATTACTTTTTTTTTTTTCCATAGCCATGTAAATCCACTAATACAAAAGATAATGAGTTCATACATAAAGAGAAACATGTAATTTTGTTGACTTCTTTTTTTAATGACATATCACAATAAAAAAAGAAAGGATCTAGCTTTATTATGAAACGCTGGGCAAGTTTTCGGGATGGGTAATTAGAAATACCACCTTTTTATTTTGAAGAAAAGCACATGTTATTTTGAAACTAGCTGGACAACAAATACAATCACCCAGTGACATATTTATAGATAATTTTCAGAGCACAATAGTATCACATGGTAGACTGGATGGCTGTAGTAGCATTATTAACGCACATTAACAGTCTATGTAGGACAAGTTGCCAATCCTAATTAAAAAGGCAAAGATTTGGTATGCACCTAAAATCTTCTTTGACTCTAAGCAGCAGTTGGCAAGCACCATAATCTCAAATCACTCCTTGTTAGGAAAGACAAATGATTAAGTATTGATACCAACAAAATTTTGGGCTGGGTTCTGGCCATCTTTGAAGCAGACTCTGCTTGTCAGAATTGTGAATAAATGGATAATGGCTTTAAATATCAGCTGGCTGCTTTGGGTACTATGCTTGTCACTTCTCTTTCACTTCTTTTCTTTTCTGTTACATGCTGGACAATTCATCTGTAAGGTTTTATTATGTCGCATTTGGTTGTTTTGTTCTACCAAACTACAACAGTTTTGGCAGGCAGACAACATACAAATGAAATTATTGCTAATATTATTACTAATGGAGGTATTTGAGGCTACCATGGAAATGTTAATTGTGTTTCAGAATCCAGAATTTAGATGCCATTTAATTCAGATAATCTAGCTGCAGAGCACCATGTGGCACAGCAAAGATGGCCTGCTAGGACCAGTTAGTACAATCTGTTTTCAGTTTAAACTTTAATTTAAGCACTTGAAGACGACAGACAACGTTTTGAAACACACAGCAAATTATTTACCTTTTTGGTCAGTGAATCGTCTGAATCTGATGGCATTCTTGTAGACACATGAAAAATTATTTCCACAGTAGAGGTAGCATAATAGGGTGCCGTTTGTCCTGTGCTGCCATTGCGCTGCAGGCCGCCCATAAACCCACCGTGTGTTGAAAGATCAACCTGATTGATTGAAAGCCACAATTAGAAGAAATTTGAAAAGACTGATGAATAATCAGCAGTTATTTATATATCGAGACTTCGTGAATTTACTACTCTAGAACTCTGTAGCCCTCCCAGAGAAAGAGAAGTCTTCCCCCACAGGTTTGTGATCTTTGAGTTAGATCTGTCTGTTTCCCATTCCTGTATGACTTTTACTATAAGTAAACACCTCTTAACTAGGTATTGAGTCATTATCTATAGAGCTATTTTACCTTCCTTCCAGCAAACAACAAGAAAGCATTCTGTCATGTGCAGCTGCTCTAAGGGCTATGGATGGCTTAGCAAGCCCACTCAAAGCATACACAGCGAGAAATCAAGTGCAGAGAAAACGTAACAACCAGAAAAACTGAAAAAGAAATTGAAGACTTTTACAAAAAGAAAAACGTTAGAAGAAATTATTCCAGAAGATTATTCAGAAGAAATGCCTCTCTGAAAACAAGCCTGTGTCCAAAAGCTTGTTTGTTTTCCCAACTGCATCAGCCTAACTGAGGATGCTACCCTCTCCCTGTAGGCATTATGTCACTTAAATCCTTAAACATGAAATGCAGCTACTATGTTTTTCCAAAACACATAAATGTTCACATCATTTAGGTTACTGACACACCATTTCAACAACACAAACTAAAACCAAATGTTTTTGTCCTTCGTAAAGCAGTCACGTGGTTGGGTAAGTGGTCTGATCATGTGAAGAGCTAAAAGGAGCTAAAATTAAGGTAAAATTATGGTACAGCTCTTAATGATGCAGAAAGCAGAAACATCCACTGCAGCACCACCTGTCCATCAGAAACAGGAAGGATGCGATCATCCAGAAGTAGCATGCGGATTTATAGAATTCTGCTAAAAAAGTGATCGTTTAAGTACTGCTGAATATTAGTGTGTATTAAAATTTATCCTTTTTTTTTTTTTAATTAAAAATCATGCAGTGATATAAGCAGTTGGTTTTCCATTTACGTATTTTAATTGGCTTACATTGATTTTTGTAGGTCTTCAGATCAAGTATGTTAGCTTGCCTAACTTTATGACTATTACCTCCCAGCCCAGTCCAGCAACAAAATCTTCATATGCCTGGCTTCCCCTTGCATTGGACAGTATTGAACATTTGTCCTCCTGTCCTTCGGCAATGTAAAACACTGCAATCTTGTGAGTTTCACGGCTGTAATTAGATATAAAAAGAAACAAAAGTTAAAGAAAGTTTAGCTCAAAATTTTTTTTGAGAACACCTGCACTCAAAAGCTATGAACAGGTGACCATGTTTAACTCTACATGTCCATTTCTTTTATGCACACAAATACATCACTCAATTTCAGTTGCAGAAATATATTTTCACCAATTTCTTTCCCCATGACCACACTGCAGAGAGACCACAGTTCATAGAGCAGAGCCGAGTCTATTCCTTCCACGCATCATCAAAAGAATTGATGACCAAGTTCCAATTACAGGGTTAATCACCTACATCTGTGCAACCTTGCCAGAGACAGTAAGACTGCACAGGTGTTAATAGGAGCATAATTTGACCTGCAGAATTTTAATTATAGGGTGATGATATATGAGAAAGAAAAACATTATTGACTTTCAGATCCTGGGTTGAGTTTTATAAGGCTGAGAGTTTTGGTCTTTGAAAACAACTGAGTGGAATTGGTATGAAAATTGTTGGGATACAAGAAAATCAAAACTCTGCAATGCTGCAGACATTTTTCAAATAGCTGTATGTCAAGTAATGAAAAATAAAAGAGAATATTCAGAACCGTATTCTGCCACTGCCTGGCTGTAGCGTAGTTGTAGGGAGATTACCCTTAAAATAGTGCTCGACACAGGCATCATCCTGCAGAAAACAGTTCTTTGTGTGAGTTGAGCCAAGGTCACAAAAAATTTTGAAACTTCTTCCCTCCCCTCCCAGCTAAAGAAAACAGGAAATAGGTTGCTGTGTCTTATTATTTGCTACTGATTTTGAATTCTATGTGTATAGTACCAGTGAAAATAGCTTGTCTGTTCAGGCTACAGAACTCTTTAGAAACAAGTAAACCAATTTTCATACAAATATTTGTATTGCTAGCACATATGATTTTAATGAATTTTTGGTTTTGGTGATGTACTTATTCTTTCTTTGGAAATGCTAACCTTATCAATGGTGTGTTTAGTAAACATTGCCTACCATTGGCGGGAATCCAGATTTTTCAGTTCTCGCAGTAATTTGGAATTTTTCTTAAGAAGATGAAAGCTTTTCCTAGAAATATATTAAAAAAAGACTTGAAGGAAAACGCAACATAGTACAGACACAACATTTTCTCATTCAAATACCTAAGAGAAGGGAATCAAAATGATGCATGATTCAAAAGATTTTTTTTTAATTATTACTATAAACAATCTGCAGATGTCTATTTAAAATAATCACTGAAGCAGGTATATGTAAAAGTTCAAAAGTATGCTCTGACTACCATCCAGCTATATAATTCTCGCTTTCTTAAGTGTGTACAGGTTTGGAGGTAGAAGTGAGAAGAGTGGCAGTACGGTAAGCATGTTCTGAATCCTCTCTCCCTACCTTCTATCCCAGGAATTCATTCCCAAGTCATTTAGCAACAGCCGACAGAAATAAAAGGATGCTTGAGGTTCAGCAGGACGTGGTTCTTCTTGATGGGCCACCTTCATACTGAAGTCTGAGCTGCATTTAAATATATACTCTTTTTCCTGGGCACTCTGTCTCATGAGGGCTTCAGTGATCGCATTCTCTTGATCGTAGCTCATACCAAAGGGTGGTGGTGATGGCTCATTCAGCTTTCGCTGGGGATGTAAGAGGCATTCGGGACTGGTGTTACCAATCTTTTCCAGCAATTGGTCGAGAGCGTCTTCTCCTTCTTCCACCTGAGAAATGTCTTTCTGGGAAATGAAGTGGTGTTCAGGGTTGCCTGAGATCACAAACGTGTTCGTTGCGCTCTGCCGCGGAAGGCAGCCCTCCAAAGGTCCATACAATATTCTGCCATCCCAAGAGTACTTCCCTGAGATATCTCGGACAATTACCCTTACGTCCGAGGGGGATGCTGGTTCAGTGTCTGCCTTCTTCTCTGTGGGGATTTGGAGGTAAGAGATAAGAGTACTGTCATTAAACACAAAGAGCTGCAGGTTGGGACTCCGAAAGACTTCTGAGGACAGCTCAGAGGACTCCACATAGGAGTTGTCATGGTTCTCGCTCAGGAGACTGTGGAGAATGGCAGGGCCTCCGCTGAGCGGGTAGTGGCTCAGGTGATTCACCAGGTGAGTCATAACCATCCGCGCCGTTAAAGGTATCAATTCTAAGTTCCTCCTCCTTTTTTCTAAAATGATCAATGAAAAGACAGTTGATCAATAAGAGCAGCAAGAGGTAATTAAAAAGAGCATCTGCAAATTTGTTGTATTTCAGAAGCTTGCCTTAGTTGTCCTCCTAATCCTTCCTGTTCAAGAAGCTATTTTGAATCACATCCTAAGAAATTATACCTGTCACACATTTTTCGTTTATTTTACCACATGCCCTTTGACATTTAGACTACAGTCACATCCAGGACTTCATACAACATGCAAAAAGTCCTGCACACCAATCCCACAACACCTGCTGTCACTACAGTTTCATCTGGCAGGATTAAGGTGTTTCTCCTTACCATCTGTATTCCCACAGTCATCCCCACAGCAATCACAGCATGAGAGGGACAGGGCACAAGAAACAAACGTAAACTGGAGACACAGCTAAAAACCAATGCTTTTCAATCTTTAGCAGCATGGTGGTAAAGTTTGTTGTATGAGGCAGGAAGAGACTTTCTGAATCCCAAGATGTTCCCCTCAGCACAGGCAAATACATCAGTTATTTCATAAATAAAATTCATAAATATTTTGCTAGCCCCAAAAAGCCAAAATTCTTCAGCTTCCTCTCACAAAAAATGCTCTTTATTCTTTTTCTTAATCTCCCAGTAGTAAATCTCTGAATTAATCTTTTTCAAAAAAAAAAAAGCAAACCAAAAAACTTGTAGGGCACTAACATATCCAAGATGAGAAACATCTTGTTCTACCTAAAATAACAAATGTACCTGATACGTAATTTTATCCTTCTGCTATTCACAAAATGTCCTACTCAGCAAGAAATCTCTGTAGAACAGGTTTTAGTGTTTTCAACCTTTTAGTTAAAACTAAAAGTACATACACAAAACCAAAGAAAATATGCTGTAGGACTGAAAAATAGTACAGTATCAAAACATGAAAATACTATTTTAAAGCATCATTGCCAATCCAACATTACATCATACAACTTCGTATTGCATCTGTACTTTCAATTCTTCTGCAGAAATACATTAATGCATATTAATATATGAAATTACTTAAAATGGACTTAATTCACAGTTGAACAGCCATTGTTTTAAAGGTTATTTTTAACAAGTGTTTGAAATAAATATGATCTCTATGATAAATCACTTAGAGATAAATTATTTCCTATGTTTGGATGCATACTTTTATGTTGACTTTAAAAAGTTAGTGACATAGTGTACGGAGGTCCAAATAATCTCATTTGACTTTTGACCCAGGTAGATTGTGAATCGGCAGGAACGGCATATTTATGCAGCTGCAGAACTTGGTCCAAATCATACATGTTCTTCTCAAATCACTCAGAACAAGCAAATTATCTACAACAACGGAGTCATTTCTACTGAAAAACTCAAGAAGGGCAGCTGCATACTTCTGAAAGAAGTTTGATTTGGGGCTTATTTATTGAATTTAATTCTATATACTAATTTAATTCTATATACTAAATTATAAGTAGTACCAAAGGCAAAACCAGCTTCTCAGTCTATCCTATCTCTATAGAAATTTCTCGCTATACCGCACTTTAGTGTCATTTTCTTTCTCCTGTGATCTTCGTAAAGAGCAATGTCAGCAAACTCAAACATCCTATTAGAAGCAACTGAAATTCATTAAAAAAAGGGTGCTGCCCAGTTTTCAAGGAACACACAGTACTGCTACACACAGTAAGGAGAAGCACATTTTCAAGGAAGAGATGTAACCTGGAAAGCTTTATTTCTTAGCTGCTGAACACTGACATGCTGGTCCTCACCACGCTCTATGAATTCTTACCCTCAGCAACAGTGAGCAGGTTGCCCAAATCCGTGGAGGAGTGGCACTGAGCTGGCTCAGAGCTCTTGACATTCCCAAGTCGCAAAAATGGGTCATAATCACTGGACGAGAGATCCGCCAGACTCAGCACGTAATGGCTTTGCTGAGTATACGTGCTGGAGCCATTCACACAACAGTGCAGAACCTACAAGTAGATAAGCATGACACTGGATAAAGGGTACATTACAGTACCCACTTAAACACATTCAGTGAGGAGTGACCCACCATAATTTTTACATTGCGAAAGCCAGGACATACTACAAAAACATCTATGTCTAAACACAGTGTTTTTAAAATAACACTCTTCATCAGCACTTATTTTGTACTTTAACAGCTCACTTCAGGACTTATTTTGTATTTTAACAGCCCATTTCAAATAATTCAAATATTTCTGCACAGGCTATTTTCCCTGGCTTGTTGTTTTAAGCATTTTTCTTCTCTCTCTTCACCATCCTCTGTCTATTCTACATCATTATCTTATCATCTTAATATTTTACATTCTTAACTTCTCATCTGTACAATTTCTGCCCACACTATGAGAATTCATGATTTTCTACAGCTTGCTTAAAATGCTTCTGTGGCTAACAGGATCTGTGAAAGGTGTCTTTAAACATCTAGACTCAATAAATCATGTTCACTCCTCATACTCACTCTGTAAATATAGTCCAGTAAAGGAGCTTTGGATGCATGTTGATCTTCAAGAACACCAGCAGACACCGGCTCCAGTAGCATTTTCATGGGCAATGCCATACACCAATCCAACAAGCAAAGTAGCAGTGAAACTATAAACTAAACAGAAACACGTAACACAGTATTTAGGTATATTCTATTAAATTCACCCAAACTTAAAGGCATGACTTAGAAAGTTTAAAATACGACTCTGGTTCCAAGCAACTTCATTTAATAACCACCTCGAACAGCACAAAGAAAGAATGAAGACTGCTTTTTTCAGGGATGTACCTTTTTATCTGCTTCCACGGAGGAGTATTCAGCGCTCGGCAAAAGAAATGCAATAGTGGCCACAAGGATCTACATCAAAACAAACAAAATTCCAGAAAGACATTTAACTTCTTTCACTATAAAGACAGAGCATGAACTTAATTTGAACAGGGTATAAAAAAGGTTAAATTCTCTTAGGAGCATCTAACTGCCATTGTAAATCAATGTCCAAGTAAAACGAAAAGTTTTACTGAGCATTTTGGAAACAAATCACTAAAAATGAGAGAAGTACACTGGTCCTAGGACTACAGCGAGTACATCTCCTAACAATAATTGCAGAAGAAAGAAAAAGTTAACATAAAGTCACAGTTACATTAGCTCAAGTAAGGAATTAAGGAATTAAGACAATTTTGCATACAATTTCCATACAAACATTTTAAAGAAACTGACGTACTTCAGTAATCTTTCTGGACAGAGAGGATTCATACTTTTGAAGCTTTTGCCAATAAGAAACCAGCAGCTGAAGAACATCACAGGCTACTTGAGCTACCAGTTTATTGGAAAACTGAAAGAAAAGATGATTAAAAGCCAAATAAAATATCCAGATATAATACAATGCCTTCAGTTTTTCTACATTTTAAATTATTTTGCATCTATAGAAACTATAAAAATTGTTCATGTAGCAAAATCACACTGTCAGTATTGGGAAACAGCAGGCTTGACATTGTCTATGTAATCTTGATTTGATCTGTGGTGGACAGGGTCTTTAGACGCATAATTACATGCTATTTTTGCAAATATTTTGCACTTTTGTACAGGATATTACCTTGGTGACACTGAAAAACTGTGCATATACTCCTCTGCAACTTCACAGGAACAGTAAGGATCTGAACAATGCTCACTGAACATAATGAGCTACTAATTACATGCAAAGGTTCAGAACTGGGAGACATCTTTTTGAAGATGGCCAATGCCATATCATTAACACTATGCAAAAAGTCCCGAGCAGTTGTGTGTTAGCAGCATCCTGTCAGTGCTTTAAGCAATGAAAAGACAAACCAACAGATTGTGCTCCATATAACCAGCAACTATTTAAAAAAAAATGAAAATACCTGTTTTACACAATGTTTATTGATTACAGAGACTGTCATAGTACTACCTTCAGTGTCACACCTATGACATTGATTGCTTCCTTCACTTGGGGATGGTTTGTGCACTGCGTTAGTTCTTCACATATCCAAACTCCAAGGCCACAAATGGCTATGCATCTTTTTTAAAAGAAAAAGTGCTTTTGTCAGAAGTTTTAGAAGAGTATTTAGGGAAAAAAAAAAAAGAAGAAAAAGAAAGAAATGCACAAAGACGCAATCTCTCTTTTCCCTGTCTCAGGTCACAAAACAGGTCAACACCTTCATGGCGCAGAGTGAACCTCATCTCAATAGGGCTAAAGTGAATGACCCATCCAAACAGGATCAAACCACAAGGCAGTAGTTACAACTCAGCTGTACAAGTACCAAAGAGCTCATTAGTGAGAAAGACTTTCCCAGTTTTTACTCAGTATTTTACCTTGCAACTTCACTTGGCTCCTCTGTAGCATTCTTCAACAAAATATTTATGAGGTAGCACTAAAATAATAAAATAAATTAGAATAAGCTTCGATTTCATACAGCCACTTCATTTAAAGTTTTTTAATTTTGACATAGTTAAAAGTGAAATAACTTTAATTCTCAGCCTATTCTTAAAGCATTTTTACTGCATGCCAATTTTATCTTGTCAAGGGAGAAATACTTACTGATTACAACTCAAATATACAGGCCCTTGTGGATAAATCTAATCGACTTAAAATCATGTACAGGCAGCAAGATGGAAATTAATTCATTTTCAGAGTTGATGAGTATTTATTAATGATGAGTGATGAACACTTGATAACACAACCCATAGTGTTTAAGTTCTACGCAAGCCATGTTTTGAAAAATTTAGTGTTCTTTAGTACAGAAAAGACACATTTAAAATCAAGACTGTTTTAACACACCTCCAATGACTCTCCGAGGCCTGACAAAGAAAGCAAGAACGGCAGTCAAGCATGCTAAGGGTTTTGTATTGTCTTTGGTTCTACCTTCTCAGGCCGCCTGAGGCATTCAGAGATTCCTTCCCAGCTTTACCTAACTTTGTGCAGTGGACCAGTGTAGTGCCTCAAGTTTATCGAAAAGCAATGGAGGCTTGTGCGAGGGCAACCATTTGGACAGATTTCACCTGCAAGTGATGCTCCAGGTCACCTTTGTTGGGCCCTTATGGGACAGTGTGTGTGATTTTTCCCCATCAAGAGTATTGCTGTGAAGGTCATTAAACTACAAAGTTTTCCATCCAGCACTGAAATTAATTCGTAGGGAGAAAACATTCACATAAGTGGATGGTTCTGTCTAACAGTTGTATTTTCTTAACATCTCACTGTAATACCAATAAGGCAAAAATATCTCCCCTTATGCACACCCCACATCTCTTACATGACAAGCTAATGTACACAGATACAATGAACGGACACTTTAAATAATACCACCAACATCATCTAATGAATTGACTTGACAGGCATCTGGCTGGAAAACATCACATTTGATCATAGCCAGTTCACTCTCCTTGAAAATAAAATGTAATTTGCAGCATCTAAGCTTTGTTAATTTTATGGTGTATGTTAAGCAAAGCAATGCTTATCAAATAAGTACGTATAATGTGTGCAGTTGTGGGGTTTTGAAGAGGAGGAGGGCTTTATTTTTTAAAAAAGAAGTGCATGGTAAAAATGAGGAGACCGTATAATAAAAATATGTTAGGTTACATAAGGATGTACTAGTAAAATGTGATTTTACTTTCACATCCGCTGTTCCCGCGATGATATCACCGGCTTCTGAAATGGGCCGCAAGAGTGGGATTTCTTGGTAGATATTTGGAAAGCAAACAAGAGAACCAAGGATGGTGTGAGCTTCTGAACGGGGAGCCTAATGAAGGAAAAGTAAACAAAAACATTTTTTCATAAAATTATGAAAAGGGCATAAGCTATGAGGCTGCTGTCTATCACCATAAATACCAGATGTGTTGTATTCACAATGCAACATTGAAAGCGTCCTGAGGAACATGTCCCAGTAGCTTTTCCTTTACAACTACAGCAAAAGCAGCATTAAAGCAGCGACTTACAGACACTTGTTTCCCTACGCTTTTCACTGCTGTGTTGCTCTGCTCTTTTTCTGAGGCTGAGCTTCTCCTCCAGCTGGGACCCAGCCCCACTTCTAAGCATATTCTATATTTTTAATACCTCCTCTGTCATTATACAATCCAGCTATCAGGAATTTGGTGTCAATAAAAAGTACAGAACAACCTAAAGAAAAGCTGAGTGAGAGATTTTAAGCACTAATCCAGCACTACTATTAGCAGATCGTGTGACACAAAGGACAGCACAAAGCACTTAAACTGACTGTATACATGATAAAAATGCATAGAGAGATTCCTACTTCAATCAAACCATTGAAAGCAATATGGCATGAGCTATAAATGCATTAAGTACTGCTATATAATCTTGCGTAATGTTGAAAATATAATGCACGCTAAGTTTTATGCTTGTAGGAGAAATGGAAGGTGGTGTTGGATTCTCTTGGAAAGTTGAGTTTTCATTTCTTATTAGCACTTTAAGTTTTGGATCAATGATCAGGCTGATCAGTTTTTTTTAAAGAGATGTCAGAAAATTAATGGCTGTAAACTGAGGGACAATGGAAAAAGCACAGCTAGGCTCACCATTTCAGTTCTACTGAAATACGAGAGGGCTGTGTCCCTGTGCAGGGCCATCCGCTCAGCCGCACAAATGTCAAGAGCGGCGGTAAAAGCACTTGGCCAAAATGGACAGAAAGGTCTCCCCTGAACCGGTGTTTCACGTACAACAAAGCTTTCCTGTCTTTCTCAGGATTACCAGACCTTTACCCTTATTTTGGCATCCCATCGTTCATTTGCTCTTTCACTACTTCTTCACTAATTTAATTGTTTAGAGTCACATTTCTGTTAGTGTTGATATTTAGTAAGAAATTCTGTATTACCAAAAGAGTTCAATATTTTCAATATTTGCTCACTGAAAAAAGCTAATGAGATTCTGAAATCCAAGTCTTGCTTTTAGCGCACAGGCGTGCCACAATATTAGCAAGGATATGATTTCTCACACTTTGGCCTTTTGATGAAACACCTTTGCAATACTAGTATGTCACCTTATCCCACAATTTCACACATCAGCTGCCATGGTATCTGCCCCAAGAGCCCCGTTTCACATTGCACTAATGAGTCAACACCTGTTAGAGTGGAGACATCCGAACCTCGTTAGCAAGCGCGCGCTCTCAGGGGACAGGGGTGCTGGGCATTGCCATACTCACCTCCAGCATGTCTGTGCTCAGAACCCTGGCCGCTGCAGTAATGAAGTCTCCTATCAGCATCGTAAAGCCAGGTAAGCCCAGGAAGAAAAACCAAGGTGGGCAGTGCTTTATCACAGTATTTAAGATATCCTGAAAAAGAAGTTACCTGTTTGAGAAGAAATAAGCCAAAAAAAAAAAAAAAAAAAAGACCAAAACCAAAAGGGAGAGTTTGAGAAGATTTAACTTTGCAATTCACCAGTACCCCCCTAATCAAAGGTGGTAACTCAGAGCGCCACACAGCTCTATGTATAACTGATCATCATGTAACAACCACTACTTTCCACTGCAGATGCATTTAGTAGGAAAAGCACATTTTGTATTTTGGTAATATTTGTACTCTTAAATTCCTGTTAAAAAAAAAATAATCAAAACCCAAACACCTATGTCTCTTCATGTCTAAACATAAAAGAAATGTTCTCCTGTTAAATAAGACTTTGGATTCAAAAATCAATTTAAAATGAGTCACAGAATCATAGAATGGTTTAGGTTGGAAGGGACCTTGAAGATCATCAAGTTCCAACCCCCCTGCCATAGGCAGGGACACCTTCCACTAGACTAGCATTACACCACTCCAAATAAGGTATTTCCTAAAATCACATTACTCAAAATTCTGTAGCCGTAAAAACACGAGATGACACAAATAACTGCCGCCTTTGCACTGAAGGAGCTCAGGGCAGTAACTGACAGCAGGTGGCTTACTACTGTTTGGCTGCCCCAGCACACACAGGTGTTTTTAGCTATTCTGGAGTAGTTGAGAAATATAGCCATGTCAAATGCAAGAAGTGATCATACACAGCACAGTAACACAGATAAATCTATGCTAACTAGATTATTCTAAGTCAATCTTCTTCTAAATAATTAAGATAGCAAACATAGATAAGCCTTGGGGAAAAAACAGTTTTGCTGAACTTTTGAAGGAACAGAGGGGTTTTTTTGTTTTTAAGAGGTAGCACTACACGTGTATGAATCGACCACCAACCACAGCTTTGCTCTCATTACCCTGTGGCAGAGAAGACATTCAAGATAAGCGTTTCAACTTTAATCCTTCCACATTTCAATTCTTCACAGTCTCTCCAAATCAGAGCAAAGTTCCTGTATTTGACTGAAGATTTCCTTCCCACAAGATTTCAGCAGGTTTAAAATTAAGCACAAAATCTATATAATCCTTACCTGCAACATTATATTTGCTGAAGAATTAGACAAAGCTATTTCTATATTGAGTAGAAAATTATTTTTTGTCTCAATACAATTTCAAAGAAAAGTTGCAAAGGAAAACCATTTTCAGTGTCCATCTTTACTGGTTTTATGATGTGTTAAAGAAGGCTTGAACTTAAATTTAGTTCCAGAATATGTCCGTATGCTTAATTTCTAAATCAGAAACTAAAAAAGTCAGGCTGATTTTTCTCTATATGAAGATATGCTTTAATTACACTAGTATTTTCTCAAAGCACTGCTAAACACCTGGACAGAACCTATTTAGTGTTCTGCTAACTATTTACAGCAATAACATCCTATGAAATAACTGTGTTATATATTTTGAATCAATAATATTAGTTTTTAACATAGTAGCAGATAATGCTTTCACTTTCCTGAATAAGCTAAAATGCCACTCGAGTTAATGTTTAAACTAGTTTTAATCACTTCCTTTGATACATTTTAAAGTCAATATCAGTCAATGCAAACATTCAAAAAGAGAGCAGATGGATGCAGCAACTCATAAAGTGGGCGGTAAACTCACCCTCCGAGGAGAACAAAAGACCCACCTTTTTACAATTAAGGGTCTGATTAATGCACCGCACTCCTCACAACACAACGCACCTGTAATTACGAACGGAGCCAGGTACTGTGATGTGTTTGGTCTCTGAATAATTGGGCATCAAACTATAGAGCAGCAGATGGGAGTACACTTCTGTTGACATATGCCACAATAAAAGAGCCCTTGCTAACCTGGCCTGAAAGGTAACAGAACGTAGGAAGTACAAAGACCTGCTACAAACAACTGCGTTAACTCCTGCCCTCGCTCCATCAATCCCATCTGTTAAATACCACTGTAACGATCATCCAGCTTCATCAACTGTTAACTACGGTCATTGTATAGAACACTTAGAAAATGAGGATAAAATAGAAACTGCAAAACCGTTACTTCAATATATTAATACCTAAGTTTACGGCACAGCATAACTAATACAACTTCAACAAATGCTGTGACAACACACACATTCCAAAAAGCTGTAAGAATGTGGTTGCATGGATCTACTTGGTGTTTATAAGATGTACTACTACTACTACAAGAAAGTAATTTTTCATAAAAAAACCTTTGAAAAATTTATTTTGAAACGCTAATGA
The DNA here is from genome assembly GCA_008711295.1 of Anarhynchus alexandrinus. Classification (NCBI taxonomy): domain Eukaryota; kingdom Metazoa; phylum Chordata; class Aves; order Charadriiformes; family Charadriidae; genus Anarhynchus; species Anarhynchus alexandrinus. Next base: position 619,357 of record VUYV01000310.1, read on the forward strand.
AACAATCCTCAATTTCTCTTTTTTGTTATGTAGCTTCAAACTGATGAATTCACAGCACAGACCATATGCCACGGTGATACAACACACACATAACTGTTAAAAGTTAACAACACACAAGTACGTAAGAGCCCAGACAAAAATGTGTTCATTAGTTTCCACTGTCATTTTTCATCTCAGGCATTTCAGCATAAATTTGTGATAGTTTGAGTTACTTCATTTAAATTAATACGAGGCAGAATATGTCCTGAATATAATATTGTTGTTCTACTTGAGCTTACAGAATAGACAGGAAAGAAACCACACCCCAGGAAGGGGCTTGCAGGTAAAATGTCACAGTTTTTCTCTCATTTCTCAATTAGCACACTTTCATGCACAACCCAGCTAACAATAAAAGCGTGATTTCACGCAGTAATTCAGTAGCATTGCGAGCTTATCAGAAGATTCAGGCTTATGAGAAAGTGACCAAGTGAGAACATATGTTGTATCAGTGATATTGCAAAAATCAGGTAATTCAAACAGAGGCAAGTTGTTTCCTTCCCTTCAAAGCGCTGTTCTATAAATGTAAACTCTGTTCAGCAGCTTACAGCCTAGTAAATGAATCACTTTAATTGAATGCTATGTACACAGTAACTGGAAAAACACAAGCAATAAGAAAAACATATGGTGATGGCAATAGAAATTGGTTTACTCATTCTGTACAGTGTTGTTTCTTTACTTCTTTCATAATTGACCTTTAGAACGATAAATGTGTAAAATAATTTTGGTTTATTATGGCTCCAAACCTTTCAGCAATTACACAAAATGAAAATTTAAAAGGAAGTATTCATTCTGGAAGCATTTCCATTGTTTACATAATTGCACAGCTATAATTTAGTGTTCATGTTGTTAAAGAAATGTGAAAAAAGGACCATTATGGACTATTTCAATTCAAAATGATGCTCTGTAGTGTTAAAAATGGGGAGGAGGGGACAGAAGGGGGCAATCACATGCATGTCCTTCTCAAATGCATTAACCCTATAAACGGCATAATATTTCAGTATAGATTAATCTAGTAATCCAAATAATAAGGTCATAAACATCCACTGAGTAAGCGAAAAAAATTTATGCAAGTTCACTGAAAGGTCAATTACAAAAATATTCTTCACCTAATTTTTGTTCAAGCTTTTGCAGATTACAGGTGTAACCAAATAGCCTGCCATCTGCCTGCATCACGTTTCCAATTGTCCCTCAACAGGAACAACATGGATTTTTCACTTACAGTTCACTCTGTTCTTCACTGAGAGACACCTCATTAGGGGCTGAAATTTACAGCACAGGAAAGATTATTAATTTACACAAGACTTAAGTGGTGAATCCTTCATCTTCCTTTTTATTTTAAAGCAACAAGCACTTCCATTTACTCATTCCAAGTTCTCCTAGCTGTCATTACATTTTAGGTAAGAGTTAACTTGTCAAAAATTAAGTTCCAATAAAAATTTATGAAGTATTTTGACTCCCTCAGAAAGCAAAAGATTAGCTTGTCAGAAAAATCCATTTCGATCTGTCATTTGAATCTAACCTCCAAAAAAGTTGTATTTGCTAAAGTATCTTGTGACTGGAATGCAGCAGGGAGAGAGATTAAAAAACAGAGTAACACTGCATGTGTAAAACATGGATAAGGTTATTCACAAGTGCTAAAGCTGACAGATTACTGCGTAAGTCACCTGCTGGTAATTGCTCCTCCCCCTCTGAACTATATTAGAAAGCTCTCTCTTTTAAAGTCATTAATAACAAACCCCCCCACGCCAAAGCCCTTGTGCTGACAGAGAGGTGCTCAGATGCCCTATTAACAGAGATCAGAGAAACATGAAGTGAACAGAATTTTTCAAGTTCCTCCCCTTTTAGAGTATGTTTGATATTTTCACAACCTAGGAGACCATTGGGATTAAGGATATACTTCAAATCGGAAGAAATATTTTAAGCTCATGCACACTGAGAGGGAAATATCTGAATACCTATTTGCTACAGGTACTGAGGTACGGGTACCAAAAACCCAGTTACTAGCTCATGGCACAGCTTGAAACATTGAGCTGACTTAGTGTCACCATACAGATTTCTCCCAAATGCCCCTTGGCAGGACCGCTTCGAAGCCTCTGATTGTGAGAAGCCAAGGTGGCAACACTGAAGCACCTCCAGAGCACGAGGTTAAGTGCTTAGAGGGAAGGTGGTTTTAGGGAAGGGAAGGTGAGCACACCTCTGAGAAGACAGGTAAAGGAGCTCCCAGCGATGCACAGCAGGAGGGCAGGTCCCCCACCTTAGGTGGCAATTAGCAGCACTCTTAACACTTTTCACTTTCACCTGCGTGCTGTATCAGTTTTCAAGATGGAGGAACACATGCAGAGGAGAAGGGATTGTTTTGCACATTTTTATTAGAACATCCCAAAAAATGGAAAACAGGCTAAACCTTGATTTGCTTAAAATAGTCACTCTCAGAATTTACCACGTAACCTCACTTAAAGATAACAGCTAAGCAAGAAGTTGAAGTAAAACACATCTGAAGCAGAGAAGCACAATTGCACACAGAGGGAAACGGACGAATCCTGAAGACACAGCTCCATTGAAATAAGCAGAGGGAAAGGGGGAAGTCAAGTAGAGAGCTAAGGAGGACGGATGATGAAACAGCGTTGCATTGCAGGGACACATTAACAAAGAAACTTACTTTGGGAGATCCCAAAGCTACAACGATGACTGGAGCAGTGGAAGAAAAGGTGTGAGCAAAATGGAAGGGAGAGAGATGCTGCCTCTATTTCAAAACCTCTATTTCTATTCTGGACAGAGTTCAGAAAATCCTCACAAAAGGAGCTTACAAGCAGCAGGAGCTCCAGCAAGATACTGCTGGGAATACAGAAGAGACAGTCAGAACAACAACTAAGAAACAGTAATTTGGGTGGGATGGAAGCAATTTAGAAAGAGCAAAAGTATTACAAAAAAAAAAAGAACAAAACTACCAAAATTGTTCCAGAACATACAGCTCCTACAATTGGCACTACCTGGTTCTTACTTTCTTCCAGTCAATCCTAGCAGCTATTTTTCTCCAGCACTTCCAATTTATACTACGAGTGAGCAGAGGGGTATGCAGGATCTCCTGCATGATCCTGGCATTTGTACTTTTGTCTCTATTGGAAACAAGCTGTCTGTTAACACTTTTTCTAAAGCATTCATAAAGCACATAAGGGGGCACACAGGCAAATTTTCTACAGAAAGTGAGATATGGGGGAAATTAAAAGAGGGAGAAAATCACAGCAGCCATTGGAAGAAACTCACAAGAAACTAAAATATGAGAATCTAAGCCTTAATAGTCTGTATTATGATTATTTTCTTCTAAATGGCAGTCTGGAAAGGAATGTAAAATGTGTTATGGTTTCTAAATGCTGTACAACTAAGGGTCCTCATGTGCAACATTACCAGGCAGAAATCCGTGCAAGAAGTATTTATTCCACAGCATACAAAAGCAAAGCTGCTCATTTATTGTACCTTTAGAAGACAATTCTGCTAATAACATATCCCAGTGAACAGCACTAATGGCTGAGCAGTCTAGAAGTTGTACACCGCTCCTCACTGTTGAATAAGAACTTAACAGAAAGGTAGAAAAGCTCACAAGTACTTTTTTTAAAAAAAACCTTCAGATCAACGTTAATACAAATAGGTAATTAATATGGCTTCTCTGGTAGCAACTCTACTAAAAAATGCTTCATGTTATAAATTAGCCATCTCTCATACAAGCAGCTATAGTCAGTGTTTCTATATAAACTTACCGCATAACTGGTGTAGCTTCCCTTCCATAATTAGCAACAGTATATTTTAAACAAATTAAGAGGCTTACAGATAAACATAATGTACATTAGTATTTTGCCATCTTTATTTATGGAATATTTAACCTAAGTTATCCTTTTACTACTAAAAGGAATCAAGCTAAAAACATAGCTGTTAACTTCTCTGTCTACAGCTGGGCTGCATTCTGCAGGCAGTCCAGTCTGCATGTGCTGAAATTTAATCACCAAGGACATCTGTCAACTCATTGGGATTTCGGCTTTTTTTTTTTCCTTCCATATTTAAAGCTTGTTCTTCCCTTAACATCACTAAACTAAAAAAACCCATCAGCACAGTCTCTTTCCTTGTCTATTAGTTGTGCTTTCCACAGAGAATTTCTGAAGTCTTATTATGTTCCTTAATATTTTCTTATATATAAGCATTCTATTCCAAAGATACTCTGGCAAGCCAGTGTAACTGTACATTTATTATACTTATTTGTTCAAACACACTTCAAAAGCCAGGAAAATAACTAACCTGTTAGCTCACTTTTCAGAGAACCTCTGACTACTGGGCAAAACCACAGTGGCATGTGTTGTCAATAAGTTACACAAAACACGTAAACTGATGCTAAAGCCCCAGGAGTAGGGTGAGACTTTTTATTAAATAAAATGACACTAAACAGCTGGGAGTTTGAAACTTGGAAAATACTGAAAACCTGCCTCTTCTTTTACAACATAACTACAGGGTAAGCACCTAACTCACACTGCATTCTCGAGTGCAAATTTAGACAGAAATAAGACAGTGACACAAAAATCCACAGAAGTTTTCGGAAACAAACACCAGTAATCTAGAAGGATTATTTAAGTATAAAAAGTACCAGAACTGAGGAATCAGAATTATCTCAACAGTTGCTTTTCTGAGAAGGGGGGTGAATAGTGTTTTGTTCTTCAGCAAAAACAAGGAAGCTACAAAGTAGAGATGCTTATGTACCTTTTCAAGTTCATGAAGCAAAAATTACTGCTACAGTAATCAACCAGTAGCAATAATAATATACACTTCCTTTCCCGGCTCAGGTACTTGTAAAATTTGTGCATTGCAATATTAGACTTTGGTTTAATTTAAAAAGGTATATTTATTGTCCAAATCAAAAGACATGTATAGTTGCAATCACTGGAATAGGCGTAAGGAATTGGAGCAACTGTAGGTGAACTACCTTCGCTAACCCACGGTGTGATAGTTAATGTCCAAATTCACTTTCCTTTACACTGGAGGTCAGGGAAGGGAGGTGGTGAGCCTCAGTGAACTTGATTCATTAAAAACTGCAGGAAAAAAATCCAGGCTCACTATAGCATCAGGAAAATGTCCACTGACTTGAGTGGTAGAGGTGGAGAATCATCATCCCGCAGACGGTCACTTGCCCCTTGACCTCAGGCCCCTTTGCAAGCTGTAAGTAATTACAACGCCAGACTGTGACTTACTCTGTTACTGCCGTTTATGCAATCACTTCTCCCACCTGAAAAGGTGATGCAATTGTTGCAGAGAATTGTTCACTTCTTCCCACAGAGATGTTTGTTGTTAGACACTTCCACATGGACAAATTAGATGCAGCTCATTACCTCACTATCTCCTTTCTCATCTGCTAAGCTAATTGCTACATCTTGAACTCAGAATACCATGGGAGCTTTCTATAAAATATAACCCTACGTTGCTCTTTTATATACCCCACAAGACAAGTCTGCAAAGTTCGGTTGCACTTGCCAGGAATAATACTGTATTAATTTCTAACCATATTCAAAAATGTATTGTTTTGTTTTTCTATCAACACCAAAATCTACACAATACAGCAGAAATTTTGTATACTTATATCCTTAAGGCAGTAGTGGAAAGAGAAATATATTTCAAAAGAAACATTTCTGATGCTAACTACAATATTGATAATCACATTCTGGTCAAAGAGGTTTCCGACTGCAATTTTTAAAAATTACGTAGCTACTTTAAAAGCTCTTCTTAAGTAGCCAATGTGATTTCCTGGAGTTGGTCTACCTCTCCGTTGCTTTCCCCTATACATTTTAAAGTGCACTGATCATACATACAGAAGGAAAATTCCCCAGTGAGAAACCACCCCTCTCCTTTCTCCTGTTAATGGTTCCTTAAGAGTGAGAAATTTATGCTTGTGCTTAGTAAATAAAAACAACCTGTGCTAAAAAAAATCTGCACCAAAGTTTATTTTGGTATGCAATAACTCAAATCCTAGAAACCATGCTTTGCAAGGGTGGGATTCTGCAGTGTTACGAAGAACTAGGATCCATGTTCCAGTGATCCTTGCACCCCATGATATCACACCCTCTAAGAAGTTTATCCAGTAACAGCATATATGAAAATCACGGAGAAGTACAAAAAATAAACTCACTAAATTGGTACTGGTACTGTGTCGCATTCATTGTACATCATCCTGTTTCTTACAGGAAGCTGTGAGACCCTAGAGCACCCCAGAGTGCTTTGCAACTCACACTTTAAGGTTTGCTACTCTTTGCAGCTATCAGAGGAGGGACTTCTGCCTCATACAATGCATTCCTGCATTTGTAGCTACCTTCAGCATGCAAACTGTCTGAGTAGTCTAAACACCCATCAAGCACCTTGAAGCTAATCATACTGGAAATACAGAAATAGGTATAAGGATCATGCTTCATATCAACATGTTGCATGAGAACCCAAACTCCAAAGCACCATGAGTTAACATCTCATATCAGTTTCCTAGTAAAGGAAAGCAAAACTAGGAGAGTAACAGAAGAAAAAACTTGTGGTCAAGTGTGCCACCAAGAGGCAAAAAAAAGCAAAACTGAGTGAGGCAAGGAAGAACAAAAGAGCGGCATCAGCACACAAAATATCTGGGAAATCCTGGAATGATGTGCAATGTGGGGTCTGCCTTCACTACACAGTCTTCATTTCTTCATCTTCTTTAACTTCTGGATTGTAACTCTGCACAAGGACTGAAATCCAATGTGCACAGCAGCAAGAGGCTTAAAAAAAAAATCTGTGGAACTATTATTAACACCAAAACGCAATAAACAGGGTAAAAATCAGCTCAACAACCACCAACTCCAAATTTTTAAAAACTCCCAGTTTCTATACAGGAAATGGTTCTCCAGGAAGCAGTCATATTTCAAAAAATAGAGCACCCCTTAGCTTCAAAAAAAGGAACTGCCAACAGCTGAACACCTCTGAAAATCTGGCCATTTCATGGAAATGTGCAGATGAAAACAACCTAAGTCTCAAAACTACTGATATTTTCTTCCCCTAAGGCCCTGTGTTGACAGTGGCTACTACACAGATTTAAGGGTCTTTGTTTTTCCAAATATAAAAGTGATTGTCTTTTTTTAAATCTAGTCTACATCAGGCTTTCAAGTTTCTTGAGTTGCGTGTTTTATGTGAGAGGATTTAATGCTGCTGCATGGTTTCTCAAATTCAGGGGTCTATTCAGTGGGTCTTACCACACAGCCTTTTTTTTGGTAGGGGAATGAATTTACTCTGTACACCAAGCAGTGTTAAACTGTTGTGAAATCTGAATGGCATTAGTGAAATGAAAGAGTAACAAGATATTCATTACTCTCAGGTAACACATTAAGAGTGGCAAAAAGAGGAGTACCCACTACACTTTTAATTTTCCCCATTTGTGCTTTATAAATGGCAGATGCTTACGTTTTTTTTTTTTCTAAGTTTCATCAGAAGCCAGAACTCTTAGGTTTTTCAAGAAGAAAACCCTTTCCTTTCTATTCTTCCCCCCTCCCCTCCCCCCCCCCCCCCTTTCTATTTTTAAGGAAGATTTTTCCAAATGCTTTAAACTTTTCAGGAGGGGAACTGAGATTCAGAGGGCAAGAGCCTGGTAACAATTCATTATTTCTCTCTTTCATCTCAGCAATAAACAAACCTGTGCAACACTCTTCCTACTGACTTACTAAAAGCACCAGAAATAACTCTCAGAAGCAGCAGAAACGACCACTACAGGATTTACGAAGGGGTCTGTGTGCCCTCTGCTGGCACCCACAGCACAGCTCTAGCCATTGCTTTCATTAGACTATTTCTTTTAAGGAAGAAAACTCACTCCTACAGCTATAAAAACACAGAATTGTTTTTAGATATTCTCTATTTTGTCTACAGAGTATTTCTTATAGTTTTTGAGTATTTAGCTGTTTCTGTGGCCCAATAATCTTCTTACATCCTGACAGATTAAGTCTTTTCCTCATTTCCTACTGAATACTTTATTAATTAGGCCAACCCAGGACACAGGGACTTAGAAACAGTATTTATCCACAGAAACAGAATGTTTTGTAACCTCTTGGTTACAGTGATAAGTTAACCTTCCGTCTCAGTTCTCCCTTCCGTCCCCTTTGCACCAGTTAAAAAGAGCTGCTATGACAGTTTTAAACATCCCCTCAAGGACTAATCTTGAAGGGGAAAAGTCCAGAGAGGACAACATTAATTCTAACTTTAGACGATGTATGTCCTTGCAAGCAATGGCACAAAGCATTCAAATGGGCATGCTGAGAGCAGACACTGCTCATAAATTAACATAAAGATCTTCACAGCCTCTCCTTTGCTCAAGATCGTGTCTAGCATTTTGCCTCATGATAGAAGGTAAAAACATATGTAACATGAGCTGGGAGTAGCGTGAACAACAGACCAACTCCAGCATCTGCTCTGGAAGCACCTATTTCCCAGCATCACAGTTCGTACAGGAGCGTGGTACAGCCACTGGACACACAAGGCTCCTGCTCTGGTCAAACCAAAGTTTAAACATACTGGTCAAACACACAGTGTAGCTCAAAACTTAGTATCAACTGAGTGTTTTAACATTTTTAACGTGACCAGATTGACTCAGCTACTAACTGCGCAGTGCAGATGGACAGAAACTCATTTCAGATTATTCCACAGAAATGTCAGGAAAACAAGAAAGAAACATCAACAAGCGTCTGTGATGCAGTTGTGACAATAAGTCACAAGTAAGTAGGTGTTAAAAAATTTATAACTGGGAGAGTAATGAGAAAGCTAGGACTGCGTAATCTAAAGAGAGGTACAGACTAGACTACCCAGGATAATTTCATGCAAGAATTGCTGCAAAGCATTTCTTCCTTTCTGCTTCAGATCTTCAAATATGAAAATACAGATATTACCATCAGCATACAGTAATAGATTAATTTTTTTGTCAAGTAAAGCTTGTACCTGGTCTTCACTTGTTAAGCCAAGGTGCATCACAAAATAAAAATGAACCAGGAAATCGGAATTTGGCAGAACATCTTGACGCCTAGTCATCATAGCGCAGATCAGCCTGTATGCCTGAAGTTTGCCTTCCTTATATTCATTTGGCAGGGTGGTTGCCTGAAAAGAGCAAAAACCTTGCATTATTGCTCTTTTCCTAGTAGCCAGAGAACACAAAACTGCATCTTCAGCAGATTTTCTATAAAGCAAATCTGTTTGTGTATTTAATAGATTTGAGTCCAAATAGCCTTCGGAGGGTATTCATCATCTTAGCCACTGATTGTAAAAATTAATAATAGCACAACTAAACATACACAAATTCAGTACAGATACAGAAGAAAATAATAATGTGTGAAAATTTTAGATATAACTTACCTTGAATAACCATGATGCAAATATTCTGAGAGGAGGAATTAAGACAGGAGGAGAGGGAGTAGACTGATTGTCCACACTTATGGCAAGGTTGTCCCGTATCTAATGTTTTTAAAAGAGGCAAGTTAATAAAACTGATTGCTTATTTTGTTAATGCTCTTTAGTTAATATTATTACTTTTGCATTTTATTTGATTTACTTTAAATGTGCTAAACCCTGTGCTATGGAGTTCCTAACTTAAGCCAAAACTACCAGGAAAGCTTGTTCTACAGTGCTTCCCTATATATTACCATTTTAGGTCAAACCATGGGCTTTTACACCGAATACCAATGTTTGTAGTATTCTATTCTGTACCTCTGTTTTCTTTCCTACTGTCTCCTCCCCCCATTTAAATTAACTAATCTAAATTCTCTTGTCATTGAACAGGAACATTCTCTATTGAGGATACCTACAAGAAAAATCATTATCATTAGATGTAAGGTTCATATACAATACCTTTGCAAGTTTATACCACAACTCGTAAAGATACCCAAAAACTTTTGCATGGATTTTAGGTGACTGTATATTGTTCACATCTCCAAGAATTCCCAAGATCCTCCTCCATAACACAGCAGCAGAATCAGGATGCCAACCAATAAGGCTTCCACCAGCAATTATACTGCAGTCGTCAGCAAGGAATTCACTACTGTCTGTAAATTTAAAAAAGTTCAATTTCCATTCATTAGAAATGCAGTGTACAGTATAAATTTGGTCAGTAAAACAGGAACATTACTCCTTCTTACCATCTTCCATCTCAAAAGTATTCTCTCCCACTAAATCCTATCTCCCTTTTTCATTGCTCAAGCTAGCACATGATACAAAGAAAAAAAATGGCAGAAAATGTAGGCTAAAGGGCTTCCACGTAGAGATGACACAGCTATAGATCAGTTTTATATCAGACAGCCTGCCCCCACTCAAGGGTTGGGTTTTTTTTTAGCAGGGAGGCAAATGCAGTTAAATGGAACATTCATGTAGTCAGAGATTTATTCAATCAATAACTGGCTTCTACAGGTAATATTCCTATTGCTAAGAGTCCTTTCTATTTTTAAGATCACACAGTACAAAATCACCTGGAAATGGAACTGAACAAAGGAAATAAAGAGTATGCACTACTGGTGATAAAGAATATGCTCAGGCATTATCGTTTTCTACAGAAGCAGCTCCTGAGACAGCAGTATGCAAACACAGAAGGAAAGTAGGGGTTTGTGAAGACTGTCAGGATAATGGAATTAATATGCTTAAACAGTAAAAGAAAAAAATCCATATTGAAGTGCAAATTTTAATGACAAGAGCTGTTACATTATCTTCTATCAGACCAGGGAAAGCTGCATAGCAGCCTGTCTGCAGGCAGAATCAGACCTATGGTCCACCATGGTGCCATGCAGTGCTCAACAGCCAACGTTTCGAGGAAAGTTGCAGGAAACCCCTACACAGGCAGAGGGAAGTAACTTGTGTCCTCCGAGAACCCAAAGAAGGTTATCAAAATAAAAGCCATCTTAGATGTTTTTATGTTTGCTTGAATTTATATTTTTAAAAGGTTTTGGGATTTTTTTTTTGCTTTTTGCTTTTTTTATTTGTTGTAGCATTATGAATTCCCAAAGGGCTAAACCAGACGTTATTTAACAAGCACATTAGAATGATCTTCAACAGACCTATTATCAGAGAAGTTGCATCTATGCTGTTCCATGGTGGCATCACAGTATTTTTTTGCCTTACACCACAAAGTTTTCCTCAGCAAAACGAAGTCTTGTGACTTGGGTGAGAACCAGAAACGCAGTAAGGGCACATTGGCCCTGTTGGGCAATTATAAAAAGAAGAAAATGAGGTAACAAACGTAGTCTATGCTACCTCTTTCAGGTTATTTTATGTAATTCACTCTTTGTACACACAAAGGAGCAATGTCTTGCATCACAGACATAAAGAAAGCAATGAATTTATCAGACATAATAATCCTTACCATATACTGTATTACATGTTACCTTTTGTACAATGGCAGTCTGAACTGTTGAACTAGGTGTGCTGGTTCATAAAATTAGAGATATTTCAAAGAAAGAGTGAATATGAACAACATATCCTTGAAACTATATATCTGCTATCAAAACCAGCCTATAAGATAGTTTCATATGTTACTGCATGAAGTTATTGAAATAGTATCTCTAACTCACATTATTAGATGAGAAGGTACCTTTACAAATTGCAGAGTCAAAATATTTCAATAAATAATCATGAGTGTTGTACACGTTAAAGATACCATAAATAAAATGAAAAGGTAAAGCACTTTTACTTCCAAATTAACTCTTCTGAGAATGCCACTTACCACATCCTACTTGAGTATAGGGTATTGTGTACTTTGAAGTATAAATAAGGAGGGTAACAGGATTAAGATGAGAGAAGTTACTGTGAATTAACCAGTTATTTCCTATCAGTCAAAATATACAGTAAGGAATTTCCTTTGACCATTCTGCTATGAAATAAACCCTATTAACTTAAAATATAAATGAATTATTTCACCTGAACACTGTGGCAGACTAAGAGAGCCCAAGTGATCAGCTATCATATCTCACCTGATTAGTAGTAATCTGACACAGTAAGGAATACAATTATTTTCAACTGTGTGACCATTTCCTGGACCACAATTGGCAACTATGTCAGCTTCAGTCTGATTATCCAAATTCCTTCAACTCTGGGTATTCAAATCTCATTTCTGAATGAACATTATGAATAAAACTTGGTCATATGTGCCAAACAAAACATACTTTTTATAAGCAAACTGAACTGTATAAACCCCTTTCTGAGATAAAAATCTACAATAGTGAATACATTTTCTGGACTACAGTACCTGTTAAATTTGCAGTATCTGAAGGACTAAGCTGAAGCCAGCGAGGTGCATCAGGATCCACACAAACATCTGCTGATGCATTAACTTCATGGTCTTCTTCAGAACCTTGCCAGGGGATGAGTGCAATCTCTACTTCGTTATTATAGCCAATGGATGTGTCACTGCTAACACTTTCACCTAAAGCAAGAAGGAGATTAATAAAGATCACTGACCCTGTTTTTAAAGACTACACTAGCAAACTATGATGAGAAAAGCATCTAATATATCTGTAACAAGACAAAATTATGACACTGATTTCAATTGCTACACTTAAGAAAAATACTGTATTTCTTGGAACTCACTTTTTTCTCTCTCTCTATAATTTCCATGCGATTGCTGCAAATCTGCTTTCAAATCTAATTCAGCTGTACTACTGCTTCTTCGTACTAGTACCTTCAGAGAAAAAAAAATTAATCTCAGCTTATTACAGTTTTGAGAACTACATCACATTTTAGCAAATTCAAGATACACACACTGTTATTAGAAATTAATTACAACTTGGTCAAGATATTTTCAAGAATATTTAGAATACACGAATATCTTTAAATGCCTTAAGGAAACCATCATGCTTTCAATTTCAGTTGTTATCCTCCCTTTCTTATACTCAGTTTTTGTAACAAGCAGAACTTTTTACTTTTGCTTTTCCACAAATCTGAAATCATTCAATAAAGTATCAAAAAATCTTTCAGGAAGAAATTAGTAGTCATCTCTTATGTCGGGGCATTACTCTGTTGCAAAACAACCCATGCAAAGACACCTGATCTTTTGTTTACCACCTTCTTCACCAAATGGATTTATAGCCTACTTGCTGAAAACCCTTCAGACAATTTTCTGTTTCTAGACAATACTGCTCTGTCCCTAAGCATAATTGGTTTTCTTTATAACAGTCAGCTCACCTTCAAATTCACATTTCTTGCAACTCCACATCCATCTATAATAGCAAAACTTAATTACTGCCAGAAAAAGAGTATCATGTTTTCCATTGCAAATATGCAACAAAAAGCACCAACGCTTCACCCCTAGGACCATACTAGATCTAACTGCTGAAGGAATCTCTACTCTAAATTTCTGAAATTCCATTTTAATATTTGCAATTATTAGTATTACTATTTTTAAATATTTAATTGTTACTTTCTTGTTATTATTTCATCTAACGCTGTAGGGTTTCTCTCTTTTTCTTTTCTTTTTTTTTTTTTTGAAAAACACAGAGAGAATTGACAATTATTCCCAAGAAACACGTTTGCTTGCACTGCCCGACAGACTGCAGAGTGGTCTTTTTCTTCCCTGGCAAATCTGGCTCTTAGTGATCAGTGATGACAATATTTCAGTGGGTTGCAATATGAAGTCAAACTGGCTCACATTAGCAAGTTATGCAGTGAATATATGGTCAAACCCCAGCTTTCACTTGCAAAAAGGGTGAAAGTGCAATACTGGTAACAGCCCAGCAGCATATGCCTGTAACACATGCCATTAAAACAGACAGGTTAATTTTTAATTCGCCCAGCTACTGAGCTTACTTCTCTCCCTCTCCTCCACCATGCAAAGTGCACTAGGCTTTCCTTCCTTTTTGAGACACTTTATTCCTGAAGTGATTAATGAAAGCACTCTGCAGAAAATGTCTGGTCTCTCCTTTCGAGGGCTAAGTGTTAATGGTACTTCAAGTCCAGACGTATAGGAAAGCCAAGGTCCAAAGATGAGCTTCAGCTTGAAGTCCTCCATGCTGTATTGCATTATACTTCCACAAAGATGATCAGCCTCAGTCATTTATTATTTCTACCGTTTATTCAAAAGTTACATTAAAAATTTACAAAGCTTGCCTGTCCTAATGTTGACTTATACAAACATCTGGAATACATAGCTGGTGATACAAATTGTGCTGAAGGAAGGCATTTTCCCCAGCACTTTAAATCATCAAACATTTATTCCAGTGTACTGTAGCTCTATAAAAGCCATGAATTATTTATATTTTAAAAGTTATGAACTTCTTGTTTACATTTAATATAAAAAAGCACAAAAGTCTTGTGTGAGACTAGAATATAGCAAATTATGTAGAACTGCATAAGCAACTGACAAAATCAGGAGACACAGAATGATCATACCAAATAACACAATGAACAGCTACAGCTCAAGTCCAGATTCCATACTAGAAATGTGATTAATGATTTTTCACACTTTCAGTTGCTAGAGTTTCTAAATACTAAAAGGCATCCGATTAGAAGGAAAACATTGTTAGAATCTTATCAATAATCACTTTCTGTTTTGCCTTACTTGCTCAGCTTCATGTTCCTTCTTTGTATATCCCTTATTTTCCTGAACTGATTTGGAGTCTGAAGAAGTTAAATTATGAGAACTCCCAGCCTTTTTACCTAGAAATTTTTGAAAGTAAACAAGAAATATAGATGTTTGTGAGACCAAAGTTTCAGTTACGTTTACAGCTAAATTCTTATATTTATAGCTAAATGAAGTAACACAACATACTAAAATGGAATACATGAAGTTTTGAAAAATCCTTCATAAGCATAACATACTTACACGATAGGAATAGAAGTAGAACTGTTAGCTTTCATACACAAAATTTAAATGCAAGCCAGATAAAAAAAAGTTTGAGTTACATACAAAATGCATGCATTCAAAGGTTTCATTTTTAATGACCCTGCTTTATAAAAGGTCATGTCCTGCATGCGTGTAACTTCTTAAACAGTTCTTTCCACAAGATATCATCAGTACATTTACTAAGAAAATGAGATTAAAAAAACATTTTAGAACAGAGCTGGAAAGCAAAGTAGCATTTATGAGGCTGAACAAGTCTCGACACTTTTTCTTCAGAAGTACAGTATCACTATATTTTATCAAAATTACCTTGAAAAAAATCAGACGGAAACTGATCTGTAATATCTGAAGTGCTGCTACTTCGAGTTAGCTGCTGCTCTTGGTCTACAAATAGGCCCGTAGCTTCTGTTCCTGTTGAATTTTCCAGCTGTTGAGATTCTTCAACTTCTGTTGATTTAATCAAAACACAAAATATTTGCACAACCTCAAAACCTGAACTCCTTTCCCAAGAAAGCTATATGAAAAAGTGACCCATTCAAATATTTAAAACTCCCGAGTTACAAAGCTAGAATGTAACTCCTAGTTGCAGAAGTTAAGTTTTATAAATTATCCTTAGACAAATTGTAACATTTAGAGACAGAGGTATGAGCAGTGTAAGTGGTAAAAAGTCTAGAAAACAGACAGAAATTACTCTGGGGGTCTGGAGTGCACAAGGAAGGGTGGGAGGATGTCACATGAGCAAAGCTATGTTTTTCACTGCTAGAGACCCAAACCAGACCCTGTTCTTTCTGCAAACAGAAAGAATAGAGGAGAGGCAGCAAAACTGTTAAAAACACAGAGTGCAGAAAAGATGATTGTGCTTACTGACTTTTCCTCTGTAAAGAGATGAGGGGGAGAATAAAAAAGGCGACAATTTGGAGTAAAAAAAGATCTGAGCTACATATGGTTCAGGCTTAGTTTGTGAGGACAAACCGAATCAATGCAGCTTTTTTTGCTGTAAATGCAAATGAAAAATAAAAAGAGGAGAGAAAGGCATGAAAATTCAAGTGAGAAAGTAAATTGACTTACTGGGGAAGGAGCAACAAGAACTCCTGAGATTAGCTAGCAACACAATGCTTTTAGAAATGCATTTCTCTTAGCATTGAGGGGTTGAGGGGGGAAGACAGTTAACACTTGGGATGAAGTATGTTCAGCAGTGGTGCTTTTAGTTACAGCCGTGACACTGGTTAATGCCACATACCATACTGAAGCTAATTACGAACCCTTTTCTCAGAAAGCGAAGAGGTGGCCCACACACCCCAGCAAAGCTGACCCAACAAAACCATCAGCAGACTGTTCAAGGTGTTCAATCCGCACGTGAATGCTATTTTCTTTTTAAAAAAACATATGAAAAATGCTGCTGTAGCAACTCTTATGAGAACCCTTTAATTTCTTTTTTTCAATAAAGAACATGGGCTGAATTATTAAGTCTTCTAGATTTCTTTCAGCATATTGTTACATAACATGCACATTAAATAAAATTGGCCTTTCCACCACTTGTCTATTCTCTCCCTCTTCTCTCCTTTCCTCTGCTCTGCTTTCTGTCTGCTTACATTGGCACTGGCATTGAGGCTACGCTTATCGAGAAATGAGCAAGAAGTACAGCCCCTTGGGATACGAGATTACAGACCAATATACACAGATTGCAGCACCAGCCTGCAGGAGGACGACAGCATGTTTAGGTCATTCAATCTATACTACAAAGTGAGTTTAAATACTACATAAGTACTTAATAAACATTGTGTGTATTTCAGAAAATTATCTCACAAATACACATGTACAAAAACTAACTGTTCTGGTATTTACTGACCTCAAAGTATCACTGTTGACTTTAAATGTCTTACAGAAAGCAATAAAATGAAATAATAAATTAAATTCACTAGCTAGACAATTTCACTATTACAACTGAAGGTAACTTGAAATGAAAAAAACACTAAAGATATTTCACAGAATAGGAATCCCTAGAGAGCCACAACGCACCACATACAAAACTTTACTTTTCTTGCAACAGCAGCTAAGGACTGTGGTAACGGCTCAAGAGTCCAAAATCCCTCTCAGGAAGGGAAATGTGGGAAGTGACAGAAAGTCGTATTTTCAGAGACTTACTAGCTGGAAACAGAAACAACAGAAAGTCTGCTAACATCATAGAGAAATCTCACTGCTTCCACCAACACATCTTGGCTTGGTGATAGGATGAATGCCTTACAACAAAGTAGCTTTGTATTCTCAGGCCACTACATCTGCTTTTCACATCAATGTCTGGGTACCAGTACAGAATTCAGTTCAGAAGTTCTGTGCGTAGGGGTTGTTTGAGCTTTATTTATCACAACAGCAAGTTCCACAGGATGAGACCGTACCAAAAGCAGGAAAAAAGTTTACTACACTTGGAGCAGGAATACTCCCACTTCAGTCTAAATAACCACTCAAATGCCCAAATCTGGATTGCTGCCTTTAGTTTTTGCATTCTAATCCTTCGTCTATTGGTCTGCATTATGTTAAAACTTTAACAACTGCTTGGAAGCCTTTAATAAATCAAGTAATTAAAAGCATAAACATGAATAAAAGCATTTCTTTATTAAGAACTTCAAATAACTTTTACTTTAGTTACTAGGGAATATAAATCTAATGGCAATTCATGGTAATCTTTAGTATTAAAATGAACAAAAACTGCACCGCTTGCAGTACTACAAAGATTTTGAGATAAATCAAACGCTATCTGAAAACTAAGTGGCACAGACAAATCTTTTAGATTTGCTTCTGGAATCAATAATTACAGGAAGAATTATTCAGAAAAAAAACCAACCACATTTGTAAACACCGATTTGTGAGTGTAACATAGACTGAATAAGATTTTCCTTTTAAATCAAGTAGCTCGACCAGCTACATTTCTTTGACTGCATATTTTGCTTGCACTAGCTCGTACTTTCAAGAATTCAACTAAGTTCTACAGTAGTTCCTTGAAAAGATATTGCTCTCCTCCTTTCCCCTGAAAAGGTTACTTATTTTGAAAATGAACCCAGTGACAGAATAACAAAAAAGTTCCAGAAGTAGCCACTTTTTGCCACCGTTTAACTCTGAAAAATGACAAGATATGGTCCCATTAAACTTGCTTGACTCTAAATGGCTATCAAGGCTACTTAACACCATGTTTTGGACAGATCTGAGGCACAGGAAACAGAACCAGTGTAAAACATCTCATTCCACACTACTAAAGAATAATCAACTGGACAGAAAGGGAGTAGACAGACAGCAGTTTAAAAATATAAAGAACATTTATATAAAAGATGACTTTAAAGTACAGTACCTGACAGTCTGTGAGAGCAAGAAGTGTAAGAGATACCAGGTAAGAGAGAGCTCACAGTGTGAAGCAGAAGAGGTACACTTTTAGTGGCTGGTAAAGCCTCATAAAGATGAACACAGTTGCTGATAGACTGGCTTCGCTTAGCTTCCAGGAAAAAATAAAGCAATAATTATGTCAGAAAAAAAATTGAAATATTTGGGGTTTTGAATGTCATGATACAGTGAAACACAAAGCTTTTGAAAAAAAAGTTTTACAACATTAAGCCCAGAAATATTTCCTATAAGCTGTAAGTTAATAATGTGCAACTGTATCTCACACATTGAAAGTGCAATAATCAGTGATTTCTGAATCACAGCAGTTCCACAATGTGGAATATTTCATTTTCTCAGTGTATGATTCCTATCCCTGGGCTAATTCGACTTACCCTTTTTTCTTTTCATTGAAGTATCTGTAGTAGTACATAAAGCTCAAAAATAAAGAATGGAAAACTCATTCAAATTCCCCTCCGCTAGCAATGCTCCCCCGCAAAAACAGCTACCTCTTACATTCATTCATCTCTGCTGAAAAAACAAACCATTCTGATCTGAGAAGTGGGATAGTGTGCTTCTCAAAAATTGGTCTAAAGATACAGATGCCTCTGGTTTTGCTTTTAAAACAAGGCATCCCAGCTCCAGACTGCATAAAGCCGTAAGTACCCTGGTCTGATGGGCAGCTGACCCTGCTTTGAGCAGGAGGTTGGACTTGATGAAGTTCCTTACACCCTGAATTATCCTGTGGAGTCTGGTTTTTGGGTACTGAGACCCGCTTTCCACATTTCTGAATGGCAGGATGAAAGGGACACAAGTTACATGAAAGTTTTTGGAGTTCTTAAGTCACTACAAGGGAAGGCAGGAGATAAGTACAGTCTGAATGCATACCTTACTGAATTTCTCTTCCAAATAGCAACACTTAAATATAGCAACACTGTTTCATAGAAAAAGAAAGGCCACCAGAAAAACACTTTCCAATGTGGCTAACACTCTAGAGGCTGTCTAACTTTATCAAAAACTTGGTATTTTATGGATTAATATCCAATTGTCATAAGCTTAAAGTGTCCTTTAGAGAAAAACAGCAATTTATCAACATTTGTATTACATAAATTTATGCTGAATTACAGAAGTCTCTAACAGAAACTTATAACAGAAAAAAAACCCTTATTCACTGTACAGTTTCTCCTCTTGTACACAGTAATGTCAATGCTGACACTCAGAGGGGAGCAAGAAGGAAGCAAAAATACTCAAGCAGAGTAACAGGTAAAAGATTTGCTGCTGCTGCAGAAATACTCCGCTCTTAACTCTTGTAACTCCAGATACAAGCAGCAGATCAGAAGAAAGTCTCACCTGGAGGGAGGAGGTGCTACGGTATTTGTATGTTGACTTGTTTGGTTGGGTTTTTTTTGTTGCTTTTAATTGGGGGAGGGAGAATATTAGGGATTTTAAAAAAGGCCCCAGTGGGAGACACTTTTCCCAAAATGCCAGCTTTGCTAAAGAAAGTCCTCCCATGAACAGCCCTGGCTTCGGTATTCACCTTAAGGACTGCTGCATTTCATTCTGAAAGATGACCCCTCTGGAGGCTTAGTAAGCTGAGTTTTGTGTTTCTAAATAGTCTAACGTTAGAAAAGGGATATACATTGTATTTAAAACTTTTTTGTACCTACTGATTTGGGAGTCATTGATCATCACAAATTCCATGAAAGCCAGAATAATTCTTTTTCTATATGACCATGAGACACAAAATGAAACTAAGGACTTTTTTAGACATGAAATTCATCCTCCTACCTGACAATGTACCTGCTCCCTACCAAATAAGCTTTTTTTACTAAACGTAGAAGTTCCTTTAATTTGAAAGCACACAACCAAGGAAAGTCCTTGCTGATCAATACTTCCAGGTTGTCTCTACTACTGTGGTGAGAAGTCTAGGGGAGGAGTGCTGCAGCAGAAGAAAAAGAATTCTCCGCTGGCGCACAAATAGGAACTCGCTGAATTTTAAAATAAAACAGACACAGAGAATTAATTGATTCCATTGCCAAAATGTTGTGTGATCTAAGCTGAAGACTGTGGCTTAGTTATGAAGCCTGTAGCCACAAAAACATACTGAATCACCTTCAAATTCTCCTGGTAAGAAACACAACTAATTTGTTATGAATGAGAAAGGAAGCCATGCAGCAAAATATCTCCTATTCAAAAGCAGGAGATTTTCTGTGGAGAGTTTTAAGCCATATCCCACTGAATTGGAACACAGAAACATGCTACCATGAAACAGAGAGACCAAATTCAGACTGCTGAAATGCTTGAAAAAATCAGTTATCTGTTCAATGCCTCAGGTGTCAGACACTCCCTCATCATTCCTCACCCCCTCTTCTTCCTTCTCGTTTTCCTCTTTCAGAAGTAAACGTGAGAGAAAAAAGGAAAAGGAGATGCTATACATACCTCATTGTGCTAATAAAAAGAAAGCAAATAAAGCAAATAAGAAAGGATGAAATTGTTTATTAAATATGTGGTTTACCTTGTGCTCAGAGTAAATAGCTAGCTGTATGAAAGTTCAGAAGCAATATATGTTATCTGATATTAATAAATGCTTTCTTATGAATTGATAAAGATAGGAATGTACTTTACTTCTTTACAAAAAAACATAACTGGCACATGACTAACTTGCAATTAAATGTAAAGTATTTAAAAGTGTGTATTTAGAATTTTCCAAAATACTTTCATTCTCTATTCATACTGGTAGCAGTCAAGACATCCAGGCACAGGTACACAACATCTCTGTTTAGGCATTTAATTATTAAGTTGCATGACTTCTGGAAGCAGCCACAACACAAAGGCAGATTTAAAACTTGAGTGTTACTGAGTGTTTGGGAACAGAAGCTTTTAGTTATAGTCTAACCTGTTGCTCTTTGACGAACAATATTTCTTGCTTTCTCAACTCCTGGGGCTCCAGAGGTCGTAGCACTTCTGAATCTCATTGGCTCCACAATTTCAGGATGACTTTTCCAGCTTAATGAAAAAGATCTTCCCACTACAGCTGTCTTTTGAGGCTCTAAAATGCCACCTTAGAGATAAGGAAAACAAAATTCTCCAGCACTGTATGTTTGGCACATATTTTTCCTAAAGTATGAATGGACTTATAAGCACTCAGACATGAAAAATATTAACCTTTTAAACAACATAGATGAATTTTTACTATTATCAAAAAACAACCACTACTTTAACTATGTGCATCAATTCCAAGGCATCACATAAATGTAGCTAAAATACTGTATTTAATAAATTTTAATTAAAATACACAGAAAACAATGTTTACGTTGATGACTATACCAGACTACAGCATAGGAAACCACGTTTCATTTCTGCTACACAGAAAAGACTGATTTTAAATGCATGCTAAAAACTGCTAAATACTATCTTCTATTGACCCCAATTACCTTTCCTCCTACAATGAAGGATAAGCATAAATCTAAAGCACTTCACATTTGATTAAACAGGTTCTTACACTAAATTAAGTAGTATTTAATGTTAGATTAAATTAAATTAATTTTAAAGTTTAAACTTAAATATTTAACTTGATACAAAAAGTACTGAAGCACAGAGACTAACCTTTTCCTCTCTGCTTTTTTTCTTTTTGTTCACTGAGCTTATCCAACGGTAAGTTTGTCATTTCCACCCCATACACGGTTCTCGCTAGCACCGCTGTTAGAGAGTCCATGATATTAGCCCACTCATTTATGAGCTCCTCCCAGTCCGTCAGGGCAGACAGAACACTAAGCAGCTCATCCCAAAGCTCCCGAGAAATGTAAACACTCAGGTTTGCTCTGATCCAAGCCACAATGAGGGTCTGAGAGAAAAGAAACAAGTGACATCTCATGCATTTCTGTCAAGATGAATTCAGCACACCAACATCAACCCACATTTTGACAAAGTCAACACTGACCTGCATATTAGCATTGACTATTCATGATGCACAGATATTATGCATAGATATTTTTCATCAAAAAAACATTCCCAGAAATTGATGGGTAAATAATTGTGAAATCTAGATATCTAGATATGGAAATCTAAAAATTCCGAAACATATGTTTCAGGTGGTCTATATGTTCTCTGGTAAACTGAAATAATGCATTGTGTATAATAATAATAGAATGAAGAACTGTCTCTTATGAACTCCTTATAGCAACTTTCCAGTATCTGAAGGGCGCCTACAAGAAAGCTGGAGAGGGACCTTTTACAAGGGCATGTAGCGACAGGACAAGGGGTAATGGCTTCAAACTGGAAGAAGGTAGATTTAGAATAGGTATTAGGTAGGAATTTTTCACTCTGAGTGTGGTGAGACACTGGAACAGGTTGCCCAGAGAAGTTGTGGATGCCCCATCCTTGGAGGTGTTCAAGGCCAGGCTGGATGGGGCTTTGAGCAACCTGTTCTACTGGGAGGTGTCCCTGCCCATGGCAGGGGGGGTTGGAACTAGATAATCTTCAAGGTCCCTTCCAACCCAAACCATTCTATGATTATACCTACAGAATAACTGTACTGATTGAGCTACAGCCGAGACACTCAGACCTAGATACTGTAGCTGAGCATGCAAAGTATGATACGATGTAGAAATGTTGTCATCTCATTCAGTGTGATTCAGTTTTGACTTGCCCACTGCACTTCTAGGAAAACAGTAACATCAAGTTACACTTTAGAGATACTCATTGAAGATATCCCACAAAGAGACTGTGACTCCCTGTTCTACCACGGTTTGTAACAGAGCCCTGAAGAACAGATCAGATCAACTGCTTGTTGCACCTGGAATCTGTCTCCCTCTGTTAGGAACAGTTTACAAAATAATTACTTGTATTACTGCAAAGGAAAAATTTTTCATGTTTTACAAGTGCGTTTCATAGTACTGTGTAATAGTACTTAACTAAAACTTCGGGTAGTCATCATGAAAAATCAACATAAAAACCAACCAAACAAAAGAGAACCCCAAACACTCACTCGGAAAAGTAATCCCGACATGCTTTGAGCGAACATATCCTTTATTTGGTTTTCTTTTGGCTTCTGCATCACAGCTTCTGTTATTCTAAGGAGTATCTGTAACATCTGTTCCCTGGTTCCAAAACAAAATTGTACTTTTTGTTCACATGTTCTATTAATTGTTCTTGTTAATTTTCATGTACCAAAAAACCCTCTTAATTCTCCAGTAATCCTTACATATTGAGAATGTGATCACACCTCCGACTTCACAGATCATTTGCAAAATAACATTAGTTGGTTGTGGACTGCAAAAACTAATTTTTCAGAAGATGAAGTCAGGAATGGAAACACCAGACAGAACCTTGAAGCCAAATAGTACAATGATGGAGATTCAGCAGAACCTGCAATCTCACAAATCAATCTGGAGGCAAGTGTGACTTATGTAATAAGGTCTACCCGTGAGAAAGCCAGTCTTCTCCCTAC
Organism: Anarhynchus alexandrinus; assembly: GCA_008711295.1. Classification (NCBI taxonomy): domain Eukaryota; kingdom Metazoa; phylum Chordata; class Aves; order Charadriiformes; family Charadriidae; genus Anarhynchus; species Anarhynchus alexandrinus. The sequence continues at coordinate 643,062 of VUYV01000310.1, forward strand.
CCAGTAATTGTCCCATAAAGTTTAAACATTTATATTTTTCTTTTAAATGATGCAGAATATATTAAGCTTACCATGTCTTTTTATTCATTGATAGTTCCATTATCATGCGCCTAAAGATACTCAGAACTGCTTTGCAAGCATCAACTTGCTCCTTCAGGAGCACTGGGACTTCAATGCATGGTTCCAGTAAGAAAACATTCGCAGAGTTTGTCAAGAATACCTTCAAGACAGGTACTTACAGTCAGTTTACATAGCATCAGAAATAAAAAAAAAAAAATCAAGACTTAAAATAAAGTACTTCTCCTCCAGTCAAACCTTTCACTTTCCTTAGAGCAAGTTTCATGTTTTACCTATTACTTTATTTTTCTACATCATTCCAACGAAAAGTCAAGTGGCATTGCAGACCCAACAAAGGCATACATTGAACAGTATGGGTTTTGTAGGCATCTCTTCTACTCGATCAGACAAGAGTACCAATCCTTCAGCTACTCATTTCCTGATGCTTGAGCATACTTCCTAATGTTTGAGCAACCAACAACATTTCCAATAAGTTAGGTTCAACGAGAGCAAATGTACAGTTCTGATTAATTCCTAGTACCCACAGTAGAAAAAAAAAAAACAAGGAATTTTCTGTGTTAAATAGGTATTAGGCTCTAATACATGGTCACATGGTTTAATATTAATTTTTTATAAGTTATAAATGAAGTCCAAATCATATCTTACAAAAACCATCAACTGCTGGTAGTTTTCCTTAATCTCAGAGACTATATTATAATTTGTCGTGTAAATCACGTGATTACATAAGTTACAGCCTTGTAATCTTTCTATACATCACACCTGTAAGGCAGCTTGAGCACCAGCTTTAACATTTTTGTCCTCATCTTCTAATATACATCCTCTGTTAACAGCACTGGTAAAGGAGTACGTTCTTCCCCAACTGGATGAGCGCTTATGTCCTGAATGGTCAGAGGAAAGCTTTCAAAAACATGATCCAATTAGTAACAAAGCAGAAAGGAATATGTCCATATTTATTCAAAATCATTTAAAAGCCAAAAACTAGAAACTGTTATGTCCTACATTCATTTCAGCAAGGAATTAATGTCTGTTATTTCTTAACAGACAGTATATGGTATTTAAAGGTTCATAAAATTTTTTAAGAGCTATGTTATTTAAAATATTTTATATCACACTTTGTAGTCACTGATTGTAGTAATATTTGAATTTAAGCCTGGCAAAACTATACATCCCTACAAAAAGAATCTGTCAAACCTTATAATACTGTTTTTACAATCCGAACCTCCTTCTTAAAAGGAGTTCTCAAAACTCTTTAAATAGCTTCACAGTGTCAATAGTGTGAAAGTCAACTTTTATTGATGGTTCAATATAGGACATTAAAAAGATGATGCACCGATTTTGTATCTACACTTTTAATTTCCTAGATTAAGGTGTCTGAATCCAAATATTTCATCCAGTATATACAAATTAGTAGATATTTTCAAATTCTTAAGTAACTGCCACCAAAAGGAAATAGTCCTACATGCACCAGGCCAACAGACATTGTAAATTTTAACACTGCAGAACGTATTAGTATTTCTTTCATTAAGTTGTTGCTGTCATATTTGTATAGACAGGGAATAATCAACAAATTACATTTTTCAAAATAGCTGCAATCTTTCCCTGCACTCAGTAAGGGACACTTACTCAATATTTACTCAGTTTAAACTCAATATTTATTTAAATTCTGGACCTTAAATAAAAGCATTTTTTTAATCTTGATTTTCCTCACATTTTTTAAATTGTTAGTCATTTACAAAGTGAGTTTAACACTTAAATCATATCTCGTAGGCGAAGAGAATAAAACAAGTAACACTGATACCATACATGTTTACCATCCGTTTGCACTGACGAATCCTCTAAGTTGACAACAGCATCCTGACTGTCTTCCTTTTTGTCTGGCTCCTCCATGAACACAGGTTTCTCTTGCAATATCCACTTTCGATATACCTTAACCACTTTTCGTGTTGCAGATACATCAGAAGGTGGCAATAAAAAAGCCTAAATTGGAAAGTTAACAAATTTTACTGTATATAGGACATAGATCTGCATGCATAGATAAACATACCCATACACCACCACCCATAGATAATACAGCTCAAAAAAGAAAGGATACATAATTTTTACTTTTATGGCTGTACTAGGAGTTATAATTAATTAACAGCCTATGTATATACATACATCATTCACAATTCCATAACTATTAATTCCAAATTACTTCCATGTTGTATTTGTTTGCACAAAAACAAAGAGCTTGGTTTTGCTCCTTGCAAGCTCTCTAACTTCATGTGGATTCATCTCACAAGCCATTACTAGCCATAGAGGTCTGGCAGGCTAAACTTAGGTACTATGCTACACTTTCTGGAGAAGATGACTTCATAAGGTATCAGCATTATACGATGTGAAATGCCATTTCAGCAAGTGTAGGTAGAGACAAGACAGTAAGCTGTGATGAGGATAACAGTGGATGGCACTCGAGCCTTTCTCGCTACAGTTTTGGAAATCAACACAATGAATTTATTTGCAACGTGCTACCCAATGTCCATATTTTGGAATCATCCTGTAAGAATGTCCTCTCTGAAAGCTTACAAAGGCTAGACCAGCTGCTTCCCCACATTTCTGGAAGTCTTAGGAGACCAAAAAAAAAAAAAAATATATATATAGTCACAGAACACCTTTCCACTGCAGTGAACAGGCACAGAAATCAATGTCTGAAAATGTCATCTGGTACAAAAAAAAGCGTATTTTGCCAACAAAAAAAAAGTCAATATACATTACACTATAAAACCACTGAAAGAGATGAAAACACATTTACCATACTAAACATAGGTCCTTCCAACTATGAAGAGATAACCCACTCTCCATGATTAACAGGGTCAAAAACTATAGCATTTTCTATACCTAGGTTAGCTGCAAAAGCATTGCAAAAGTGTATTGTTCAGGTTGGGGGAAATCTTTGCATCACACAGTACACTTCCTTGTCTCTCTAGCCAGCATGAAGTGAAACATCCAACAGTTGATTTCAAGAGAAACTGAAGGGTTAGCAAAAGCAAGTTTAAATATGCCATACAGCAAGTATGTGAAATTACTGAAAATGTCTTCACAGACACTGTCAACTTATGAAGGATGCAGAAACTGAAAAAGCCAGAAGCTAACTGCTAGAATATTACAGAAACAACAGCTTATCAGCAGGATGAATGGCCACTACACAGAATGCTTTCAGAAAGGCTAAGCACTAGGGTAGAAAGAAAGAAAAGAAAAAAGAGTAGAGGAATTCACAGTGACTAGTGAGATTCCTTTAAGGGAGAGATAAGCACAAAACGGATCCAAATACCATTATCTGTTCCAATTACCGAACACTGATCATATTGAATAAAGAGAAAAGTACTGCATCACATTAGCCTTTGTTCCCTGGAAGCTGGTCTAACCTTACATACTTGTAACACACCAGGAGAGGGCAGCATGCGCCAGCGGTTCTTAACATACACAAAAGTCATCCTTCCTGTCAAAATGCCATCCATCCCACTGAAAAGCACAAGTACAAGGAGTTCCTAAACATGCCACACAAGACACTTCATAGTAAAGCATGTGTGCTCACTCAGCTGCTGGAGAGTATCTTCTGGACATTTACGTGACCTGGAACTGCTGCTTCAACCAATTTCTACTTTGGTACTGGACACAAAAAAAAAACCCACAAGCCAAAAGATTGGGAACCTCCAGTAAGTCCACATGTATTTTTATCTCAAACAATTGAAAAGAAGTCAAATTAATGAAAAATACTAGTAGAAGCAATCAGTATTTAAACAGACATTAAACACTGATGCTGATCACAGGAACAAGAATCTTTCTAATTCAAATAATAAATTTGCAAGCTAATAGCTCTTTACACACCTTTAAATTACATCATAATACCAAGAACAAATAAGGTGGCCCATTCAAATAAGACACGTTGCCGTCTGGCATCAGCAACAAGCTTCAGTTCCTACAAAAATTTCATCATTTCATCATTAAAACTAGACCTAGGAAGGGCTCCAAACTAAAAGGGTGATGGTGTTATTAACATCAAGTTTGATCAGTTACCTAACCAACAGCCTTTGCAGTGTTCTTTCTCATAACCATGACATTTCCTTTAAAAAAAATAAATACAATAGCAACAAAACATACACACTTACTTGTCGAAACACCTCATTAACAAAGTTAACATATCCTCGAGTGGATAAGAGGATTCTCTGCACCATCTCATAGACAGTTCGATGCTGCTCTTCAATGCTGCAGAGGCTGGAATTGCTGAGCCTTCTGTCGGACAAGGTGCTGCTGTTAGAATGGCTTCTCTCCTGCTCACTTGCATAAGACATACTGGTTTCCAGCTCTGCGTTTTTATCTTGGTTTACAACACCAACAGTCTACACAGAAGAAAACACACACGTAATTAAATAACTGAAATAGCATACACCAAAAATCTGGAACACTTACATAGAACTCAAAATACTAGTGTTCTTTTTTACACAACACACTGGGATCCCAGCAGTCAGGAATTATAATTTTCTGTCCACTACTTGATCCAAGAAGGAATTTGGTCTTATATGCTACATGATGTACACCTTCATATGCCCCGCCACCTCCTCCCCCAAACCCAGAACAGCTGACTGACCTGACCGCTCCGTAAGACAAAGAAAAAAAAAGGAGGGATGCAGTGGTGGGAGTGGAGGAGGGCACAGATACAGTGGACAGGTATCCCCAAGTCCCTTTGTTTTTGGGGAAAGAACGATCATACCACTATACATGGCTGATACTCTTACACATTATTATTCCTGGCAACTCTTTGTCAGGTTTTGTTCTGGCATTGCATGTATTTTGCAACATCTCGAACCATGTCCTGCTAAAATGATCCAGCCAGGAGAAGACAGAGAACTAAAAAACTGCTTTTGACTTACCAGAAAAAGAACCCCATTTTAAAGTAACTCAAAGCACCGTCCAAATGCAGCTCTGCTTCATGTTTACATTAATAAGGCTGCCCTCTGTTTGACCAAGTGAGCAGTAACACAGCAGCAATAACATCTCTACTGCTTTTCACAATTAACTTTTTTGGTTAGATTCTGCCACACCAGCGAGACACAGGCTACAGTCAGTGAACTCCAAAACCACTAGAGAAGTCAAAATGTGCCAAAAGCTGGCACACAGCTTCAGCTAAGTGATAACTTTTGGCCAGTTTCCATTTGGAGGGCAGCAATACTGTTACTCAACCTAAGTATTTATCCGGTGTCAGCTGCCTATAAAATTCAGTGAAAAGTAAAAAAATTCTTTTTCCAGGCTATGTCTGTTGGAATGGCAAAGCAGTTTATACAAAAGGTGGAATTTCCAGTAAGAAAGAAAAGATGAATAAAAAAAAGCACTTTCAGTACATAAACTACACTTAACTAGTTTAGGGCTTCAAAATTCTACAGTGAAGAACTCCAAAAACAAATGACATGTAAATATACATTTCTACCATAATCGTTAATGTATGCTTTTCCACTGAATCCAGATCTGACAATGACCTACAATTCAAGAGAAGAATACAAGTTGACACTTATCCTAAATTTTTAACAGGAAGCTGGAGAGTCTCTTAAATGAAAAAGCATCTATTGCTATAAAATTCATTGTGAAGTGCCTAGTCCAAGAGAAGTCTCAACCAGCAATATGAAAGTGAAATATTTTTCTAATATCTCATTGTAAACAGCTGCTATAATCAAAAGGAAAACAAAGCAGCCTTTGATGTTGCTGGGAAATGGTCCATGGCACAAAGAAGTTTGACAGTTTACAGATTAAATTCCTAAAGTCTAAACATAATACTGATGAAGCTGGTAAGGCATGCAGCTATGAGAAAAAAAAATTCTAGTAAATTGCTAAAGGGCTTCCCTTGGAGATTCCCTCCTTCATCAAAGGAAAAAAAAATCATGTACATCATTTATTCGCTTAGGGGTAGCCTTTTTTTTCTTGCTTCAGTAGCCAGTGCATTGTGATCATTTGCAAAGTTAGCATGTACATAAGAAAAAAATAAGCTAAACTTTAAAGCACACCTGAATAATTTTAGGAAGCATTTCTCCTCCATTTTTTGTATTCTGAACAGCAGTTAAATATTTCTTTTCAAGAAAGAAGGTAACAAGCCACTTAATAAAAACAACTCGAGCTGCCATATATGGGATTTTTGTGCTATAGACATTTTCATTGTTTCGTGTTGCAGTGATGTATACTGGTCTTGGCCTTATATCAGGAATATCTGGTGAGATAAAAAGAGAAGATATAAAGAAAACCTAATCTTAAAAACCGTAATTGCTTCCAGATTCTAGTTAAATGTATAGAACATGTCACCAACATTTTCTCCATATGAAATAACAGATGTAACGACTGACTGCTTTTATTATATTAATGCTTATATTCTATCATAATTGTATTACCCCTAAAGAAAAGCAAGAACATAAAAGCACAGATCTTTCCTCAAGGTTATAATTTGTATCACGCAAAACAAAGGAAAGCAAAAGAAGGGCTGCAAAAAGTAGGGCAAAATTTGAAACAGAACAACTACTCCTACTACAATGTAAAATAATTTTGTAAGTTTCACACTGTTTTATTAATAAAGTATAGTGAGAAAGAGAAGATGGCTCTGGAACACACCATAGTGCAAAGATTAAGAAGAAAAAGGATACTTAGCACATTGGAAAGAAGTAAACTCAGGTGCAAAGAGCACTGCACAAGCTGAAATAAAAGAAAAACACATGGGAAGAAGTGGAAGATTGCCAAAGGGAGACAGATTGAGTCATAACTCATTCAGATGCTTAGATTTATGGAAAAATCACTTGTACGCAGCTGAAAAACATGGAAGGCCTGGGCTCTAGCTGTGAACAACACAGCTGAAGTGGCACTGAGGTGATTTTAAACACTAAATATTAAACTGCAAAGGACAGGAGTTAAAAGTCAGAGGAGGGAGGGGAAGGATGATGAAGTAGAGGCTGCAGTACACCAAGTGAGTATTAATACCACACTCCTACACACTGCATTACATAATTCAGTAGAAAATCAGGAAAAATGTGAGCATTTCTGAAATAACATGCTTTTAATCCTACAACTGTAGACGTACATCTCTATTTCCTTTCCTTGTCCCTTCATGCTCATTTTCTGCTCAAGGAAACAAGAAGTAAGAGTAACTAAGTTAGCTGCTCCCTCACGCTTGGGCAGCTTGCTAGTTCTTTAAAAAAAAAAGAGAGAGCATGTTCAGTCTTCATTCTTCGTCAGAGAGCATGTTCTGTCTTCATTACATATCACAGTTAGGGTCCTTGCTCACTCAATATAAATGCTAGGCCAGTGGAAATGTCCTTAGGAAAGGAGAATCAGGTCAGCCCTTATGCAGTGATGAGCAGCAGCAGCTTCCTGGACTATCTCAGAAAATCAAAAGTTGCGCTAGAAAAAAATCAAAACATGAGACAAGGGAGGAAAAAATCCTCATTCAGCAGAACTGTAGTGATACGCCAGCAGGTAACAGGGACGCTACTGAGAACAGTCACCATTATTTCTTTTTCTGCATAAAACCCAAAATTCACTACTTACCAAGAACAGGTTTGTAGAGGTTGGTTAGCTTTGTAAAAGATGGAAACAAGTGAGGAAGATAGTATTTTCTAAACAAGGTAAAGAGAAACTTAAAACCAGTGTCTTGGTTCTCCTTATTCTTCCACTCTAGGCTTGCAGCCTTTGTCATAGAGTTAAAGAGAAACAAACAAAAAGTTTTAAGTTAATGTGTTACACTGACAATCATTCCACATTGAATACAAAAGAAACAATTACACTTTAACAAGAGACAAAAAATTAGCACTGCCCCAAAAAACTTTACAAACTGCAGTAAGAATATAAGATATTACCAAGAGGGCTTTAGCACATCAAAGAAAGCATGCTCATAGAAGCAAGCATATTTGTGTTGTTCTAATAGAGTGAATCACAGAAAACGTCATATTAATGTTTTTAACAAATTTGCTTTTTACCTGTAAATTTAGACAAAGTTACTGTGGGCTACACTTTTATCACAAATATACTTTTCATCAGAAACATACTCAATGCCCATGGTTAATACAGTTTCATACACATATGCAATAGTCCTTTGCACAATTTGACTCAAGGCACAAGTAATTTCCATTGACAAGGAACAGGCTGACATCTAAGTTTGTTTTTAAAGGTACTCTTCCATTCTTGCACAGATCAACACCAAAGAGTCATACACGTACTTCCAAGTTGCTCTTTACCAACAGTTTTGAACTACAGTTCCTTGGAAGACTGCAAAACTTTGTCAAAGAGTTGCTCTTTTCATATTAAAACACCTTTAATTTGGAGTAAGTTGCACATAACCAATATGGGTGCGTTTTCCAATACCATTTCAAATAAGGTAAAAGTAGACATGTCTACAGTGAAGCACTTTTTCCACTGATGACTTAAACCTACCTGGGTTTTAGTCTCTTACATTACTTCTCTTTTTGTGACACTCAAGTGAGCACTGAAAGTGTTTATCTTTTGACATATACTTTAAATTTAGACTCGCCTCTTTTTTCTTTTTTTAAAAATCAATCCTATAGTATGTTGCTTTTTTCAGTAAAAGCTCTTAGAAAAGCCTATCCAACTGTATATAGCAGACAATTTCACTGAATCTATGGCCAAGATAATAATTTATTAAGTTAAAGAAAAATTGACTTGTTTACATCAGTCATGTGAGATTTATTCATGTATTTTCTTTTAAGCTCATTTTCTTGTTTTAATCTGTACTAGATCTTTTTCCAGATCTCTAAAAATTGTGGAACTTGCAATGTCCTACTTTTGCAAAATATACATGTAGAGCTTGGAAACAAGACTACTGTGCTTCTGTATCATTTTATTTGTTATGTAAATAAACTGATGCATATTAAATTCTACCCCATTGCAGACATAAATTTTCTTAAAGATGTAGATTTGCTTTACATTCTGGCTCTGAGCAATCATTCTGCACTTGCATCAGATTATTTTAATTTCATCTCTTGTCTGCAGCAAGAAGGTTACTGCCCAACTGCGCTCCCCTTTACGGAGGAACACCAATAAATGTATGTTGATGAGCCTCAATGCAATTGGATTTATAGTGTAGTCAGTTTTTTTAGATCCCAAAGACATAATAAGAGTATAAAAAGAACAGTGAAAGAAAAAAAATTTTAACTGAAGTGTTGTGAGACTCTGATATGTGAAACAAAGAGTGCCATGTAGGAAGTTGATAATTTCATAGAGCCACTTTTCAAAATAAAGCATTTATTCAAGATGACAAAACCTCTTCCAAATATCATTTTGGTCATGCCTTTTGATATCAAAAAAAATGTATCTCAAAGTATTTAATTATCTTTTATCTTTTTTAAAAATATTAAGTTCTTTAGTGTTCATTGTCTATATAGTTTCCACTTTATTTAAAATGTTGCTTAATTTGTACTTTTAAAACATATACCTTATCTTAATTTCTTTCCTGTACAGATTAATCTGATCTATTTCTAATTAAAATTTTTGATGTACATGTTACTTGCAGCCTTTTTAAAAAGTATCTCAAAAGCCATTTCTCCTTTTTTATCTCTTTCTCCAGTGGTCCTTTACATGTCTTCTCAGCTATGTATGTGTCCAAAGGGAACAAATTGCATCTTTCCTCCATATCAATTTTCTAAACACGACCACAAGCTCATAAACTAGTCGGTTATCCTGCAAATTTGGATAACATTCATTAATTCTTATCACAAGTTTGAAAAACTTATTTTCACCAAAAATAGCACAAAGAAGTACCTTTGGGATGATTTTCCTTTTAAAAAATAAGAATAAGAAAGTGCAGAAGACAGCTTCTTCCTGGGGAGGGGAAAAACCAACTCCATATAGATAGAGCATAGACTTAATTTTCTACCACAAGTACATTCCTCCAAATATGAATAGTTAAAAACTTATATCCTCCGCACCTGAATTACCATATATTTTAACAGTAGCTGAAGAAAATAGCAGGTTTGGTCTTCAGCAATTTTCTCTCCAGAGACAGCTGGCAGAAGTGGGGTTATTTCTTCTGGAAAAATCTTAGCTAAAATAAAAAGAAAATGTTTTAAACATAGAAAACCTGAAAATAGTTAAATAAAATATATTTTCAATAAAAAGACTGATTTGAAAATAATCATTAATATTCCACTAAGTGGCACAACGTCTAAGTCCAGTAACTGTTTGGGCTTCCCGTATTTCCCCAAGTCCTACTGCAAACAATCAAGGATGGCACCAACCTCTGATTTACTGCAGTTTGGAAGGGTTAACACAAGCAAACACGGTAGATTAACCAATACGCTGTAAATCTGCACACCTACTAATTTTGCAGTAACATGTTAATATAGCTGCATCTCAATTAAAAAAAAAACACCAAAAAACAACAAAGAAACAACAAAACCCAACAGTTCTGAACTCAGAATGACAAGATCTGAAGGCTATACAGCTGCAACAAATACAGTAGCTTGACAAATTCAGTACATCTCTGTATTATAAAGACAAATGTTATCATCCATGTGACATCTTCCCCACAAGAAACTCACAGCTCCACAACGACCTCAGTGGAAGGGGGAGCCAATACACCCGTCATGGAAATTCTGTTCACTTACCGTCTGGCGAATTAGTAGGACTAATGAGGTTATCTAGTGTACAGGGACCTCGCGACGACATAATGGGTGGAAAGCCAGGCACAAGGCATGCAAATATTAATATCTGCTCTTCCGCACAGTTAGTCTGAAGCGCTTGAAGCCAGAGAAGAAACAGTCGGATTCCTTCACATCTTATCTACAAGGGGATGATTTTGTAGAAAAATATATTAAAACAAATTTGCATGTACAGTAACACAGTTAAATAGTTAAGAAAATGTAGGACAAGTCCTTTCATCCCAGCTATGTGCTTGTCAGTCTTTCCACCATACCAAGAGTAATCACATTATTAATTTAATCATGAGCAGAGAAGGTTGGGAGGCAAGCTGTACCCAAGGCGGTGGCACTCCAAGGAGACAGCATTACCACTCCAACTTCAATCAGAGGCCAAAAAGTTCTAGTTTCAGTCCCCCAGTTCCTGAGGTAAAAAGCATCTTGGCTAGTCTCAAGACTCAATCTTAAAAGGGGCTCTGAAGTACAACAGCAAGGGTAACACACAACCAGGCAGCTGCCAATAATTCGTGCCCTACTAAGTCTGAAATCTTGGCCCCACAAACGTCAAAGCAAGCTATTGTCCTCAACATCACTGGGATCAGAAGATCCTCGTGAAAACTGAGATGCAACAAAACCACCCAAGGCAGTGTATTCAGCAAGTTTACTAAGTTTATTTATTGGGGATTTTTATTAACAAGATACAATTTTAATTTTAGCAATGCATTTAGAAAAGAAAAATGGATTTAAAACTCTTTGGCAAACAAGAAATCAGTATGTTTAATACAGTATACGTAGTGCTAAAGAGATCTGAAAAAATAAAGTATTACGCAAAATATATTGATACGTTTTCCAGATAACTTTACAAAGGTCACTAGAATACCAAAACAGCTAAAGATGACAAATATTAAAATAATCTAGGATTACAATAAGAAAATTTATGATTAAAAGGTGAATAAGTAAAATTACAAAGCCTAAAAATATCTGAAAAACACTGATACTGGAAAACTGTGAAGCAAGATGCTTCATAACAACTAAAGTGAAAAGAAATATAAATACATCATCAAATAGAAATACCTTGAGAGAATTCCCAGTGTGCAAAAGTTTCTTCAGAATTGATCCTAGATTAGAAAAATTAAATAGGGACATATCAGATATTAAGATGGTTACTTTCCATCAGAACGTTTTTTACAAAATACTACAGAAAAGGCTAGTTTAATGCCATTTACTACGTGGATACTGCACTGATGTTTAAGAAAAAGAAAACTATGGAGTGAAAAAAACCAAAGTGAATCTAATTACAATCACCATCAGTATTATAAGATTAAATATAATGTATCTTTACAGTGAGGTACTTTGGTTTTAGTCAGATGACAATTTCTCAAATTATTTTCATTAAAAATAAGATATCTAGAGGAAATTTTGACTTACTAGATTTGGAGAAATCAAGAAGTTCAACTTGTAGGATTAATGCATTCAAATACACTAATATTGACAATAATGATAAGAAAAAGATGCTAGCAATCTATGTCTATAAAACACAATATTAAAATTGCAAAATATTTTAATTCTGGTTTTAGAAATAGCAGGCTAACTGCCCTCGACTTCAAATGTCTGACCTAAAAATCAGAGAGAGATTATACATCAAATGCTGAAGTTAAAAAATGTTTTTAATCCAATTCTGAGAAAAATAACGTGATGTAGCGCTCAGCTGTTACTTCTCCTGGATTTGTGAATTATGTACATTCCTTAAATGTGATCCTTCCCTCAAGATCTCACTGTTTCACAGTATTAAATGGAAATTATTAATGTACATAGCAAATACATATTAATGCACGTGAACATTAAGCAAAAAGCAAATCACAAGGTACAGCTGTAAATAATTGCACCGCCAAATTTTTAGCTCATTTATTGGACGCGGCTAAAAAATTATCCACATATGACTATTCAAGAGAAGCATAAATATAAAGAATATATTAGCTATAAAACAACTGACAAACCAATTTGTTCTAGAATAATTCAGATGAAATGGTAGTAAAGTGGTCAAGCAGATGTCTGCTTTTATTTTTGTCAGTGCTAACTGGAAATGTGACAACAGCCCTTTCCTTGACCTTTAACTTCCACTCATTATTTCTTCTGCAACAGCAAATTCACTGTTCTGATGAAAAACATAGCAGCTGATGAAATATTGCTGGAAACCAAGACAAACAACAACCACCAAATACTACTTAAAAGAAATATAACCCTCCCAAAGCAGCATAAAATTTACTTGAACAAACAGCAAAACAAAGCATTGTGACCGCTTTGGTAGCATTCCGAAGCAGAATTTTCAAAGTAGTGATGAATCAAAGATGTTTAATTCAGAGGAAATTATCAAGTTAAACTACTTCATTGGATTTCAAGGTGTTTTGACTATCAAAATAAATGTATTTAACCTTTCAATATTTCTGTACCCATTTGACTCTAGCTTTATTCAATCTGGTCAAGTGAGGAGTGGAATAAACTGGGAAACTAAGGAAAAAAAAAAGCAGAGCTTTATTAACTCCAAGACTTCTCTCTGCCAGACTCCTCCTATTCCTTCCCTTGCTCCCAAAGCCAGAATATATATAGTAAATACCACAGGAGTACAGGGAAAGAACGGATAGTCTCTCTGTATGACTGAGTGAATGCCATTCATAGGTATCTTGTGTCTGTTACGGTCAATGTCATATTCTAAGGGGATGCTTGGCAAATCCTCCATCATATGACAATCAGTGAAAGACAGCTGGGGCCAAACTTGCAGAAATACCACGTCTTCATAATTCCACTTATAAAGGCCAGTAAAACTGTGGACCACTAATTAAAAGAAAAATTGTTCAAAAAGAGCTACTAAAAAGTTTATATTTTTGTCCTTAATCTCTTTCCTTCACTATCCCAGCTCTAAACCAGAAATTCCTCATTTAATTCCCACAAAGAGTGTGACAACTGAGTGTCTCACAAATATTAATGAACTAAACTGCACAGAGAATACAGGAATATCAGAGAAGAAATTAAGTTCCTGTGCACTGCAGCAGTCCCACGGCTGGCATTCAGTTTAGCACAGCCTGTGCTAAACTACCAAACAGCCACCTATTCACAGCGTAAGTTTTACAGAATGAATTTCCAGGAAGCGACAAGGGTCGAGTTCAACACAGTACCTATCGGTAGGCAAAAAGCAATATTTAGTACCACAAATTTGTATGGGCATCTCATATATGATCACTTGCAAAAGACTATCATAATACAAATTTGCAAGAGCCACATACAGATTCCACAACCCTCCTCAATCTTAATTTTTGGTGTTAGTCTGTGAATACAAAGGGAGACCTAATTAGAAAAAGGTGTGTTGGTTTATAACCCCGATCATCTTGATAGCTTCTAGAACTTTGAAGAGAAGACAGGGAAGAAGACCCAGGTAAATCCAAGAATATAATAATTTAAAGAGCATTTATGCAAAATAAAAATGAAGCAGGCAACCAAAACCACAAAAATCAAGGAACACACAGAGCTGATATAGCAAGTAAAAAGATTTTCCATATGCTTCGAGAATTTTCAGCTGCAAGTCTTGTATGTAAGTACGATTTGTGTATGGGCAATACTAAGCGATTCTGTGGTTAACAGGACTCGCAGAACCAGGGAAGTGACTACAGAAAACATTGATTTTATTTGTACTAGAATGTTTTTAAACCATTTCTTCTTACCTATACTGCGAAAATGCCATCGATAAAAAATCCTCTCAGGTAGTAGCTGCAATATTTTCTGCAGGAAACAAAACTAAATAGTCAAATTTTCTGTAATAAACTGGCTCATTCAAAGGATAGAGAGAAACTAATACACAAGACACAAATGAAATGGTAATATATACATAGAGAACACAATCAAAAGCAAATACCTATCATAGTAAGGACTCCTGCTCATCACTTTATGCTCTTGTTATGGAGGAAGACACTTGGAATGGTCCTGAACAAATACCATGACACTGTCATGAACTGCCTTCCCTTACCCAGTGCCTTGCAAAACCCTAGTATTCCAGAACATAAACCGATTTCTAATGAAGAAGTTACAGATTTCTAAGAAGCTCACGTTGGGTTATATTTTTCTGAAGTGTCTGGTAATGACTATCACTGGATTGATACAGTCCAGATTTTGAGCTTCTGTGGCTTAGGTTTGTCTTTTCATCAGCTAATGGGGTCTGATCCCAGCTAAGGCAGAGATGAACAGCGGTGCAGTTATTTTTACTGTGAGATGATTTACCTGTGTTTTCAGCTGGTGAGTGAAACCGAGCTAAATTACACAAAGCTAGACTAATTTAATTCGCAGCACATGCAGTTAATAAAGCACTTATGTGGAATAATATGTAGTGGCTTGCCTCTGTAGTTTTGGACTGATCCTAACAGAGGCAGATCAAACAAAGAAAGAGCTTGTGGTCAAACCCATTCCCCCTTAGTTTTGTTGCACTACAGGGCAGCAACAAAGCAAAGCAATTTAAACATATGCTTAAGTGCTTTCCTGAATGGAGTCTTACAATCTTAGTTGTAAAGAACAGTTGGGCTACCAAACATTGTTCTTTGTCAGTTTAGTGGATAGTAATGCTGTTAAATAATCTGGATAAAACTATTTGGGGGTCTTACTTGGATAAATATGTCTTTTAAAAGTACTTTAACAGGCTCCAAGGCATCTTTTTTTCCTTATTTTCTCTTTTTCAAACTATTGGTAGCATAGACTAGGGCTTGGCAAGTAGGTGTATTAGTAGCACAGGACACCTAACTTACTGCTGCTCAGCCTCTCAAAAAAAGTGAGAGAACAAACAGTTTCACGTAGATTTCACAGAAAAACATGTCTGGATCTTAAAACTCTTCAGCCATTGAAATATGAAATTAAGAAGATATATTTAATGAGAAACTAATTTTCAACATCTACTTTTGGAAATAAAATTACACAATGTTACAAGTGACTAACAGTCAGAGTTCCTTATAATTATCAAACAAAATCACTGGAACAAACTTCTGCACAACAAAGCGCCATTGAGTTTCCAGAAATACTACATGCAGGATGCAAAATGAATGACAAGTCATTTAAGCAACGGTGACCCATTTGTTGGTCTTTTGCACATAAAAGCTCACAAGAGGAAATAAAGCATCACAGCCAAGAAAGCAAGAATTGGCATTTTAGGCAATCCTTCAGAGATGGCCAACACATGAATCATTATTGCTGTTAAAAACAGTATGCTCAAGAGATGGAATAAGACAGACTTTTTTTTTAATTTTTGACAACAAAGTGCTTCAGAAATTATATACAACACTCAGAATAGTGTCTTTTTGAAAATGGAACATTCCTTTCTCCATGGCAGAAGATGAAAGTCATGACAAGTTCATAGACTTAAGGAACTAGACCTCAGGTCACACAGACATACTGGTCTTCTTTCACATCTTTACCATCTCCCCAAATAGTATTTGGCATTTCTAAAAGTTTACCTAGAATAAAAATATAAATTGGGCACATCCCTTCTATGTTCTCATTGTATTTTGTTTCAGTGTTCCTCCCACAGCTCCCTCCCCAGGACACCGTGGCAGCAGGGACTGAAGGAGTGGGCAGCTGGTGGCCAGAGGTCTAGCTCCCTGTCCATGGGCAGGAGGAACACGCTTGGGATGAAGGATCTGACTGGCTAAAAATGAGGCCATGATTCACATTTGGGCTTTACCTGTTAGTTAAGGACCACGTTTCTGCCAACCAGATTGCAGGATCCACAGACAAAGAATTATCATTATCCATCTAAATATTAAAATACTAGCAGCCTACCACTCCTCAAGACTATTTCTGACATTAATCTTTACTTAACTTGGCACAGAGCAGAAAGGAGCTTCGAACCTAAATCATGAATACTTCAAGTCACTGCAAAAGTGGTGGCACCCTGCATGCAGAATTTGGTCTGTATCCAGGTACACGTTAGACCGATCACACACCACATGCCCAAAGCACATAAGGAAAAGCTCCGTTAAACAAAATCTTAAGACAAACAGGCAACAAAAAACTGCCTGGAATAAAGTATCAGAATACACTACAGGGAGGAACCTTCATTACCTCTTCACATTTACTATGGAAAACCAGACAAAACCACATCATTTAAATCATTATAAGAAGTACAGTACATTGTTAGAGCAAAACCAATTTCCTTTTACAAGCCACACTAACAAGATACCTTCAAGCTTGTCTTTGGATGTAAATTCTCTCTCATTTGTTTCAAAACACTAACTTTTGAGAATATATTGTATTAAACTTCAAAAAAATCAAGCACCACTTCTGCATCAGAACCTTTTATTAGAAATTTTTCAGAATCTGGCAATACTCCTAGCGAAAATGCCTATGTTAGTATATTTCAGATGTTACAGTAAAATGCTTTACTGTAAAACAAAAATTTTATTGAGAAAATATATGTCTACTTCACTAAAGGTCTGATGTATACTTAAACACCAGGCATGGCATACTTATGTATTATGAATGAAAATTTGTGAAAGTATTCTGATGACGTACAAATACATTTTCCTTAGTTGCCAAAAGAAACAGTACGTATTTCCCAAGAGCTTCAGCAATGTTCTTAGAGTAACTTTACAGTTCACACATCCCAGCTGATTCAGGATCAAAAATAAGTAATCACCACTTGTTAGTTGTTTCAAAACACAATAGCACATTGAAGGAAGCTGGGTTTTACTACACTCTGTCTGCAAGATGCAAATCACGTTAAACATTATTTGGGAAAAGCCAGAGGCACAATGGCACACAGTAAAGGCAGTATCTTATATGTTACACAATTTCACCTAAACTTGAAAACAAAGTTCACGCCAGAAAGTGAACTATAATAAGGTGTAAGCTGTGTAAGCTGATAAGGTGGCAAAGCTGCATAATAAAGAACCATTTTAAAAAAGAACTTAATAACAACTTTTGCATCCAAGTGGTAGTGAATTTTAGGTTGTGCCCAGAGAAAACCTGGAAAACAAATGCTGCTGCAGAGTACAACCACCACCAGGAAAAGCAAGCTTAAACTCTAAATTGCATGAAGCTGGGAGGGTTGGGGAAGAAAAGAACACGCTTACAGTATTTTTTCTTTAAAAAAAGACAGAATCAAACACCCTTGTCAGGTGACTGAATCAAAACAATTCAAGGGTTGAAATAAATAGTATGAGGACAGAGTTCCTATCTGAGGAAAGCTTCCATGTCTTTTCATATAGCAAAAATTGAGACACTTAAGTCACTTCCCATGCTGTTCTCCTTTTCAGCATCTCAAATCCTAGGGGTGGGGAAATATATATGGATGCACTTTGAAAAAAAAAATGCAAAAGATGTGATTAATCACCTGCATAGTACTACCAAACAATAAACAGAAGTAATTTTCAAAAAGCAAATTAGATTGCTAGCATCACAGCTACCTACTGAAAACATGAAAGCTTTGCAGCAGATGAAATGAATATAAATAATCTAAATTCAGCACCCACATTTGCTCCTGCAATGCAAAAATAAGTTGTCATGGTTAAAAGTCTACACTATTAAATAAAAACTTCCGAAGTTAATTCAAAGTTACAGCTAGAATGCCTTTTAACTTGTAATTTTCCCATGTGTGCATAGAGTCCCCTGACTAAGTTAGTGTTACAGTGTGACATTAAGATTGCATAAGTCATGAACAAGCTCCAGTTGTCCTTTCAACATAGTGTTTCCAAGAACATTTTCTACACCCTCCCAACCCCTGGTGTTCTAAAAACCGCATATTGCTATTCCTATAAAACAAATGATAGCTTCTTCCACTCCAGCCTAGACTTTCAGCAATACCGCTGTGAATCCAAACTGGCTATTGACATCTTGTTTCTAGTTTCACAGTACACTAATAAGAAAAATTTTAAGAAACCCCACAGTGCGAAATAATATTGCTTTTTCAGAAAACACATAGATCTATTTAATGCTTAGTGCTTTACTGCATCTATATGGTAATCCATTATAGCACACTTGAAATAGAAATTAGGTATTACTACTGATCAACACATCAGGGTATCTGTCAGTTCTTTTAACTGATTATCCATAGTTCTTTTTCTTCTGGACTTCCTGCATGACTAGGAATAATGTTAAGTTTAAATCTTAGTTTACACAGGATGCTGCTTTTTGAAAGATATATCTCTCTCTTTTATCAAAGTAAAATAAAAAATACCAAGGTTTGTATTTCAACAGATTCACTCTGACTTAACCAATACTGCAATTTCTTTTAAAAAGCCTTTTATTTTGCTGACTTTGTTGGATCATATCACAATTGGTAGCTTTCTGCCTATTACTGTGTGCTGCGCTACCCTGTTGTAGAACGTCAAGAAAGCTAAGGCTGTTATCAAATCTTACACTGAAGATCCCTACAGCCTGAATATTTTCCAGCTTAACTTACACGAAAGTGAGACGATAAGCACTGTTGTTCTGCCTTCCAGAGCCACAAGAAGCTGTTCTGTAACATGCCATGCAGAGTCTCTTATTAAACATCAACAAAAACAAATGTGTTCTTGCTGATTTAACATGCTCTCAGAGGCAACGGCAGTGAAAAATTCTGAGTAGTGTTCATTCCAGAAGAATGGATTCTGAGAAAAACACAGCTTTTTCTCTACAACCTGTACATGATAAGGAGTTTCTATTAGTCAGTAGCAGGTGGATCTACTTTAAGCCAAGCCAAATGTAGAATAGCTCTCCTGCGCCTCTATGTTCAAGTACTGTTCGGTGGTATCTCCACAAGAGTTTCAGTGTTCAACTACTAAAATCTGCAGTAATTCAGAAGTTTTCCAGCTACTATTCACTGATCAGACAAAGCCAAGAGCCTGATGAAGTTCGTATGTCTGCAGCAGTTCAATCTAAATAAAGGCATCCTCCATTTATTACATCAATAAATTATTTACCGTTACTGATTGAGGGAAAATGTCTGCCCGCAGCATGCAAGACACTTATTCTTGCCCTAGGCATAACATTAGACAGTAAGATCTCTGAAGTTAAACATATGCAACTTATAGTTAGAATTTACAACAGAATGCTTTAAGAATTATTTTAAGTTATTTTAAGAGCAATAATAGATGAACCAATTAGAATTATGACAGAATAAACTGTAAATGGTTCAAAAAGTAATTTTCTATGTGTAGGAAAGAAGGGTTGTATGCAATTTTATTGTTATAAAACAAACAAGCCGTTTTTACTCTATTGAGCTTATGAGTCAGCCAACCAAGTCTGTGTGACAGACGTGAGGTTAAACAGTGGAACTGGTGATCACAGTAGGCACAGGGAACCAACTGAAAACCTGCAACAGAACCTACAACCTGAATTTAAAGCTGCGACTCTTCATGGTAATTTGACTTCAAGTGTAAGATAATCTGCAGATAGGGAAATTAAGCCACTGAGCTGTACAGACATGAGGAAAATGCAAATAGTAACAAGAAAGTTAAATAAAGGGGAAAAGCTAAATAAAAGGGATAACCCCAAGAAATGAGAAACCACGACCTGTGGCAATAAGAACTCAACAATTACTTGACTTGATTATTCCTTGTAAAGAACTTTACAAGTACTTTTCACATTGGCCAGTTTCAATACACAATTAATTTCTGCAGAATTAAATTTTACTCAGTTTTATTCAAAATGTAGCAAGTAATTAGGAGCAGCATCCTAAGATAAGCAAACAATCCTAAGATCCTTTTGCACATTCATAAAAATAGCAACAGCACTAAAGACTTCTAAAAGAGTTACAAATCCAAAAGTACTGAAAGTTTCACTGATGCAGGTCTTTATGAAATTGAAAGTGACCTGCTAAAAATCACCATTGGCTTTGAGATTTGTTTTAAACTGCTTAACCAATATCTCCAATTCACACAGTAGTCTATAGAAAGCAAACCCACAATGTGGTGGAAGAATTTGATATTTAAAATATCCACAGCAATCTTAATCCAGAATAAACCAAAGTTATACATATTAAAAATTATATTTATCTGCATTACTAGGCAGTACTAAAAAAGAAGCATATATTCCTAAGCTGCATCAGTGCACAGAGCTATCTGGTCACCCACCACCACAGCAGGTGCTCCTCTGACAGATGTAGTGTATTTAGTGCGTATGGTCTGTAATGAACTTTTGAAAAGGGTTCCTAACAGACTATAGCCAATTATAAACCTATACTGAATTATCATTTGCACAACAAGTAACTTGTGCACATCTGCAGTAATAAATTTAGGCTACACAGCTGCTTCTGTAATCGTTACATTCACATTCTGATAGCTGACCAATTCATGTGTCAATGGATTTATATCACATCTTAATCTTCTGAGTATGCGGCCATTTGTAGTTTATATTTAGATGTGCTTCTAAGGACAACAATACTTTATTAAAACCACTAGCTACTGCTACAAAAGAAAGAGCTCAAAGTATGGGTGGGCAAGTTCTAACAGTTTATTGATTATGACCTCTGGAAAAATGCTTAGTGTTATACAAAAGCCAAAGCAGACCATGAATTTGAGTGTGTATAATACAAATACTGCAGAGGCTATTAGCACATTTATATTTTATTTTACATCCACTTAATATTTAAATCCACCTGCTGTGTACATACTCATGATACTCAGAATCAGACCTAGGAATGATACATTAACATTTTCTGCTGAACTTCTAAGGAAGGTCAAAACAGAGAGCTCTGCCTATTCCCGTTTATAACCACAGCTAGCCTCTCCTAATTTCAGCAGGGCAAGAGGCATAGAGGGAAAGGCTAGGCTTGACAGATAAAAGGGTTTAGAAGCATAATCACAGCAAGGCCAGTATGAGTTATATTAGATACCTTTCCAGAGTTATCATTCCGTAGATTCTTAAAAAAAAAATAAAATAAAAATCATGCTTACTCTGTGTCCAGACCCAGGGACTCTCACCACTCACATTTTCACCAAGTTCACAAAATCGTAAGTTCCATACAAAACAGGGACTTACAGAAATTAAGAGATTACAGTATAAAGAAACCTTTTTGTACAAGCTATACGAAAAAGACAGTGGGCTTTTATAAATAAGGACCTGTGAAACACAAGGGCACTTTATGTTATATTCATGTGCACTGGTAAAAAATAAACAAGCAAAAAAATCCATACTGAGAAGCTTTCAGCACACGTATCATCTGTGGGAGGCGGGAATACCTAACCGATCTTTTCAGCTATCTACTAAACTGCAGTGAGACCTGAACTATACTGACAGTATCTGAAAAACTTCCAGCAACAATAGCAGCTACTGTAAGTGACTTTGGGAAGCTTTACTACATTAGAAAGAGTATCTGAAAAATTCTAATAACATATTTCATACAGTGAACACATTAAAATAACTGTAATGAATTTTGTGACTGCATCAGCATGAGAGATGTGGCTGTTCTTAGCTAATAAAGCATAATTACAGCGAATGGAGAGAAATTGATCTATGTATTATATCAAAACCATCAGTCTGCTCTTATTTCATTTCAGATGCAAAAAAAAAATGCAGCATCAGAGGAATCGGTATCTGATGCTGCAAGAAAAGAACACTTTATTATAAAAAAAAAAATCATAGAATGCTAGAATTGTCTAGGCTGGAAGGGACTTTTAAGATCATCAAGTCCAACCATAACCCTAACACTGCCAAAATCACCACTAAACAATGTCCCTCAGCTCCACGTCTACCCATCTTTTAAATAGCTCCAGGGATGGAGACTCCACCACTTCCCTGGGCAGCCTGTTCCAAAGCTTAACAACCTTTCCTGTGAAGAACTTTTTCCTAATATCCATCCTAAACCTACCCTGGCGTAACTTGAGGCCATTTCCTCTTGTCCCATCACTTGTTACTACCAAGAAAAGGTCAACCCCCACCTCTTTACAACCTCCTTTCAGGTAGTTGTAGAGAGCAATAAGGTCTCCCCTGAGCCTCCTTTTCTCCAGGCTAAACAACCCCAGTTCCCTCAGCCACTCCTCATAAGACTTGTGCTCCAGATTCCTCACCAGTTTCATTGCCCTTCATTGCCTACACACTGTCACAATCAAATGATGGCGTGATACCTTTATGGGACCTAAAAAACTTAACTGTAGTGTACTTGAGTTCTGTGACACACAGTGCTCAGCTGGCAGCTATATCAAACAATGCCCTCAAATCACAGAAAACAGTGATATAAGAAACAATATTAACGTGTTCTGAAAATATACTACAAACCTGGAGATAACTAAGTCTTACCAGAGGAAATGCAAATTTGTTTTTCACATCATTTTGGCCTTTTAGCTGAAATAGGGAAAAATAATACCAATAATTACAGCTGTTGTATCATTTCATTAATATCTGTTTGGAAAAAGACAAGGCCAAAGCACCTTACAGAATATAAAATTAGATCTAAGAACTTTGTAATATTAATTGTAAAAAATCACTTTACAAAATGAACTGTTAACCTTTCACATTACTCCCTTTTGATTAGTATTTCCTCTTTGATATGTTGTTTGATGTTATTGTTGAGTAGCCAAGCTATGTAGCTGATGTGTAAATTTAAGACTTCAATAAGTTACAACTGAGTCGACTTAGTTTTCAGCGGATTTGTGGAAAAGGCATTTGTTACTTTTGCTCAATATACACACTAGGTGTCACTCAAGAACAGCAGCAAAATACCCACCAAACTATACCAGAAAAGGCAGAAGTCAATTCCTTTCATAAATATTTTTATTGATTTTTAAACTGTTAACCCACAGCACCTGGATTCAGGATTTGTTAATCCTAAGTAATTACCTATTTAGCTAATTAGAAGAAAACTCTAGGAAACCTCTGGCTCATGCTGACATCGGATTAAATATGGCAAGCTTAACAATCAATTAGTTTTGTTTCCTATGGCTTAGGATATGAATGTTTAATTACTTGGCATTTACATTTTTTTCTTGTCCTGTGTTCAGACGGAGGTATTCTTGGTCTGTGCATTAAATGCCCTCTAAAAAGCTCTTTTCCTTCAATGCATTAAGTTATCAAATGTTAGAGTTATAAATGGACTGCAAAGTTACTTTCAGTAGATAAACACCGTGAAGCGGATTGCTCCAAATTTCACATAAATATCTTAAATGATTTCTTCTTCCTCAAAGCTGCCAATGCCTAGGCTATAATATAATTCTCCTCGATCGGGACCCAAAGCTACACTTTGTTCATATATAACCATGGGTTTTTTTCTTCTTCATACTGTATGCTCTCCTGATGTTTTTAAGCAGTATTAAACGGGCAGTTATTAGCCACCTATTTTCAAGACACAGGAATGCATATTTATTCAGTTTATCTGGGTGAGTAATCATTAGCTATTTTCCATTGAATGACATAACCACAGAAATGTAATTACTTATTCAAGACCACAGAGCAACTGTATTAATGAGCTACCACTAAACTGTACAGCCTTGCTCAGTAAGTGTGGCGATACCTTCTCCGCTGGGGGTGGGGAGGGAGGAGGAAGAAGAAATTTCTCCTGCCACAAATATGGTCCTAGCAGCTACATGAGCTCATGTTCTTTGACGCTGCCTCATGCAAAATCCTAAAGCAAACTCTTTTACTAGTAACATAAGTAACAGAAAACACAATTCAATTTTCAGATTTCAGTCTGAAAATGCTGTCTTGTAGTTAAAGGAGCAAAGGGAGGGAGAAGAGGAAAAGGGAGATGAACTTCCTACATCATAACAGTCAGAAGATGAGACCAGAATCTCCTGTCATCATTTTCATGGCCATTTTTTGTATTACAGGCATGGTAGCCTAAACAGTATCACCCTTATTGTCAGTACAAATATTATTCTAACTACAAACTATACATTAATGCAAAAATATGAAGCCATATATTTCTGAGGTTTTTGGGTTGGGTTGGTTTTTCCATTTTCAGAGGGAGGGATGAGAGTTGAGAACATTTAACTTTAACTTCAATTTCTAGAGTCCCATTGAAAGTTTGGGTTCTTTTCCCACCACCCCTACCAAAAAACCCTCAAAATATAAAGATAACATTTCTATGATGCAATACTCAAGTCAGAAGTTAGTAGTTGGATTAACAAAGAGAAATGACCAGAAGATGTGTGTATTTACCCTTAAGAAAGAAATCAGGCCAATTATTTACCTAATGAATTGTTAAAAAAAAAAAAACACCAAACAACTAAAGGCACCACTGATCTCTGACATCAGAGACAGGCAGAGCTTATGCTAAGACTTCTAGTGTGCAGTAGAAAAACTTTTTTGTATGTTAGGCTTTCATCTGCTCCAGTGATATTTTCTCACATCCAAATATATTTAGGTAACAACTCTAATTAAAGAGGTCCCTTGGACAACGATCTATCACAGTCTATTCTTTAAATTAAAGACATCCTAATTTGATTATGCAAAAGTTAACCAGCTAACATTTCCTCCCTAGACACTGCAAATGCTGTGACTACCAGTGCTGGGAAGGATATGCTTCTGGAAGTGAAAGATGCTCCACTGAATTTAAAAAAAAAAAAAAAGGTAAACAAATCAACATTTCATACACTCAGATCAAACTGATATGCAGTAGTTGACAGCTCTTATCCTTTTATTTTCCTTGTGCTGCAAAACCAAATACTGCAGTTATAATAGATGCCTCCATCTGAAAGAGCCCAAACTCCTGCTGTGACACGTTTAAAATAAACATAACACTGAACTTCATACCAACAAAGCATAGGGAAAAAGTACTTTCATTTTGAACTAGCCTTCCATAAAATACAGAAGGAAGAATTTACTTCATTTAAAAATAGAATAAGAAAAAAGAAAAAAGACTATTTTGAAACCTTTAGGCTACCAGAAGGTATGAAACCATTGAACACTTGCTCCCAAATTCTGCTGAAAAAAACAGGACAATTTCAAAGAGTTGATCCTCAGTTCCTTAGGACAGATATATTACTGTATAATTTTCAAGTCATTTTGATAAAATCTCTTAACTCTGGATATTCATTCAACCAACATTCCCATTACATAATAAAATTTTTATTGTTGTTGTGTCTGAAAACTAAATGCACACCCCAGCTCTTTTCTGCCTTTCTCCTTGTATAGTCATGGACACCTACTGCCATTTTGATTAATACCTCGTTTCACCCGTCATTATAAAGGTGTAAGTAAGCGTATGACGACAGTGAGATTTAAAATAAAAATCAGTTTCATTGTATGGAAAACTTACTTCAAAAATAAAGAGAATGGAGTCCAGCTCCTCCCTTTGTGATTTATTCCCTGCAAGACAAAAAACAATATTGTTTGCCATAAATATACAGGATGAGACAGACGGCAAAATCACGCTGCTGTTATTCAACTGAGGTCAAAGATGTTGCACTTGGTATATTTTTCTTCACCTTTATCTAATATCAAAAGAGCAAGATGTTTCCAGACTTCAGTCCCTCTCTCTCTTGATTACAAATGAGGGACAACTAGAGTCCCAGATCTGCAAAGCACTGTCCTTGTGCTCATCTCCAAGCAAACGGCTATTCCTACTGACATATCTTCAACACTGACATTTGTTCTGTGCATCTCTGACAAATGTTTCAGTGGAACAGACATCTGCTTAATTGTAGGATGAAGGACTTCAAAACAAGATGAGAGGATACGTATATAAACGCACAAGAACTGCTTTTTTTTTGCTGAATTGACACTTAGACATAAAAATGTATTTAGAATTCTTTTTCAGTTTCTTATGACCTTTTAGAGACCAATTTTCCATGCTCGTCTTTTCTGATATAAAATTAAAATAATTACTGCATGAAACTATTAATGTAAATATAGATAATTGTGGACTATATAATTAGATAAGCTCTAATTGAGTGCTTTTTGAAAATAGTTAGGGAAAACTGACTCAACAATTGCTGGCAAAACTGTAAAACTTACCTTTTTGTTTCAAGCTGTTTTCCAGTGTTATGAAGTTTTCATAGAATATAAAATAAATTTGAGAATAATTGTTCTCAAAAAATTGCTTCAGGTCACTTCCATCCAAAATATCTGAAAAGAGGAACAAATGGAGTTATTACACAACAGCAGAAAGCTGAAAATTGTTGTCTTCCTGAAAATTCAGAATTAGAGAATGACATAAATGCAATACAAAACAATCTTAATGACCTCACTAAATACTATATACTAAATTGTGATTCCATCCTTGCAAGTAAAATAGGGAAAATTCCATTTGCGCTTAATTTATGAAATTTTGCAGTGTGGCTTAGGTTCATTTGTTTTCCCTTTAAAAAAAAAAAAAAAAAAAAGCAAAAAGGATGGGGGGTGCGT